>VZRH01002481.1:1307425-1339006 GCA_013397555.1 Urocynchramus pylzowi
GGCCCCGCCACCTGCCGCCCCGCCCGGCCGGGACTGCCCAGCGCGCCGCCGCCTCCTTCCCTCCCTGCCTCCCTCCCTCCGGCGGGGCCGCGGGAGCCTCGGGAGCCCGGGCCGCCTCCCGCACCGGTGGGGCTTCCCCGGCCAACCACAGGCAGCGCCGCGATCCCTGGGAAGCGGCTCCACACTCTGCAGCGTTGTCCCGTCTGGGGACGAAGTTAGGAGCCTTTTCCTCAGTTACGGGAGACATGAGAGACCCACTCTTTATTTCCAGCGCTTTTCGTACAAAGTGACCGAGGCGGAGGTGCCCGGCTGAGCTGGAGCCACGCGGCTCGGCTTCCACGCTTCCCTCCGCAGCCCCGCTGGCCTCACCTCTGGTTTAGCTCACACTACCCACACTAGTGCCCATTGCTCTGGCTCATTCGTGTCCCTCTGCCCGGCTCACTGCAACAGATTTTTTGCGACTCGTCCAGCCCACACGCTGTCCCAGGCTCAGGGGTAAAGCCCGGTCTCAGCCCGGCTCGACCGTGGACCTGGGTGGGAGCTGCGCTGGGCTCTGCCCACTGCGGTGACCACAAGCGTGGGGCAGGTTGGGGTCACGCTGTGCTGCGGTCACCCAGCCTGACAGAAGCACGGGGGCAGGAGGGGGATGGCTTGCTGGCTGAACACAGTGAAATCCTTTCTTACAATACAGGGGTGGACAAGTGCTAAGCAGAAAAGTTAAGTATCAGGAAAATGAGCCGTTTCCTGTAATACTAATCCACAGCATTAAGTTGTTGTGTTTTGGCTATGGTTTATTTGGGATTTTCAGAGTACTAGATTTCGTTTTGACATTGTATTTAAGCTCTCTACTCCTACCTGAAAGGATGCTGTGGCGAGGTGGAGCTCAATCTCTTCTCCCAGGTAACAAGCAACAGGACAAGAGGAAATGGCCTCAAGTTGCAACAGGGGAGGTTTAGATTGGACATAAGGATAAACTTTTTCATTGCAAGCACAGTCAGGCATTGGCACAAGCTGCCTAGGGATGTAGGGCAATAACCATCCCTGGAAGAGTTCAAAATGTGTGGATGTGGTACTTGAGCACATGGTTTAGTGGTGAATATAGCAATGTTGGTTTAACATTGTGCTCAATGGTCGTAGAGGTGTTTTTCAACCTTCATGATTCTATGACCTTTTCCTACTTGAACTTTTTGTAGCATTTTTTTTCTTTCTGTGCCTTCTCTGTAAGTAAAACTGAGTTGATGCACACATCTTTTGCTTTTATAGCCCATGGCAGAACATACGTAATTTTTAAAGGACTACTGAGAAAAGATAACTTGAAACTTTTGTACCACACACAAATTCACTTCTCCTGAGATGTTGACTTAGGAACACATCTTCAGTTTTACAAAAAACCTTCTTAGAATGGAGAAGAAGAATTTTAGGAGCTCAACAAGCCAAGAAGCTATGAGCCATCAGTTTCTGCAGCATATGGAAATCAGTGTTGCTGGTGTTAGACGCAGGAGGGAAAATGCAGTGACTCTGGCTGAAATAAGTTCCACGGGAGATATTTGACATTTATTAAAGTTACAAATGTATAGAAGTTATGTAGCTAGCTCCTCACCATGGTATGATTTGAGACATCTATGCTATGGAGCCAGCAAGGAATAATATGATAACCAAAGCTGTAATTTCGAGGGGTTTTTTCTTACCCTTTTTTCCTGCTCCAAGCCAGATCAGCCACAAGACCAAATACAAATGAAGAATCTGCATTTTCCTTGAGTGGGAAGCCTGAACATCAGAAAACAACCCTCTCATCTCACTATTTAACATCCATGATTACAAAGGTTAAAAATGTCTAAATAAAACATGTATCAGCTGCCACTGCAGGCTGACATCAGTTTGCATTACCTGAGGTTACCAAACATTTTTCTGGAGAACTACAGCAGCCTTTCTCCAGTTTTTAAGGACTTTCAAACTTCATCTTAAGAGTACAGTGCTTGTCCCTAAGTCGGAGAAAGTAAAGAAGAATTTTATAAAACAGGCTTCAAAAGAGGTCATGTTAAAAAAAAAAAAAAAAAAATCACATTTCTCACTTATTTCTGGTTGCTTTATTTCACTTCATAACAAATCAAATCACTTTTCTTACAAATGAAGTGTTTAATGGTTTAGGTCAAGTAATTAAAGTAATTTGAATAATCATGTAATTTGATTAAGTGTTTAAGTAGACTGCATGGATCACAGCAACTTTCAAGTCGAAGTTCCTCACTAAGTAAAAAAAAGTTCCAACACACAAATCTCATCCTCAAAGTGAATTTTAAATCAACTGTCACAGACAAATTATCTATGTAAGCCCGAGCAACCAAAACAGTTTTATTATTCCTTTGTGCTAACAATGTAAGTCACCAGAGTCCTAGATCAGAGAAAGATTACATATACCAGCTATGACTGCTAATTGTTGCTGTCAAAAGTAGCAAACGTAATATTGTTCTAGACAAAAATAAACCCTTTCAATGTGATTGCTCCTAGGGATAAGTCAAGCAACAGTTTACGTCATATTCTTTTCAAGGAGAGTTCTACAAATATTTGACACAATAATATTTTCTACCAAGGCAGACTTCTTTAAGGAAAGACCGTATTTATTTTGTAAGTGTGGGCTGTTAAGTCTCTTTATTTTCCAAAACATATATTTCAATGTCAGAAAACAACTTTCTTCTTCTTCCCTTAATTGAATCATGCAGCCACGACTGAAAGGAAAGGGCATTGTACTGGTTATTAAATTATGATTTATTAACAAAATGTCTGTAAATAACATAGGAATACTTGCACCAATATACTTAAAAAGCTTGAACAATCCTGAGTGCTTAATAGCACACCAGCTCCACTCAGCTAAAATTAATGCAAGCGCAGAGCATGCATCACCTCCTCACTCCTACACACACCATTTCCATAAGATGGTGTGTACAGCCAGCCCAGACTGCAGAGGTTGAAGAGGGATTTCCTGGCACTGCGTGCCCGTGGCCAAGCCACACTCCTCCACACAAAGGTGTCAAGGCTCTGGCAGGGCTGCACAAGTTAGAAAATACAATGTTATTTTCCCACGGAGCTTGAGCTAATAAGCAGAGATTGTACAGCTCAGGCGATGATGCAGACATTGGGGCGTCGCAGAGCCAAAAGCACCATGGGGTCTGCAGGGTTTATCAGCCTCTAAGCAGGACCTTGCTCGACTGTACAAGTCAGCCAAGTGTTCATACTTCACTTTTTTTATCCATGTTATACAGGTTATGTCAATGACAGAGATATTCCAGCAGCTTGTAGATCCCTTTATTCCCGTGCTCCTCGAGACAGTGCCAAAGCCTGTGCCAAAGCATGGTCTCACAAGCTCTGGAAGGCAGTTACACTGTACATGTTGGGTGAGATGAATTTCTGCAGTGCACAGAAATTGGTTTTCACAGTTTCAACCAAGAGACCACGCAGTGAAGCAGATACAGTTCAGCTTAAAAACTAGTGCATTGCTGTTCCTTTGGCATCTCAAAACATACCATCTTACATATTAATACACCAGAAATTAACACTGCAAATAAAAGAGGGAAATCTTACCCTGCAGAACAACTGATTTGAAGACTATGTAGATGCTAAGCGAAACTACTATATTGCCAAAATACTAAGAATTCTTATAAATAAGTTTTTACTTAAGATTCAAGATGTATTTTTCAGCATGACCACAGAAAATCCCACCCCAAATTTACTATTCTAACCTTATTATCTATGTCCTGAATTTGTCTAGTCAGTCCTTGTACCCACCAAGGAGCTCCACTTATGAAGGGATTTTGCAATAAACAGCTGCCAAAAACAGAGACACACCACTGATTACTTAAACCCACTGAAATCTTTTGAACACTGAAGATCATGTATGATGAGACCATTTCCCTAGAGTGGACAATTGATGTAGCTTGTTTAACAGCTTTGAACTGTACTGCCTCTCCTTCTTCACCCTCTCCCCTATCCTAACAGGGCCTTTTCTATGTTAACTATGGCTTACTTGAAGGGCAATCCTACAAGTCACCAATAGCTTAAAATATGCAATATCCCAATTCAGTGGTGACAACCTTTATTTAATTTTGCTGATTTTAGCAAGAAGACAACACAGCTGGTTTGGTTACTAAAGCCTCTGATTTTTATTTAAAAGCAAGTTTTAGGGCTTTACTAATGAGCATGGAAACATAAACCAAGTCTTAATGATACTGCATTTTATTGGGGTGAAAAAGCAAAAGCTTCAAAAATAGAAGCTCATTAGTGTTATTCTTCTCCTTTGCTTTTCCAACCAGCTCACTTATAGAAAACAGACTGTTGCTGTTACTGGACTCTCCAGGTGACATGTTTTAGACAGACACTCCAACTATTTCTTTAGAGTGCAAGAGATGTTCTTAAGTGATAAGACAGACTCCCAGGCCTCTTTCTTTTCTATAAAGAAGGAAAACTCTGCCAGAGTGCTTCTGGCATAACCCCATTCATTTTTCCTGCAATGACAATTGACAGAGAATGAAAGGACCCTCTGGGACATGGAGGGTTCAGTTTCCTTTGGCAGCAGGTTTGATTGGAAGCAAACCTAAATTGTTCCACTTCAAAGGAGTGAATAAGGAATATTTTTTTGGAATGTCAAAAGCACACACATTAACCCAAACCAATCTTCACAAGAATCCTGAAGTGTTAAGATTGCTAAGCTAAAAAACCAAACCCAAAAGCCAAAACCAACAAGAAAATCAAACTCACTCAAAACAACCACAATGTTACTAATTCAGGTATAGAAATTGGTGAACAGTACCTTAAGATCAGCGGGTGGAGTGGGAGAGATGGCACAGGGGAAGGCTATCACATAGCATTCAGTAATGCCACCTGACAAACTTACAATGGGTATTCCTACAGGCGAGAAAATCCATGACAATCATGGCTGCCTTAAAATCTCCAGTCTGTTTGTTGTTGCTAAACAAAACTTCATTACAACTATCATCACTTTTCTGTCATTTATTTCAGTTAGGTGAGGTACTTCACATTGCTGTATTCACCTGTATGTGCCCTCCACAGTCCTACCATTTGAATTACTTAACGTGCCTTTTCAAGGGAAAAAATCCACATAATTTTCCCACATATATGTAAATAGCAAACATTGGTTTAAAGTTTTTTGACAATTTATTAACATTATTAGACTTGAGAAACAAAGTGAAGTTTTATTCAAAATGTAAACATTAAGATAATTTTAAAATGTTAGTGCTCACCAACAGTAATAGTCCTTTTTCTACCTATTTTCTTTCACATATTTATTTATAAATAATGCACTGAAAAAATGTTTTTGTCACTTGAGTCACCTGAAGAAGTTCTTAAAGTATTCTTGCACCATTATAAACAAAAGATGGAGAATAGCCTCATACTCCAAGTTTTCAGCCATCACCACACCACATACTCCACTCAGAATGTTACCTGTGCATGATACAAATGATAATCCTGCTCTGAAGCAGCTCATCATTATTATGAGGAAATATCACAGACAGTAAGTCCCAAAACTTGTAAGGGGGTGGAAGGGAAAAAACCCACCGCATAGAAATCTTGCACAAAATGCATGCCTGTATAGAAATACCCAAAGTTGCTGTAGGAACAAGCAGCAAAATATAGCAAGGACAAATGCAAAGTTTATTCCACGTATGCTACAATTAGTCAAGATGTTAGGGAAGTATCAAAATTTGTACTATTAACATATGGCAACAGTTTTATTCTTACAATACATTGCAATAGAGTTGCCTCACTGGAAAAGGCTTTTAAGCTGCAGACAGTGCAATTGCATTAAATCTTAATTCTTCTGGGTCACGTTCCATGAATTTCTTGCAAACTTCTATTGCATCCTAGGGGGAAAAAAAAGTACAAAGAAAACCAAAATGAAAAACAGTATAAATCATATTTGTTGTAAAAAATCAAACAAAACACAACTGAAATATGAAGATATGCTTTTATCCAAACTATGCTCAAAATGGAGTTTTCCATAAAGGTTTACTCAATAGTGTGAAAAACCTACATAAATGGTATTTCTGATGTGAGTTACCACTACTCAAGATTACTTACAGTAATAAGTAAGATTACTTACAGCCTAAAAGAGCAAAAGTTTTATGAAGGACCTTAGCAATGATGATTTTTGTGACTGAATATTACTTTGTGCAGCAGATGTGTAGCTTGTCTGACTTTCTAAATGCATCTCTGAAGTTTGCCTTAACTAGTACTGCTGCCTTCAGAAATTTTTCCTTTGTTTCAAGATGAATCTAAGCTGGGTGGGGTAATTGAAAGATTTTAAGTAATTCCTTCATCTAGCTTTAGGGTGCAATCTGGAGAACACATGTTATCAGCAAAAACAGGAAAACGACACATACGGAATAAGGAAAGTTTTATCCAATTTCTTCCCCTGTCCAAGCAAGCACAAATTATTTGCAAACTTTACAGACATTACTCTATGCTTCTAATCTATAAAATAATTTTGTATTTTGTTTGTTTTAGTTTCTCTGTTTTTTCCCTTTTGTAATGCTAATCCAATCTGGATATCATAAAACTCAGATCTATGCATTGCCTTCTCTCAACTTCAACTTTGCATCATTATGTGGGGACGACAGTGTATCCTCCCAACTCAGTGTATCCCTTTCCAATTAATTTCTCAGCTCATGACACAAAAAAAACCCAAAAGAAGCTGTGAAACTGGAGAAGAATGATTATTAGCAAGGGTCAGAAAGGAAATCACAGAAAAAACTTCTGTCTAGCATGACACCTGTCAAACTATAAACCAAAGGAAAGAGAAGGAAAAATTGTAAGTTTTCAATCTGCTAACTTCTTGTTAGATGTACTAATTGAAAGGAGCAGGAGTATATGAAAATCTAAGCACAGAATTTAAGTCAGTCTGATCTTGTGTTATAGTCAACCCTTCTGATATTTATGTTACAATACTATGTCATCCAGAACCACAACATAAGTGTTCCAAAGTATCTCTTTTCAAACCTAATTTGGCCTTACCATCCCACTTGCTCTATTCCTCATCCAACTACAAATATAGCTCGACTTGTATAGGTATTTTGATATATCTGTTTTATAAATTTTGTGGAAATACAGAAAGAATTTCATATAACAGCATTTAAGAAGGTTCTCTATCCCTACCTCTAAAAAAGAATCGTCGCTGGTTTCCCCATGGTTTATTGGAAATGGCTTGCGCCCATCTGTTGAAAGACAAAGTGGGATTGAATAACACATTTATAAAATTATAAAAGCTTCATTTTTCCAGTTAAAACTATTTAAACAGATTTTTTGTACTTCACTTTCAAAAATGCTCTCTCATTTTTCATTAAGTTCACACATGCAGCTAGCTGTTCGCTGGTCTCATGCTGTCTGCTTCTACCACTATCATTATATACAGTCTGTTGCTTTTAAAAAATAATCCAATCAAAACTATGAAATATTTTTCAATATTTAATTGGAAAACTTCAAAGCTGTAAGTTGCTGTTGTTTTAGTGCTCGTATAGTACTTCAGTTTTTCAAGTAGAGTAGAAAAATTTCAGCTACGCTTGATGGATTTATGCAGACAGACAGCTGTATGTCTGTGGTGTTTGACAGCTGTGATCAGGGACTCCACAACAGACCAGAGTAGCAAACCCACCATTCGGAAGAGTCTGGCATCACTGAAAATGTTTCTGTCATTTAAAATAAATTAGCAAACAATCCCAACAGCTCCAAGTATTAAGTATTTTCACAGCTTTTAAACAGGGTTGCTATGGTTGTTTTTCTTTTATAGTTTTTTTTTCCTTGCATTTCCAATAGAATAATGCTTGTCATTCTCAGCATTTAAAAAAGAATTTCATTAATATAAGTATACTTCAGGTTACTTGCAATGAGTTAACAGTATGAAACCCTGACATAAGTTATCTTAAGTATTTGCTAAACCAAAATCACTTTTGGCTCTGTCTTCCCTGTAAAAGGCTTCTCCCTCCCCAAAGATGCCACCAAAGTTGACAACACTTCCAAACTACATATTCCATAACTAAAAATAGATTTGATGTCAGAAAACTTTTGTATTTATATGAACAAGATGTTATTCATTATTGTAACTACCATGACTGAAGATACAAGGCAAAAACCTCAGAAAATGCCTTGGAAACAGAACTGAATACCCTGCACTGTTGCAACTTTACCTTAATTTTGGGGCTTTTTTATGTCCATATTGGCAGAACAACATTTTAATTTCATGTGCCTGTAAATGATGTGCTTTCTATGACAGAAACATCATATACATTTAATATCCATGTGCTTCCTTAGCATTTTCTGCATGCCAAAGCCCGCATGCTGCCCACGCTGTCTGAAGCCAGTGAATCAATTGAATAACCTTCTTCCAATCAATTGAAAAACCTTCCATTTTCCTACTTTTAAGTTGGGGGTTTTTTGCTTCCTTCCACTTGTACAGAGAGAAGTTATTTTAAGAACAAAATAAATAGTACTATTGACATTTCACTGTACAGCAGAGCGAAATGCCTCTTCTCCTTCTAATTTTTATTTTTAGAAAAAATTCAAATGGGGTTTCTCTCACACCATACCTACCGAAAATGGGTATGGTCATCAAAGTATGTAGTCTGCTTTTTAAGCAGCATAAATTAATGGACATGTAATGAAAATGTATCATGGAAATAGTAGCACACAACCAAAAAAAGTGAAAGTCATCCCTTATGCCTTGAAATTTAGAGCCATAAAATATTTAGTGCATCCTATAGTACTTACCTTTTTGATCTAGTCCACTGACAGATACCCAGCATCATAAAATACAAAAATGTGTGCCTATTGGTTATGACTTATCCCTGGTAATACCCTTTAGATTAACTTAACATTCATACAAGCACATCTTATATATTGCTTATGCCCCATGTTGTGATTATGTATCACCTGTTAAAGGCATTGCTTAATTACATGCTGATTTTCAAAAGATGAAAGTTTTATCACCATAAAATACTGCAAAGATTATGTTAGGAAAGATCAGTGACTTGCAGTTTTTAAACGCTGATCTGCTTGCTGGATTTCTGAAGAGCCTGCTGGAAAACCTAGTTGCCCAGCAACATATTTAAGATTGGAGTCATTAGAGAATATCTCAGCAAAACTAAGTGCTACACAATCTGAACAGGGAAAAAATAGCTGTATTTCAAAAAATAAGGATTACTGTTGCACAGTTAACTGTCTACTGACCAGAAAAAGTAGAGGAAAAAATGACCAGACTATTACAAACAAGTTGCAGAGTGTTAATATCTCTTAGTATCCTGACTACATAATTTGAGTTTAAACAGTATCACACTGCTTAATAATATAGCTAACATTTCTGAAGTGCCCTACAGTTAATTTAATACTTCCACAAGCAGTTCAGGAACATAAATATAACAAATGTCCTGTGAAATTTTGAGTGTATATCCATTTTTCTTGCTTCCTGTGCTTATAAATGCCCATAGAAGTTTGGATGCAGTCTAGTATTCTGTAACGTTTTATCTTAATAGGATTAAGTTGAGGGAAGGAAAACAAAAAAACCCAAAAAAACCACCACCAACAAAAAAACCACCCACCAGAACAAAACAAAAAAAACAAAACCAACCAACAAACCCCCCCCTCAAAAATCCCCAAAAACGGGAAGAAGGCTGCAGTTGTTTGAAAGAAATCCTCAGACCCCTAAGTTGCAGCTGAAAAGAACCTAAGCCCTACATAACATGAAGAAATCTCTCTGAAACTTTGACAGTTAACAGCATCACTACTTGCATTTGCTTCTAACAGAGAGAGTGGATAAAAAGTGTTCTTACCCAATTCATAGAG
Organism: Urocynchramus pylzowi; assembly: GCA_013397555.1. Lineage (NCBI taxonomy): Eukaryota > Metazoa > Chordata > Aves > Passeriformes > Fringillidae > Urocynchramus > Urocynchramus pylzowi. The sequence goes on from VZRH01002481.1 coordinate 1,317,269, forward strand.
ATGACCACCTACATTAACTAATGCAATAAAGTGAAGATCTACTTTTTCATCTATACTTGGTGCCTGCAAGACAAAACAAGACAAAAAGAAATTGTGTTTATTAAACTCTTACTGCTATATGATTAATGAGCATGTATCATCATAATATGCAAAATACCTGGACAAAAGAAATCACAACTGGGAAGCGCATTTTGGATCTATACAGAATGGCAGAAGTCAAGTGAGGAACATGTTGGAATACAAAGATACTGTCTGCAATGCCTATATCAGTAAGAATCCATGCAGTAAAGTATCTGGAAGTTATTTCCGATTATAGCTCTACATAAAAGCTCTATTTTTCATTACTGAATTAGAAGTAAAATCAGCTCAAATACATAAACATCAAAAATAGATTTTCATATAAATAACAAATCCTTCACTAACCTATCTCCCATAATGAAGTGATGCAGGACTCAACTCAGAACCTGTAATATTTTAGAACTGAAAATATTCACTTGGTCAAAATAATTTTTTCCTCATAAGCCAACCCCAGTTAACCAGTCTCCTCTTCACGGGCAGTCAAAACACATCTTAGGTGGGGAGGAAAGATAATAACCAGAGGTGCCCAGACTGAATTTTCAAAGTGGCATCATACTCACCATACCCAGTAAGGACTGAAGTGCAGTGACAGCACCAAGTGACACAACATAAAAATGTTTTGTTAGTAAAGTTCTCTACCTAGCCCAGTACTGTGCTGGCAACTACAGCAAGTAGCAAAAGCTTTTGCAGAAGTTTGTGGGCATGCACAGCGTGGTGCTCCACCAACACACGTCCCCAGCACCTACTGAGCAGTGGTGTTGGCACCTGTGAGCCAGAAGATCTACCATCCCTTCTGAGCCAGATGCTCTACCTATCACCACTGCTGTGTTCAATAGCAACTGATGGCGTTAATTCCTTATCAGTCTGTCCAGTCTGCATCTGAACGCCATTGAAGATGATACTGTTTTGAGCAAACGGGAGAAAGGACTTCAGGTTTTCTTCCGTAGCAAGAATCTGACTTGTGTGAAAATGTATTTAATGTAATTTTCTTTCATCTTTTAATTACTGCTAGGCTTACATGAATTTTCTAAAAGACTCCAAAAATGTAAAAACTTGCTAAAAACAGATTAGAGTGTAAAATAAGTTGTAGAACCTCAAAGTTGTATCATCTTTTAAGGACTGGGTTCAAAATTTCTTTTTTGATAATGGCCATGAAAAAAAGGCTTTAAAAGATGATATAAATTGAAGAAATTTGGCAAACAGCCAGAACAACAGAGTGAAGGACAAGAAGTCACCACAAGTCCTTCAAATACATCAAGGCCAAAGAATGCAGCACTGTGGAGGAACTGCCAACAGCTTACAGAAATTCTGTGCAGCAAGCTCAAAGGTGAGAAAAAAAGAAAAAGAAAACAAAAAACCACACAACTTCCCCTCACTCTCATTTAACATTTATCTCCATAACCAGTTAGAAGTGTGAAAGGTGCAAACACCTTGTTTCATCACTGTTTCAGAGAGCCTAGAATGAAGAAAGGGCATTCTGGCCACTGAAGATGAGGCATCTATCAAAGGGGCAAAAAGATCTTTCCACCATAAATTCAAGCAGTCTAAATGAAATGGCTTTTAATAATTATGTTTCACAGAAGGCTAAACTGAACCAGGACTTAGCAAAACCAAACAGACCCAAGAACTTGACTACTCCAGTTGCAAACTTCAAAGGACCACAGGTTTCCATAAAACCACACAAGACAGCAGGTAACATCCAATGGCACCTTGCTGTTATTGCTATTGACCACATTTTACAGACATCTAAACTGTAGTGCTACAAAAGTGTGCAAGCAGGCAAGGCTGAGCATGCTTGTCAAATCCCACACTGTCACCTAATTCCCTTCATAGACATATCACCTCACAGCTGTTCACTTATCAATGAAACATATCAACTAAGAAATCTGGGTTTTTGAAATTTCATGGTTAGGGGGAAGACCACTGCCAGTTAGTGTCACTTCAGGAAGGAGGTGGCTTAACAATTTAAAGCCTACATCTGAACATACTCTACCTGGGTTCAAGGTGACATGAAGTAGGAGAGTACATCACTATTTCAGAGGACTTTGAGATGTTCAGTAGTTGATTTTGACCACATTTAGAAACAAGATATAGTTGCCCTTTTGACCATTTTGGGTGTTAAGTTCTTTGTCAAATTCTAATAAAAACCCTTTCTCTAGAGAGACGCCATTGGCATTCTTGGAATGCTGAGTCTATATATAGAAAGAAGATGAATAAGTAAGCCATCAAAAAAAGCATGATTGACTTCTCATAAAGTTTACTTAGAGACAGACTCCTATAGAATCCTGCTGAGTTTTTGTACAAGACTAATCTAAATAACATGCTTTCATTGTGCTATTGCCATAAACCATGAGAAATGTTCTGTTTTTACATTTTTAATTCCCCAACCTCAGAGAGAATGAAAGTGCCAACCATTATTAAGTTTTCTACCATATGTTCTAATGTAGGCAGTCTCCTTCCATTAAAATTTCTTTTCATCTAATCTAGATAGCAGTAAAGTTGGTTGTTACATTTCTTGAAAAATTAGGATTTCAATACTTTTTGACAGAAAAATATTTGCATAATCATAAGCACAGTGAAACAATAGGGTCTGAATAGTCACGATGACCTAAAACTTTGTATTATAAAAATCTGTTGCTTATAACTTAAGCAAACAAATAACTGGCTTAAACTTTCCCAACGTGATGAATCTGATTCAAAATCCCTCCACCCCTCCCCTCCTTAGGGAAAAAGCCCCCAACACATTCATATGTGTGCAAGCACACCCACACACACACCACATGAAAAGCCTAGTCAGGCCAATTTCCACTTCACTGGGAAGCCCTTAGAAATTCTAACTCTTGAACCAGAAGACTTTAAATTTCAAAGGAATGGAAAAAAGTGGGACTGTCAGCTCCAGGAAGATGTCTTTTGTGGTCTCCTCAAAAAGCTACACCTTTGGCCAAGTTTTTGAGTTTCTAATAAAGTGTCTATGTCAATGCTTAAAAGAACAAGGAGCATAGCTTTAAGAAGTCTTCCTGCACATTCATTACGAGGTAGTATTGCTTAGAACAGATACAGAGGATTTTCTCTTGATTGCTCTTCTTGTCAAAGACCATAGTAATACAAACATCAATCAAATGTTGAGATGATCTGTTCCTCTAGATTTTTTCACTGAAAAGCCCAGTCAGTGTGCAAAAGGAAAAAAGCACATTTGAAGGACCACATGTGTGTATGAACCACAAGGAGAAAGACACAAGAGTCTAAATTATGTGATTGTCTAATCAGGATTTGGAACTAACCTAACTAACTAACTAACTCAAGACTCATTTTTCAAGTCTTCTGAAGAGCTGTCATGCTGAGTACTGGAAATTTATACTTCTCTCCTATCCAGGAAAGACAGAGGACAAATACCAGCATTTTGAGTAGCTTACAAAGCTTACGTTATGGTTGCAATCATAGTATAAGAAGTAAGTTTTGGTAATTTGGGTCAGTAGACATAATTTTCCAATTTATTTCTCCAAACTAAAAACATGCTGAAAAATAAAAACAAGAAAACTCAAAACTGATTTAAAGAAGAAAAATACAAGAAGTTCAGTGCTCAAAGTGATGGTTCTGAGAACATCATCTCAAATGTAACTTTTTCCCAAGGAACTAAGGAAACATTCAATGATAATAATACAGAATATTTTCATGAATACTCAGTCGCACACACAAAAGAGACAGCCAAGGTTGTCTGCCCTCTAATTTTGGATACCACATTAAAAGCACTTAAGTATCAGTCACAGTTTTTCAGAGGATTTGACTGCCTTCTCTGCTAACCTGGACATTAAAATTGAATAATAAACAAGTGCTGACCATTGTGAGAAATCAATTTGAATTTACTTGGCTCAGGCCAACACCCATTAGCTCATGCTATTGAAATACAACCTCTACACTTCTTCCTCTCTTCACTAGCAGGTATTAAATCTGTAATTAAAACTGCATTTCCCGAAGTTTTTACAATATAAATTGTAACCCTTCCTATGCCTTCTTGTACTAAGAAATTCCTCTAGTTTTACCTTTCACCACTGCATGCTGCCCTCTCCTCATGAACTAAACCAGTGTTTCTAGTTGTTGCACTAATCTTCAGAAACTGAGTGGTACACCCCATATCACTGCTTGCCCAGTCTAATCAGCCTGTCTAATAAAGTATATTTCATCATCTCTACAGTTGATCTTGCAATGCACTTAGACCATTATCCCAATATAAAAGTTGGTATTCAATTTTCATGCGTTTGAAATCCTTTGATCCTCAAATGTTGCTAAGTCAAGGCAAGACTGTTTGTCAAATTTATGTGCAACTGGTTTCTTTTCCCAGAAGCTTCATTTCTGCGACAAACTTACAACTGAGAAAAAAAATGGTCTTGCTCTCATAGATCCACTGAACAAGCCTTACCACACCCTGCTTAAAATGTATTTATGAAAGATCACATTATAAAAACAGATTCAGTGTTACCTGACAGTTTTCAGGCAATTTCTTCCAACTTTATCTTGTATTTTTATTATTCTCTTACACTTGCTTTTGAAAGGAAGAAGCCAAGCAAGAAGCCTCACAAACCAGTTTAGTAGAATGCTTTGCAATACAGATAATGACTGGGAAAGAAAAAAGAAGTCACTTGGTGTTAAGTTCAGAAAATGGCATCAGGAGTCTGTTAAGTTATGGAAGAGTACTGAAGACTGATAGAGAAGAGACAATTTTGAAGAACCTTCAGGAATAAAAAAGTTCGGATACATCCAATTGAAAGATCATGACACAAGCACCTACAGTTTTATGAGAAGAAAAAAACTCAGAGGTTTATCTATACAAGTTCACTCACAAGGTATTACAAGAAGCCAAAGAAAAACATATCTAAAAAAGAAGACCACTAGGTATGGTTTAGATTCAATAAATTCTGAAGTAAAAGGGAAAAAGTGATGCAATTGCTATTGAGTAGATCAGACATCTGTAACTTCTGTTTTGCAGCATGGCATGTGCTTGGGCAAATATACTGTGTAGGACTGTGAAAGGCATTTGGGTCTTGGTTAAAGTACTGCAACTAAAACAAAGAACACTGGAATGATGGTCACAAGGTTTTAGAAAGACTCTTTCTGTCTTTTTCTCACAAAACAGTGACATCTCCATTCATACTCAATATAATGTGAGTTTGACATATAAAAGGCAGCAAAACCTAAGGCAAACAGAAACACTAAAAGAATAGATGATCTGGAAGAGAAGTGACAAGGATGGAGGGAAAGTCAACATTACCAAACAAGCATGCTGTTAGCTTATATTAAAAATTTGCCACATCTGCTGCAATTTATCAGATGTGTACAGAATGCTTCAGGACAGCCTTTTCAATTTTTTTCCCCCTCCTATTATATGTTCTTAACTCATCTAGAGACCTACTCTAAAAAGATGTATTGGGTCTGGCTGAGATGGATCTCATTTCCCCAGAGCAGCCCTCCCAGTGCTGAGCTTTGCACTGGTAGCTGGAAAGGGGCTGGTAACCCCCCAGTGCTTTGGCCCCTGCTGAGCAGCGCTGGCACTGCATCGGTGCCCTCTCTCCACCCCCTCCAGCAGTAGGATGAAGGTGGGCAAGATCTTGAGAGGGGACACAGCCAGGAGAGCCAACTCAAATTGACCAAAGGGATATTCTGTACCATATGAGGTCTGCTCAGCAATAAAAGCTAAGAGAAAGGAGAAGGAAAAAGAGGCAAGCATTAGTTATTGCAACATTTGTCTTCCTGGCCAACCACTACACACACTGAAGACCGGCTTCCCAGGAAGTGTCTGGACATCCCCTGCTGATGGGAAGTACAGAATAAATCTTTTGTTTTCCCCTGCTTTCATGTGAAGCTTTTGCTTTAGTGAACTGCCTTTATCTTGACATACGAGTTTTTTTCTCTTGTTTTCTCCCTGCCCTGGTCTGCAAAGGAGGGGAGTGACAGAGCAGCATGATGGGCATCTGGTGTCCAGCCAAGGTCAACCACCACTGAAGTCAAGGAAAGTTTTCAACTAGAGAAAGTGCTTTTATTTAAGGAGCCTAGAAAAAGCCTCCCAGCATCAAAACTTTTGCTCTAAATTTTGAAACAATCTTTTTTTTTTCTGTTTATCAATGTTTTAATAGTAGAAATGTACTCAGAATGACAAGAAAGTTCACCTCCACTTTAAACACAATATACAGGATGTTCCCACCCCCTTGAATTCAAGAGCATAAGTTCCCTAATAAAAGCAATACTAAAATGCTCATACATTTCTCATACACTGGCCTCAAGCAATGCTGAGAAGCTCAGCCTCTTTGTACACCAAACAGAATACCAGAGCTGTACTAATACTACTTGTGGACAGGACATTAAATACTACCTTGCCATTCAAATTTTACCAAGCCAATGGAGACAGCTTTAATGCCAAAATGCTGTCTGGTTTCTTGCATATTTAACTAATTTATAAATAGGTTGGGTGTTCTTAATTTTCTTGTAAGGCATGTTATACAAAAGTGTAAAGATGAGAACAACATTTAGTTACCAATACATACCAGACTATATAGTATTCACTGATAAATCTTTCTGTACAGGACTTCCAATTTTAATCTGTTGTATGAAGACAGGACATCAGGGGAATTAATGTACAATACTTTAAAACCTTTTAGCAGCAAGCTTCTGCTTTGCCAAATAGAGTTGTATTGAAAGCTAAACTAATTTTCTGAACATTTTTAAAGCAAATGCTCACTACTAGTGGATGAGGACTCGTTTTAGACATTTTCTGAAGTTGACAAAACTCTCAGCTTGGTTTTTTGCTATAATGACAACAAGTTATGCTGTAATGTCTTAGAGAAGTCATCGTTTATTTACTGTTGAAGTAAACTCATGTTCAATTAATGCTTTTGTTCTAGGCAGGCACACTCAAGCTAACTCTCCTTCAGTAAGTATTTTCTTAACAACAAGCATAGATAAGTCAAATTCAAACAATATCCCAATTTCAAATTACAGAATCATGACATAGAATTTTCCAAGGTTTGCTAAACAATAAAATCCCCAGGTAAAATGTCAGATGTTTGTCAATGTCAGTGAAACAAATGAGGGGTAAGAAGCATGAGTTGGGAAGGATTTAAGTCTATGCATCACACCTCCTCAGATCCCCAAATATTTAACTAGCTCCAAATGATAACATCAAGAATGGTCCATAGTTCTGAATATTACATGAGAGCTAGATACTTAATAAAAGCAATTACTATTCACATCAAGAGAAAAGCGTCTTGGAAAAGGCCTCATCTTGAGATATTTATCAAGACAAAAATAAAAAAGTTACAAAGAAGTGGAAGCATTTGACACTAAGCAGTACAACATTAGGGATTTCCACATGTGCAAAGACACGTCTGAATGAAAAAGAAAATTATTTGGACCACAGCTAGAGTACTCATTTCACCTCTGTAAAATATCCATATATATCAAAGACGAATTTCGAGGAACACAGGTGAAATGTGATCAGTATCAAAGAATGACAAAAACAAAATCAATGTCCCAGTTTTGTATTTAAGACCATTAACTTCTACATACCAAGATTTATTTTTCTATTCATGTATGCGCTAGAGGTGTGATCACTCCTAAAAAGGTGGATGAAATAGCACTAAAAGACTCTTTCAGTTCGGTGTTTCTGCTGGTGGCCATCAGACCATTTAGAAATTCTGGCTACTCTGTACATATAATTTTTTTTCCAGATTTTCAAGATACACTTGTGGTCTGTGAGTGAAGGAGGAAAAAAGTTTAAGTATCTGATGACAAGCTTTTCTTATTGGAACATCCTCCCTTTCAACTACAATGTTTGCTTTCTAACTATATGAAGAAAAAAAGATGTCAAGGGAGAAAGTTACCAGCCCCTTGGGATTAAAGGAAACACTTTATCATTACTGAAACACCCAGGGACCATTAACCAAGAGTTAATGAAAGAAAAGGAGACTAGGTTTAGGATACGAGGACTTAAAACCAGGTCTCAAACACAGAAGAAATAATACCATGTGGCAAAAAATTAGAAGCCCCTTAGTTTAGCAGATCCAAATGAAAGATCATGAAGATGAGGCGAAAAGAAGAGCCTGGATGTGGAGCCTATGGCAAAAAAAAAGTGCCAGTTCATGAGAGATAAACTTCTTCTATGCTTTGAAAATGATTTGGCATATGGAATCAAAAATAGCTGGACAGCAAAGCATGGAATGATGTACTTTTGCTGTCTGACATGGTGGAAAGGGAAAAAACAAACCAGGAAGAAAGAAATCTTAAGAATGGTTGAGAAAAGACCCCAACAAAACATGATGCCTCGAAGACTGAAGCTACATGGCAGAAGGCCAGCGGTGTCAGAGTAGGAAAAGACTGAAGATGGACTACACTTACAACAGAATGAAGCCCGACAGATGGAAGGCGTATCAAGGGCCGCCACCGACGCAGACGGACTGACGGACTGGGAGCCTTTGCAGGACCTACATGATTACGTTTGGCCCAGGAGAGGGATGCAGAGTGACACAATGGTGAGGCCTTCGTTCTGCTGTGGCTAACCTGAGGCTGCGATGAGCATGGTGGTGAAGACAGCGAGGACGATGACGACTACATAAACATTAAAAAAGAACATACTTAGCCCACTTAAACTTGAAATTGCATCCCTGCAACTGCAGCAAATAGCAACTGCAGAAGTGTCCGCTGTTGAGTACACTGTCCTTTAACTGCTCAAATCACACAGATAATAATCAAGAATGAGCTGAATTTGAATGAGAAGATAAAAGAACACTGCAAATAAGCAAAGACATTGTTCAAATCTGAAGTTTATAGTCAGATAAGCTAGAGGTTATTCACACCCAGGGAACTTGACAACATGAACACAAATTAACTGACTCATTCAAGAGACAGTGTTGGAAAGTGAGGAGGAAGGGGGTCTAAGCATCATTTAATAGAAGAAATCGTTAAGAACAGAGAGAGAATCAGTTTTGTCTGCAGCTACAAAAGCTGTGAGCAATAGTTCTTTGGCAATTTGGGAAAGCTAGATTGTGCTGCTCTGGGATTTAAGATGACTTAAGTAACTATGGTAACAGAACCCAGAGTTTCTTTACTGTTCCATGTCTAACATAAAAGGAAAGCAAAGGAAAAGGGAAGCTTACCGTGGTGAGGTATGCAACTTCCTAAGTTTTTCACCTATTCTTCTAAAATAGCAGGCCAGTGGCAGTACTGCCATTAACACTCAGGATCCCTTTAGTATCCGTGGAAGCAGTAGGACTATGTTAAACCATTCAAATTGTTACTATTAGAAGAAAGACCATAGAAGTATTAAAAATGACTCTCAGCTCCAACTGACAAAGTTATAGTAAATATATTAAGACCAGAAAGGACCATTGTGATGATTTAGTTTTGATCTTCTGTCCCACACAGGCCACAGGACCAAACAAGTTCAAGTTTTGCTTGGATCAGAGCATACTCATAAAACAAACATTCAAGTGTAACAATTTTTTACTACTGAAAAAAAATCAGAGCAAATAAAAAATTGAATCAATCTTGTCTATAGCTACAGAGACAATAAGCAGCATATTCATACAGTTTACTAAAATTCATAATAAATGAAAATGCAACCTTCTTAGTCCTGATCAATGATGATATAAAATGAACAATAGATTACATTATTCATCTGGCCATGATACCAAACCAGGAACTCATCTTCAGCATTTCATCCCCTATTATCTTGGAATATATAAAAAATTCCCAGTGTAACCTAGAGCCTCTCAGAGAACCCCTTGCCTTCTGTCAAGAAATGAAGTCAATCTTTTGTGCTAATTACACAGCTTTTATTTGGCCTCAGAAAAACACTCCTTTGTTTGAAGCTAATCTAAAGGGCCATCCAGATTGCCCTGTGTTGATGTCTTGTGCTTTGATATCTGTTGATCTTTTTCCACCGCCTGGAAGCTTTGAGGTGTATTTTAATAAGAGAATAATGGAATGGTTTAGATTGGAAGGGCCCACCTTAAAGATGATCTAGTTACAATTCCTACATGGGCAGGGACACCTTCCACTACACCAGGTTGCTCAGAGCCCCACCCAAACTGGCCTTGGACACTTTCAGGCATGAGTCATCCACAACTTCTCTGGGCAACCTTTTCCATTGCCTCACCACCCTCACAGTAAGAAATTTCTTCCTAATGTCTAATCTAAGCCCACTGTCTTTCAGTTTGAAGCCATTCCCCTTAGTCCTGTCATGACAAGCCCTTGCATAGTCTCTCTCCAGCTCTCTTGCAGGCTCCCCTCAGGTACCTGGAAGGCTGCAATCTGGTCACTCTGCTATTGTCTTCCATGTCACTGACAGACTACTTAACAGTACAGGTCTTGGAACCAATCTCCGCAGAGACCCACAAGCTAACACAGTAACTCATCACTGACACCCCACTTATCTGCCCTCAGACCTGCCAAGTTAGGGCAGGCAGAATAGAAGCTGAATAAGGTATGTCCCAAATTATGCAATGGAATGACTCCAGTAGGGGCTGTGAAAACCAAGTCACTGTAGTGCCAGTCAAAACTATTTACTTTCTTTGCATTATTTATAATTTTTGAATCGACTAATCTTAGTTCTCTTTTTTTTTCTTTTTCCTCTCAAGAGTGGGACAATGAATTGGTTCTTTCTGCTCCCATATTGCTGACCTTAAATAAGGAAGGTAGAATTCTTCATGAAGAACAAGCATCAAGTACAGTAGAAACCGTAAAGCTCAAAGTCATGGAATGTCACCAAGTCTCATAACCTGTCCAGAGAACACAGTTTTCCACAGGTTTGTCACAGTTTGTTTTTTTCCTTTAATTTCAAGCACTCTGATCCAGCCCGTACATCTCAGCAGCTCCTCATAAAAGAGGACAAAACTAGAAAACCTCCAATCCAAAACTGGAACTACATGCTAAAAAATGAATTAAGCATTGGTAATACTTCTACAAGACAGAAAGACTTACAATAGCTTAATAGCTATTACAGTTTACCTGTACTACTGACTGGGGCTTTTTCATATTCTTCACTTGAAGAACTGATCTAAAATGAGACATTTTACGTTTAGATAACATATCAGATGGCTTTAAAAACAATCTGTTCTAAGCTTGCTTAAGAAAATTTTAAAAGATGACTGATAAAAGACTGCTTCTAGAATTCCTCATAGTCCACAGACCTTCCCATGGAGGGAGGAGCATATAAGATTGGAACCTGCTGTCAGGCTGAAATTTAAGAGCTTTGCTGACTAGACAGTTCATGATAAAAGGCAAGAGACACTTGTATGTTTTACAATTTTGTAAGCTGCTGCCATCATAACAGACCGGATTGATAAATCTTCCAAGAATCTAAATTATACTATCTTTTTAGTGAGAAACAGTTAAAAAAATTGACTGGAAGCTGTTAAATTGTATACTTTCGCTCTGAAAACATCCTATTTTTTAGGACTCCTGTATAATTACTGTGAAACTGTTTATAAGATTTTGAACAATACCAAATTTAAGAATTGTTTAGCAGTACAGGGATAGCGACAATATTGAAAGATTTTTTTTTAGAGAGCCTTGTTTTAATTTTGTTACCATTTTTACTATAGTCTATACTTCTACCATTCTTCTTTATTGCACTTATTTGTTTTCTGGCCAATATTGCTAAAATAATGAGAAAATATTAAAAATACCCCTTGTCTGAATGTAACGAGACCAAGCTTTTCAAAACTGAATTTACACCATAGAATGCCATTTAGGGAAACTAATATTTTAGTAGTTATTTTTCTAGTAATATTTTTCTAGTTAGTATTTGTCCTGATTTTTACTTCTATTCATTAAATCTTTTTATGCTTTATTTCCTGTACTAGTGGGTCCCCTAGTGAGATCAACTAAGAGAACAAAAAACTTCCTCTCCATTGAAAATATACTTTTGCATCTGTAAGAGTAGAATTTCAGCAGACAATATATAGGAATTCTGGAAAAGCAAACTTAATACTGGATTATGGCTAATTAACAAAGCTGTAATAACCAGAAAATTCTATGCATTGTTTAAATAACAAGCACAAATTAAGCTGTGTGAACTGAGGTTGTTTTCAAATGAATATTTAAAAAATTAAATTAGAATTACATGTCAATATTACTATAAAATTAATGTTAAATACACATCTCCAAAAAAATAATACCATTCATACATTTCACATTTAATTTAAAATATGGAAGACAAATCCTAACTTGAAACACTCTATTCAAACAAAATTTATTAACAGCTAGAAACTGCAGAAAAGAGAGAGTTAGTCTGACTTCACACGAAGAAAAGATCACAGGAGCATATTCCTGCGCTGAAAATTATAATAGGTCAAATATCTGAAGTGGTAAAACGAAAGCCCTGAAATAGAATTGAATGTTATTGTCATATAAACCAGTAAGCACATCAAGTTTATTGTCTGAAATGCAAAAAAATACATCATAAAGAAGTTAAAAGCTTCATGGAGTAGGTCCAGAAAATGTTCAGGCAATTACCATCTGCCCCAATCCAAAACTCACTCCTATATATAGCTGCTACTAAAATCTAAGATCTAAAAGGAATCACATACGAAGTTTGTCAGGCACCAAGAGCTGTGCTTTTGCACATGCCTAAGTTTGATAGTGCCAAGGAGCTCATGGCTTGGTTCACACCCAAACCTGTCAGGTTCTAGAAGCAGGGATCTGTTTGCTCATCTTGTTTGTGGAACCCAATCCAGCAAATTATTTCAGTCCATGTGTAATGCACTGAAGACCTGACAGGACAAAGCAGCATCTGGTATTGCATGACCATTTCTAAAAAGAAGTACGTATTATTGAATAACTTGCTAGTGGCTACAAAAATTCATCTATCTGGAAACTCAGGTTCAGAGCAACCTTGCAGTGCAACGTTCAAGCTCATGCTACCTTCCTCTTTGGAAGCTTCCCTGCCTGTCAGCTCACAACCTGTGCTGGGACAGGGGCTTTTCTTCTTTCCTCCGTTTTGAGGTTGTGTCACCGTGTAGAAAGAAACGCCAGCTGCACTGGGACAGAGATAAAATGAGCTTTAACTCATGAGCATAACAACATGTCTGGCAACTTGGGAAACAGAAGGAGAGAGCATACTTTCAGTCCTGATCATTGTTTCACAGGCACAAGCCTGGGATCAGAGGCCCTGGCACATGTTCTGCATCTGCCCAGTTGCATTGTTCCATAAGTGTGCAGGGACTCCTCCCAACATGCTGTTCATTACACAGTTCCCATACAATAATCCCTGGAGCAGAGATGGGAGATGGCTGAAGCAACAATAAAATGTACAACTTTTTGAGCCAAGTGGGCAATATAAGGGTTATTACAGCTTGAAGATTATTCTCAGAGAGGGTGTACTTAGTATCTATCAATCACTTTTCCCCACCACCTTTTGAAGCTTTGTTTTTCTTAAACAATTGCTCATTATTGAATTAAACACAATACTTTAAAGGGTCTATATTGCAGTTAAAACTAAGTGTTCTTCTTCCTTAGTCATTACCATTACTGGGTTTTTTACATGCAAATTAAATCTTTGTATTACACTGTCTGAAAAAAACTCTCTTCCTCCTCTTTCCTTCACAAGGGTTTTAAATTTCTCAACAGCATTTCAAGCCTATGTTGGTGGTGGTGAAATCTTGAGAGACATTAAGTTCCTTCAAGTTTTTATAAAAACGATAAGCAGCCAGACAGAGGAGTCTGACAAAGGAAGAATTCCACAGAGGCAGAAGATGCTTCATGAGCTCATCTCCAACATTACACCACAGAATTCACATGAACTTGAGACATTGTGTGTATTTTGACTGCAAGAAAAGCTTTTTCCAAACTAGATATTCCTTACGTGCAACAAAAACATAATCAAGATGTAAATTCTTAGGAAGTTAAGATTCATAAACTCCAGTCCTCACAGATCTACTCATTTTGCCAACATTACAATTATCACCATCAATACGTAATCGAGACTGGGATTACAGCCCAAACTGGACTACATCTGCTAGCAGATCAACATCTGCACCAGTCAGTTTAGTTAGTCCTTCTCCAGCTGGTGAAAAAATATTTACAGTATTCTCCATGTAAGTTTAACCCGCGATTAAGAATGGACAATATCCCAAGAATATAACTTTGCTTGACGTACGGGTAAAGACAAGAAAAATGGTGAGATCAGAGCACCCAAAAAAATATTTCCAAAATTAGTGGTAATTTATCTCTCCCTGAAGACTTAAAATAAAGTTCTATGGTCTATGTTAGGCAAAAGTCAAGCTAGATTATCACAATGGTGACTTCTGTGATCAAAACAAAGTGTAATCACAAAAAAAAAAGGAAGAAAATTTCAAAGGTTAGGGAGCTCTGCAAAAGCTAAAGCTAATTTAATTTTTTTTTCAAATAGTTTTTCCTTCACAAGATTTCTGATAAATTTAAAATAAATTGAGCAGCATTGTCGCACACCAACATGTACTTTTTGAGTGCTTCTTTGAGCAAAGTCAGTTGCTGCAATATCAATTCTCTGAGTGGTTTTAGCCCACTGTCTAGCTTCAGCCAGATTGTTAAAATGTTGCAAGTCTTAAGAATTGTAAATTCTTTTAATTTTCTCCTTCCAAATTAGTGGTATGATAAAGAAAAAAAAAAAAAAAAAANNNATGAAAAAAAAAAAAAAAAAAAAAAAAAAGGAGACAAATCGTTTTCTCTTCTGCCTAAGGGCAAGAGGCTGACTGTGAACTCAGCCATCACCTGTCACACTTGGCTATACCCTGCTGTTTGCTGTCTCTTACACATAGAGCAAGAACAGCACAGGAAGCATTATGGATTGGAGAGATGCAAAAAAACAAACAAACAAAAAAAGAAAACCAAACAAATTTATGGCAGTTGATTGGTAGAGATGTTGGATGCAAAACTGTAGAAACATTTTTTCACTTATTTATTTCTTATAAACTTGTTATTTAAATCCATGGGTGGCTTTATGGGTGCGAATATCCTCTATAGTTATGTTTTATCATAGGAATAAGAATTCCTTCATGCAGATTTTATGGTTAACCATAAGATCCAGAATAACAATTCTACAGTATTAATACCTTTTTAGCAATTTGCTCAGTACAGAAAACAGATTAAGGCATGTCTCAAACACTAACATGTTAGATAACATGGCAATGCAATGAGTCACAGACTAACCAAGCACAACTTCTAAAACATTTCACATGATTCTGTGTCTTTTTTTACACTTTAACTTCGTAGACCATAAAAGAAAAAAATAGCTAAAATTTTTAGGCGACTTCACCACCTTTACAGGAGAGATTATATGCTTGTTCTCTAATGCTAAGTTAAAAATCATGTATGAAACAGTTACATAATTGATTTTATATTCTCTCAAGATGCAAATGTTTCTTTAGAAGACTATGGATTATTCAGAAGAAACATCAAGGAATATGGGTGATTTAAGAAAAAAATCCCACCATATGCTCTTGGCAGGAGCAAAAGGGAAGCTCTTTATGTTTCTTCTCTAACAATAAATTGTAATGCCCCAGGGAACCAGAGATCTTTGAAAGTTCAAGTTTTATAGCGGTTGGGAACAGAGTGCATTGATTCTACTTAGCTCTTGCCAATGTTAACGACTGTTACTGTGATCAAAGTCTAACTTCGTGCATTCCAAGCAAGATTATAGTTCTCCACGCACATGAAACAAGTTTACAGACTACAGTTTGCAGTTATGTTTTGAGTTAAAGAAGAAATCAAGCTGTGGTAGTGTTTTTAGAGGCTGCCAACTTCAATCAATGTTAAAAATATTTCTGATCATACTTGTGAACAAAAAGTGTATCTAAGTAAACACACTGATGTGTGCCAGTTATTTCAGCTTTTTGTGAACATCTGAGATATGTTCTTATTTGTGATTTTTGACTCTCCAGTATAAACAAAGTTTTGATTTTCAAAGCCTGATTTTTTTATCAATATTTTTGATAAAGGTCTAATGAGGTGTAAGACTGTTGCTTCCATTAGAAGTAGCAGCTCAGATGCTGCACCTCAGTCCATTCAATTCTGAATGAACTCATTGAGCTCAACATAGTTCTAGTAGCCAAAGCTGTCAGTTGGGAAATAGATGTACAAAGTGTACTAAAATAACCCAAACACGAGAAGTTACAGAACAAAGGCAGTGTTTTCTGTGCCCTCCCTTATTAGTTGATATATTTTATTCTGCAGTTCTGTTTTCTTCTATCTTCCTCTTCTTAACAACTTATCTTAAAACACTGTAGGTTTAAGTTTGTTTAGATGGATATGCTCATCAGACTCTAAGGAAGAGGAAAGAAAATACATGAATGCAAGAGCCCTTAATTTTCTCCTAAGAATTTAGGTCATGAACAAAATCAAAAGCTGTTATTATCCTCTAGCCAATATCCAACACAGTTCTTATTGCTCTCTAACCAATATCCAGCACAGGTATTTCAAGTGGCTGTATCACTTCTGTTTACTTCCTTGATTGAAATATCATTTTGAGCCATGTAACACTTAAACAAGTAAACTTCCCAAAGACCACAAATCTCATTCTGCTAAGCAGTAGTGTATAAACGTTGCTAAAACTCCCCTGTCCAAAATAACTTTTACCTCCATTACAAAAGTGGTTCCATATGCTTAAGTACCACGTGACATAACAAAATGTTCACTCTATCACTTGTACTTTACATCAAAAAGTGATATGGAAAGCCATTGGCAGAAGTTAGTGATACCTTGATGTTACACAAGCAGCCTTCCAATCACTTAACAGCACAATTATTCAAGTATTTGCTGTTCAGAAAAGCTGATCTAAGTCTAGTCAAACTTTCTGCTCTCTTTCCAGGGCTGTGTCTGTAACCCCTCTGTGCCAGCATTAGCTCCTACAAGGCTGCAGGATCAGATGTTTCAGGAAGCTGTCTGGGAAGCCCATGAAGATACTGTAGGAAACCTGCCAATCCAGAATGATTTTAACAGCCACAGATACACACAGCTGGCTAAAACTTCAGATACTATTACCAAAATATCACTTGAACAGGAGTTAAGCATGTGAAGGCCTTGAGAAATGCAGAAATTGAATATGAATTATTCTCCGTATCTAATTCCTTGCCGCAAGGCCGATTAATCTTTTTAAAAGATTTCTGTGGCACAGCTTGCCATTTTCCTTACTGCAGAATTGAGCTGTAATGAAGCACAGTTGCAAAAATACTGGATACAGATGCCAGTAATATGAGAGCAGAACTGAAGTATCTTCTATTCACATTATTATATTCACATATTAAAAAGGTAATTTTTTTCAAGAATCAGATAATATTTTATACCTGGAATAACCTCCCTGAAGCATGTAATTGTTTAATTGAGCAAAACAATTTCTACTGGCTTATTTCTATACAAAGTGTGTCTTTGCATTTTCCTCCTCTCCTACTCTCCCAGGCAAATAGTAACTTTGTAAAAATGCAAATGAGGAGACAGGATACAAAATAAGTTTCTTCCCCAACTCCAATTTCAAAATTTAATTACTCTGCAAAAGACTCTAGACCTGGAAGTTTCTCTCATTTAATAACATGTTTTCCTGTTTTCAAAAAATGTTCCCCTCAGATTTTCTGCTCTGTTACTTGCAAATAGTTACTACAATTGTTTTGAAAGTAAGGATGAACCTCATCCTGATCATTGCTATAAAACTGGTACTTTTCCTCTCTCAAATATTGCCGTAACTTAGTTACAATTAATCACTGTTGATTAGACAGCTAACGCAGATCCACAAACTGTTTGTCATTTTAATATTTTTGAGGGCCGTGGTTTTTCAAAGGGAGAGGGTGGTTTTGTGTTTTTTTTAAGAGGCTACCAGAAAGGTTAAGGTGTGTGGCAGTACAAGGTTTCAAAGCTTATGAACTGCTCGAGAGGGCATCAGAAGAAGAAGGGAAAAAACCCCAAATGCAAAACAAAAGGGAAAACTCAAAGACGGCTCAGCACAATGCAATAAAACAAGGATCAGCTTAAAAGTATGTACAGTTCTGCAAAGAAGCAGGTTCTATTTTCCACATCTTAAGACATCCTAGATATTATAAATAGAAGTCTATGCTCAGCAGAAGACTCATGGAAGAATAGAGAGGATCTTGAGTATCTGGCATCTATTCTACTCTCAACAATAGCTGCAGTTCAGGAGCTGTCACACAGAAAAAAGTACACTGGATCTATGAAGCTTTAAGGTAAAGACCTAGATCTTTTTTTTTTGGCAGCTTTGGATATGAAATACCTGTCATTTAAGAAGGTGTAAGCTTCATCATCATAAACTTCAAGAGAAATACTGTTACAGGAATCTTACATTAATTGCCCTCATTATAGTACTTGAACACATGACCAGAAACAAAACACCCTTGAAGCCAACAAGACACTTCTTCTGTGGAACCATTCCCAGATCTTACTACTTGCTACCTAAGTAATTTTAAACAGACCTACATTATTTACACACAAGTATCCATAAAAAGTATCCACAAGACTGCATTAGCTATTTATTGGCTCTACTGTAGCAATAAAGTGAGACATGGAGCCACACAACCCAAAAGTATCAACAGAACCTGGTCCAAAACCTGGCCTGAAGGATTAACTGCAAATTTACAACCCTTTTAATTAGCACATTTAAAATGAATTATCAAAATGAAAACTGTTAAACAGTTCTTAAAAGTTTAATCTCATTGAAGGAAAAAAATCTCTTTGATTTTTAAGAAAAGTGGTTGAGTTTTTTTAACTAAGCAAATTAATCACAGCTATCAAACTTGGGAAGCCTGTTAAAGCACCCATCAAGGCAGAACATTCTATAGTTTTCAGCTTCAATCCACTTGCTTAGCAATTCATCCTCATGTTCAGCCAAATAGATCCCACAGTAATGTTACATCCCAGAAGCAATCTGATGACTGTAAATTTCAGCAGTCATCATCTGGCATCTACAAGCCCATTACAAGTAATATCTTGCCTAGTGTGGAGCATTTTCCCCCCAAGAAGAGCTCTTTAAAACATATGAAATTTAGGAGAAAAAAAAAAATCTGATTACAGATTATACTTAAACAGAAACAAATCCTACCCTCCAGACAAGATGACAGAACACACAGATATTAGGAAGATAGCACTGCTTTATGATATTACTTCTGATTTTTATTTCTAGCTAGACTTGTTTTATTTTGAGGTTTGAAATACTTACGTACATGAAACAGAAGAAAGCAGAAAATGTATTAGCATATTGAAAAAACTAAGTAGTCACTGAGATTATTAAAAAAGTCTGTGAAGACATAGCAAGACAACAAATAAAGACTTTACTCAGAAGTATTAAAGACTGAATCCTCAAATATCTGAAACATCAGAACCCAGAAAAAAAAAAAAGCCCAAACCCACCAAACAGTATTATCAGAAGAGAACCTGTCTCTACTCTGTGCTATTTTTAAACCTTCTGCAGCTCATGATTCCAGAAAATTTAACTTTATCTTGATTGCATGATGGTGTGTTTTTTATGGTGGAAGGAAACATCCTTCCTTCCTAAACAAATCAATGGAATTGACTGCTATCCGTCCCACTTTTGGAAGTTACTCTGTCTAACACAGATAAATTTTAGCAAGACTTTCTAAAAATGTGAGTGGACAGCAGTATGCAATACCTATCTAAGGGACAGAACTATCCATAAAGCAGGCTTTTCTCGTGAAGAACACAAACCAAATTAATCATCCTAAGAAAAAGTAGGCCTGCATGTTTTCTTAATCTTTAGATCTGTAAAGACCTAGAAAGGATCTGTAAAGATCTAGAAAGTGCTTTTGTTCACAAAGCACTAACTATACAGCACTTACTATCATTAAGCAACTAAGTAAGCCACTTTACTCAAAGGAAAGATTTCTATGGAACATTCCTTGGCTATTTGGATAGTGGAGGGGGAACATGGAGGTCAAAAACCCCAGTCACAGGAAGACAACTTTGTTCCTTTCCAGTGCTCTTAAAGGAACTTTTAAATTCTCAGGAAAGTAATCGTAACAAGTAATGGATTTGCAGGAGGAATAGGATTCTCTTCTTTCTTTCCCAAAAGGTGCTGGAAATCCTCAAATTACCTCACAGGACAAGTCAACAACCTCGTATGACCTGCATATGGTAACTTCAGCATCTGCAAGATGCTGTTTATCAGTCCCTTCAACCCCTACATGGAGAGTACAGTGACATTTAAAATGTACCCATGGAAGGAAGAAGAGATTAACTCACTTTATCTCTCAGTTATACTTCTCAGCATATTCATGTTTCATATTCTGTTTCACTTAAATAGAATTTTACTTTAAAGTAAAGTAAGTCCTTAGGTAACAATAAATGGGGAGGCCTTACTGCCTTGTTTAACTACAATCTGGTAGAACAGGATTTCCAGGCAATTTGATGTTCCAGTAACAAAACTTGTTTGCTTCTTCCCTTCTTGGTTGATGGATGAGAACTATTCTGAAAAAATGATCCGGGGAAATGTATTCAGTCTTTGTACTATTTCAACTTTGGAAACAAAAAGACAGGAAAAAGTTATTTCACTAGTCTAAGGAATATCCATATTGAATTACTTACAGATAGAGTTATACAAAATGGAATAATAAATTATTGGCAAGGAAACTAGCTATTCAGTATCTGTGTTTAGGCATGGTTGCTAAGACAATTTTGTAATTTTTTATTATGAAAAGAAGTCTTCATCTTTCCACACAATTATTAATCTTTTGTATTGTGGTTATCTTGATCAGGAAGCAAATTAATTAGTGGAAGTTCAAGAAGTTAACTGTCCGTTACTAGGAGATTCCATTGTCACTTAGGTGCTTCCTGAATCTTCATGAAGACTCTCAAAACACACAGCCCTTGTATTTTCTTTCTCAGTCATTCCATAATATCTTCTTTGCCAGAAGAAGGCAAAGATAGATCATTCCCTACATGAACCTCACAGTACATCAAAATAACTAAAGAAGTTTCTCTTTCACAAGGATCTTAGGAAAAGACTCAGTCTTTAGCAATTTGCTGGGATAATCACTCTTTCTGAGCTGGCCAAGAATATCTAGAAATGAACTCATTTGAGACAAAAAAAAAAAAACCAAAAAAACAACAGATCAGATTTTTTGAGTCTCTTACTTAGAAAAGGAAAAAACCACAAATTTGTTCTGATGCTTCTTCTTGAAATATAGAACCTTGGCTAATTTAAGGAACAAGATAAGAAGAGAGAGAGGTGTGGTGTTTTAAATACAATACTACAAAGGAAGTTGAGTATCTATAATAGAAATAGTTAAACCAATTCTCATCATTTCCATTTCCAGACAGGGCAAGGGGGAGCAGAAAGGATTGCTTTGCTTTATCCTAGATTGTATAGAAGACACTGTACAAAAAAAAAAAAAAAAAAAAATTTNTTGCTAAAATTCTCAGTTTTAATTTGGCAGTTCCAGAGCTGCTTCTCTATGTTGGTTTGCCATTAAAAAAAAAAACTTAAAAAAAAAAAAAAAAAAAAGAAAATGTTACCTACTGCACTTCAAAAAGACAGAAAGGATGAGTCATTGGAGCCACTGCCAAACATAGAAGTGTTTCTCTTTTTGTCAAACAAAGCAATGCTAGCAACAATACTTTTTTTTTTTTTTTTTTTTTTTTTTTTTTTTTTTTTTTAAAAAATATCTACAATTACAC
>VZRH01002481.1:1339012-1354368 GCA_013397555.1 Urocynchramus pylzowi
TTTTTTTTTTTTTTTTTTTTTTTTTTTTTTTGTCAAACACATACTGGAATCTGAACCAGAAAGATGGAAAACTGACTTTGTATGATTGAAGCAGAAAAATGTTGAATGTTCAAGTTTATGGCTATTTCAGGGTTCTTTTGTCAGCTATCAGGTTGTTTTTTCCATATCACACAAATCTGTTGGGGTATAAATGCTTATAAATTTATGTATGAATTAGAATTTATCTGAATTTGTAATGTACACAAACAGCACACACACAACTGCAAGCCAACTACTCAACTACTTCTTTTCCTAAATTATAACTTTCAGAGCTCTCATAAAATGTTCAATACACTTCTATGGTTACTATGAATCTTACAGTCTTACCTACAAACGTGCAACATGAAAACCTCAAGTTTGTGTCTGTTTTACTCTGAAGCTTAAAAAGATCTTTCACGTTATATAAAAGCTAAAAAAACCCAATGTAAACAACCCCCACCACCAAAACCCACAAACAAACAAACAAATAAACGAACAAAAAGCCCCCAAGCTTCAAGTTTGGTTTCCCCCACAGCAATGCCACTTAATTTTGGACTAATGATACAATTCTGAAAACCAAGCAATAATCTCAATTTCTCTGTAAACCTTAAATATGTGATTGCTTTCATGTCAATTATATTCAATTCAAAGTAGATATAAACAAAGACTTTTTTAAAAAATGGATACCTCAGTCTGACCTTCATGGGCACTGGATTCATGAGTGACACGAATAGCCTAAAATTAAAATATATTTCAATCAGACATTAAATGAGAGATTTTCAGTGTTGTAAGAATCATTTTTGCACTCCATTTTATCAATTACATAGATGCAACTATTTTTGTCCTGTGCTTATAATAAATAAGAAAGATACTAAACAAATAATCTCTACCTTCAAGGATCTCAGAAGACCATTATTTCAGTTTCATAACAGTCAATTCAGGTCTAATATCTGAGACTTTGTAATGGCACTTTTGCACACAGAAAACACTACAAGCATTTTTTTACCTATCATTTTGAGCAGAAAAAATAATTTATAGGGAAGCTCTGAGCAGTCATTTTTTGTCCAACATTTCCACAGAAAGTCATAAGTCTCTGCTGTTTCTGTTTGTTACTACTTCCTTTAACCAGATGTTAACACTCATATTCCTGAGGGCTTCACAATATGCTAAAAGTGAACTCTGACTTAAAAATCATCAAGGTTTTCATTCTGGCAGAGGATCATCATTACCATCAGGAGCAACAGCACTGTTCTTCATCCACCACTGGCCAGATGTTTCTGCCACATCCTTTCAAACAGCACTAATGATGTGGCTAACCACATTATCAGCTAGCTCATCTCAAGGTTTAGGATGGTAAGGGAAGGAGATCATATTTCAGCCAAATCAGCTCTTTGTGTGCCTCAACTGCTAAAGGCATGGAGATATAACTAGAAGGCAAAAATTAAAAGAGGCAGCAAAAGGACTATCCTTTCAGCAATCGCCCTAGATCAGCTTAAATTGACCATTAAACTACATCCTGAACCCATAAAAAGAAAAGATTATGCACACATTTCCCATGCATTTCAAAGTAATTTTAAACTAAGCCAGGGAATTAATATGGATGAGAACATTGACAAAATCTGTTCTGCTGACTGAGCTATGGGCAGGCAGGAATATGCTAAAATACCAAAGCAGAGTTTTCTTTGTAGCAACTGTCTGATCACAAGCTCATTGTAAAATCAAATTTGTTTAGCTGCTTCACTGAGTCAACCCCCAAGAACAGGACCTGCTCATGCAAGTAATTCTAACATCATTTTAAATAAAAGTAAAACCACATGATACTAACTTCATAAGTTTCTAGGTATTTGGCCCTCTCCTCAGGAGTCATAGATAATGAATCTTCTAGGAACTTTTTCAGTGAAGAATTAGTTTCTTAAAGAAAATTTAAAAAGACGTAATTAGTGTCATGTTTTAATTACAACTTCATTCACAGCTTACAGAATCCAACAAAAGATCTGAAGATAGAATTGCACTGTATTTTTAAGACACAGAAGGCTGACTGCACTTTGCAATGTTTCAAGTACTTTAGTTCATAAATGAGTATAAATTAATAATTTTGTAATTATAGGTAAAAATGCACTCCTTCAGCCTTTATGAATTGTTATATTCAGAGAAAATAGTAAAAAACATACCCTTCCCTCCATGGCTTCCCACAGTTGAGGAAAAAAAGGGAAAAGCGAACAAAAACCAAACCAAAAAAATCTTACCAAAGTTCATTTTATCTCTGTTGTTTGCAATAGCATGAATTAGCCCAATTGTCCCACAAGCATTGTTAATGGTCTGCTTCATGAAATACACTGATGATTTGACATCTTGACCCTTAGCTTTTATCCTCTCTTCTTCCTCTGTTCTGAAGGTTTCATACTAGAAGGAAAGTTAAAGACACAAATAGTTACAGCTATTTCACAAATAGTACCAATAGCTACATCATTCAAGACAAAACAATTTAAAAAATACAACAGCTAATTAATACTGCCATTTGAAATGTTTAACACATGTGGTCCAACAAGTGTATGTAAATTTACCTGAACTGCTCTATACTGTTTCTTAACCCAGTGCCTTCACACTTGAAACATCGTTTTGAATATGTGTTATCTAAAACAACTTTAAAAATTTTCAAAGTATTTCCTTGATCTGAGCTCATGTCCCCATCTCTCTTCAATGCAACTAAAGGCTTTTTAAGGACAGAAGTGTCAAAGTGCTAACGAAAACCATAATACTTCAGGTGATTAATCATCATTAAGAATACTTTAAAAATTCCACTGTTACATTTCATTTTTCCCAGGAATATAAAATAAGATCTATATAACACCCAAGGCATCAAAACAGGCCCTTCTGAAGCAATATTCATAAAGTAAACTTTTATATTCTGCAGCAAAAAGAGAATTTGCTTTGACTGAACAATCTAAAGTACTTGTTTTATAAAGATCATATTTGACTAAAACCTGCTATACTGTGCAATAGTGTGTCAGTTTTGTGAGTTTTTTTGTTGCTGGCTGTGATTTGTTGGTTCTTTTTGGGGAGGGGTGTTGTTATGTTTTTTTGACTGGATTTGTTTGAGGTTTTTGTTTATTTTCTTTTGTTAAATTTTAATTTCAGACAGAAAAAGAAAGAAATAAATCCACAAATGTTCCAGTTAATGCTTCCTCCTTTGCCTCTTTTACTAAGTACTTTTGCAGACAAAAAAGAAAGAATTCTGAAGTAGATGCTTTTTATACAAGTATGATGAAAGTAAAGTAAGAATGCAGACTGTTACCAAAGAACTCTTCCTGCAAACTCCTGAGAAATTTCCCTTGGGCTGTCTGTACTGTCAGTGACAAACAAAACCAAAAAAACTTCCAGCATCATATTCCACTTTTGTAGGTTGTCTCAATGCTCTGAATAGGCTAAGTAATAGCAAGAGCATTATAAACCATTTTATTTTAGCTAACAAAAAATAGCCTTAATTGAGATAAAAATTTCATAGAGTTTAATTGGACAAAAAGTTCAGACTTAGAGTGGTGAGCAATACAGCTGCCATTCATTCCCTCCCAACCAAAATAAAATCCAGAGAAAAAAAATATATATAAGTGCTGAGAATACCAAAAATACAATTTTGAGCAAGGGATAGACCAGATCATCTCAACAGATTCCTCCTAACCTAAGCTATATCCCATAATTTAGATTCATTTGGATCTATTCATTCATTAGGCTCAAATCCCAACACCCACAATATTCACTTTGTCTACAACATACTATGCAGACTAAGAAAGCCATTGACCTTCAAAGTGTACAACAATCCTAAAATTATCTGAATGCTAACAAGAGGAGGTTTCCCTAAAAGCAAATTCTAGGAAACTGATATAAACCACAAAACCACTGAACTTCCAGACAGAAGAACAGACAGACATGTGAGAAAAGTGTTTACAAAGGCAGCAAAACTAATAAATCATAAATGTAGACACAGTCAAGAAACAAATAAATAATAAATTAAATAAAAGTGTAATTTTACAGACCATTTTGAAAGGGAGGCTGAGGAGGGAAAAACTACTCTAGAAATACAAAATAATGCTCAAGGGTCTTGTGAAGTTCACACTGACCAACAAAAGCTTCAGAACATTGGGAGCTCCCATGAAACACTCATCGTTCACAGAGCCAGGCTAAACAGTTGATAGAAACACTTGTGTCCCTGATGTTTCAGAAGGATTAACATGCTCAACACTTGGCTGGTGCACAGATTTGACTGACTGATGCAACAGAGCAAATGCTGTTCCTCTGGTTTTGTTTGTCATATGTTTCTTTAGGATGAAATCAGATACACCTTCTGGAACAAGAGCAATGTTCTTTCCCATGGGATAATGCTCCCATAGCATGGTCCAAAAAAAGGTTTGTACAAGCAGGGAGTCAAAAGACAAGTGACAGTCAGACCTGTACCTCAAACAGCCAGACAGAAATGAGAGCACACAGAAAACAATGCAGAAAGGTGACAGAAAGGACATTTCCTGAGGACAGGTGAGTTGAAAGTTCGATTAAGCTCAAAACTATCAAGGTGGCTGAAATCAAGCTAGAAAAGTACTGCCTGCATAGCTGTTTTGGAGAAACTGAGAATGCAGAGGTTTACAGGACATAACGTGTAGGAAGACTGACCTGTCACTCCTGTCTATTTAAACACCTTTTGTTTAGAAGTTAAGCTTCAATAGCTAAGTGATTTGTCCTTATAAGCTAGATATCCTTTTTGAGAGACATATTAAAAGAATGAATTGTGGACAGATTCACTTCAACCTTTTTGGGTGACCTTATCACAATCACATAATACTGTTATAAATTGAAAGATCAGTATGAATCACACTATGTAAAAGCATGTGCTGACACAAAATAAGCACATTGAAGATTTAACCAAAGTCCAACATAGTGAAAGACAGGGGGAAAATTGTCTTGCATCTTAATAGCACGCCCCATCTGTCCAAGAAGTGAAAGCCACATCAATACTGATGACCAAACTGAAAGTGGATTGAAGTCTGAAGGATTGTCAGTGTAACAGGACAAAAACTCAAAAAGGAGTTGCATATTGTCCTACACCTCATTTCTTATTTTCCTTATGCTATTGGAGCTTTCTGCTAAAATTAGCAAATCGAGCCATTTCACAGTGCTTATTATAAAAAATACCTTAAATTGCCTGTAATAGAAAAGTGTGAGGCATATTTCTCTGTGCTCCTACATTAGCTTTTCCCATTCTGATTTGAAAAGAAATCAAGAAATATGCATGCAAGGTTATCAAAAGAAGGTTCTGAAAGGAGCATTTTTTGTGTTATTTTTAATGAAGAAGTGTCTTGAATAAAGTTTGAGTCTCATCTTGATTCTAGTATGACACCAAAGTACAAGATTTAAGCTTTCCCATTTCACTTACGACAAATGCAATTAACTGATTATTAAATAAACATTTACCTTTTCTGTTATTGGAAAGAGAAGTAGTACTGCACATACAGGTCTTGGCACCATGCTAAGCAGTTCTGGTTCCATACCATAAACATCTACAAATTGCCAGTCAGGATGTATACCCAACTGTTTCAGGAACTGGAAAAATAAAACAAAAGCATAATATTAAACAAGAACACTCAAACACCTATCTTTTAGAAGCATAAGAGAGTATCCACAATGTGAAATATATTAAAACAACCCATGCTTTCTAAAATTTAAGGAGAATACAAGAGATACATGTTTTAATAAATAAGGCTGAATAAATCACACACAACCCCCTCCATGTTTTATGTATTTAAATAGTCTTTATGGAAGGGAAGTGGAAACACTCCCAGCACTATTTACTGAAGCATCAAAGCATTTCAATCATTTAACAAGTGTTCTGTCACAAAACAGAAGATTCTGTGAATCTATTTTTACTGAATATTCATGTTAACTAGAAGTCATCAGAGCCATCAGTCAGAGCACATATGAACAAACTGATGGCATTATTTGACTCCATATGGTATCACTTGACTCCATATGGTATTATTTGACTCCATATGGTATTATTTGACTCCTTGACTTCAGAATACCTGCCACCAGTGCTCATATTGGAGCTCCTACAAGCAAAACGATGTTAGGAGCAAAACCACAAAAGATACACACTTTAGTAAGTGTAGCTTTCACAAGAAAAATCCCTTCAAACTATGATGGAGTAATCTATTTTGAAGATTGGATGCTCATTTTTTAATTGGATATTCTTGTACTTAAATAAACTAGGCATCACAACAACAGTTGCAAAATTAATAACCACAGAGATGGTCAAAGACAATTTGAAATCTTTTCACTGTCAGTCTGGAAGAACCTAACTGAATTCAGGAACTGTTGCTACTATACACATACAGTGACCATTCACAATTATGAAAAAACTAATTGTACACTGTGGCATATACATATCTTTGAATGAACATGAGGAAAAGGGGAAGTGTTAAGCATTTAGTAACTGATGAAGCATAAGACAGTGTATTTTGAACTTCTATTCTAACCTTCTATATTGTGAAGATAATTACCACTTTGTGAATAGCAAAAAAAAAAAAAAAAATTCCAAAGAGAAGAGACTACATGTATGGGTGCATTAAAATATTAAGTAATAAGAAAAGTACTTCCAGTACTTCTCTTATTAAGCCAGTGATTAATCTATCATTTTTATTGCAGAGAAAGTAACAAAACTGAACACACAAAATTCCATTTCCATTCCAATATCATTTGATATTTTGCAATATTACATGAAATAAGGGTACAAATGCCCAAAAATAAAAAAGAAAATACTCACCTAGAAAAAGACCCCACAAACCAGAAAAGACAATGATAAAGAATCCCATTAAGTTACTAGACAAATAAGTTGGTTCAGATTTTCTTGTCCTTTTCTACACCACTGGGGAAAAAAAAAATCACCAAGCGACCAAACAACCAACTAACAAAAATAAAACCAACCCCTTTAAATCCAAAGTCAGCAAAATGCTAACTAAACCCAAGAATGGTTTACTCAAACTTCTGAATTAAGAATTTAACAGAACTAAAACTCCATTGCTACAGGGCACCTTTCATTATTCAGGTACCATACCACCTAGAAACTTTACAATCTCAGAAATTTTAACTTCCAGTAAACAATGAGAGTGACAATGAAAAATGATGGTCAGCACTACACAGAACAGCAAGAGCATAGGCTTAGTATGGCAAGCACTGATCTTAAAACACAACCAGACTAACTCTACTGTAGAATCATAAACTAAAAATAAAATACTAAGGACAGATTCAAAATAGGCGAAGAAGATATATCTCTGTGCATCAAGAGGGTTTCATTCAGGCCTGGGAAAAAAAAGATAGAAATATCCTTCTGAAAATTATTAAGTAGATTTTAAAAACTGTGCAGAATAAGTCCCTGTGTAAGAGAGAGTGACAGATGGGTAACAGATGAACAGTAGATGGCTGGATGGGAAGACAAAGTCATTCCTGTTTCAGGACAGCAGGAAGTTCAGTACGCTTTTCAGACAACGTCACTGCCGAAAAAGGTGAGAGATCTCTGCTGATTTCCTTTCCAATTATTTAGGGATTATCCAAGCAATTTTATTCTACAAATAAAATTTAACTGTAAAGAACAGTTAGGGTTCTTTGAGGGCTCACTCATTTTCAGCTGTACACTTTCTCTTAACTTATTGATACAATGTATGCAAGATAACATAAAATGGCAGCTTCATTTTTCTCTAGATCTGCTCAAGAGAGTATCAGAATCTTTTTCTCAGACACTGTTTATCACACTGCTGACAATTCTTAATTTATAGGTCTTTGAGGTTTCATCTTAGAAAAGAAAAAAGAAAAATACTTTACAGAAGTACAGAAAAATACTGCAGAAGCCTTAGAGGAGGTCAGGAAGAACAACAACAGCAGCACAAAACCCCCCACACGTCTGTATCTAGTATTCACTTTTTCACAACTTTATTTTTACAGATTGTTGTCATAGTTTTGGTTGTATCTTTTCTTCTTGTCTTAAAAGACCTTGCTGAAAAACACTTTCTGGTTTTTAACTGGTCCAGCTAGCTAGTAGACAAAAAGCCACTTTAGAAACTACTTTACACCCCTCACCCTTATCTGTACTTCTATGAATTTGTCCTTTTTGCCCCAGTATTCCAGAAGACCCTTTTTTCTCACCTGACTACTACTGTTTATAACTAGCTAAGGGAGAGTGCAGGGAAGATGGAGACAGACTCATCTCAGCAGCACACACTAAAACAATGAGAAACAAGAGACTGAAACACAGGGAAATGTAACTTGATAAGGAAGGCATTTAAAAATAAATTTTAAAAACAACAAACATAGCAAAACACTAGCACAAACTGTCCAGGAGACTGTGGAGTTTGTGTCTTGAGAAATTCAGAACTTGACAGGTTGCTGAGCAACTTGTTTTGAACAGACTATGGCCAGTCTGCAGAACTCAAAAGTCCCTTCCAGCCTACCTCATTCTATTCTAAATGATCACAAATTGTAAATCTCTATGTCTGAATGTTGGTTAATAGCAAAAACACTACAATAGGCACTTCTAGGCACTCTACCTATGCAGCTTGTGGTATAAGCTATTCTGTTTTCATTGCTGGTACCACTACTTCAGCCTACTAACTGAAAAAAGCACGGAGCGGTTATCTTTAACATGAGTTTAGAATTCTGCTTCTGCCAACACAGCTACAGAGCCAGTAGGAAGATTTGATCTATCAGGTTTATGGAGATGCAGAAAGGGTAAGTGGGATAAGACATAAGGGTGAAATTTATTATAAACCTATGTAGTAAATGCACAATTGAAATATTGTCTAAGCAGCAATGTGCTTTTCTACTGTCACTTGCATGTAAAAATGAAGTGAGGACAAAAACTGAAACAAAATAAGAGCTTGACATTTAAGTGCAATTAAAGTTGGATAGCTTCTGCAAATAGTTCAGGAACGTCACATTTTAAATACTAAGGCATTATACTCAAGACCTGGATTTTTCCACATTTTACTGTGGTATTTATATAAAAGTTGGAGCCATGAAAACATAAAACTGGAAAAATGCACAAACATTTCCAGACTCTCAGATGCAGAAGTCAAGAGAGCTTCTGTGAGAAGAACCAACTGTTGTCATCCTCTTCTAAGCACAAATATAAACCAAACACCCACAGCATCTACATTTTATTGTACTTCTGCTGAATGCATTAAAGCATCTCTGTATCTCAACGAAACCACAGTAAAGACTCTCTTCTGCAAAAAATGAAGTGTTCCTATGGCTTTAGGAAACTGGAAAGACAACATATAAATAAATCAATTAAGACAATATTTTCTAACTTTTTCAATAAAGCACAATAATTTTTGGCAGTTTATTGAATTGAAGGTAATTTTTTCCATGAATAGTTGTAAGACACTGAGTAAAATGTAACTGATTGAATTATCATCAAGAAAGGGAAAATAATTCATTTCTTAAAGTATCCAATTCTTATTAATCTATTTTAAAAATACAATTGCACAATATTTTGCTTTTAATTCCTTACACATAATTTCTAGAAGCATGTAACAAAACCAAGTCTATTTCAGAAGTGAAACTCCTTTCTAGAAATAAGGGAACCACCCAAACAATATTTTATTGTTGAAACATTATAAGGATATATCTCTTCATTCTTTCATCATGACATTTATGGAATTAAAATGAAGGAATAATTTTTCAGTACATTTTAGAGACAGCACCATTTCAGTCATATGTAGCAGCTGTAAAAACTTTAGTTCTGTACAGCAGGTCAAAAGGCACATTTCAGGAGCAAAGAGATAGCTGGAACTTACATAAGCTGCATCATTCTTCTTTACCAACTACTCCTAACTTAGAATGGCCACAGTATGATCTTGTTCAAACAAGAGATGACACATTATAATAGATTTCCTTGGGAAAATCTAAATTTATTATAAATTCTTTATTATCTTCAGGTTCTGTACTTCAGGACGCCATAATAAAGTTCAAAGAATACAGCCCATTGCAATTTTTTTTTTTCAAAAACGTGAGAAAACTTACATCCCCAAACTTCTTATCCTTCCAGTTGTTTTCATTACTTTACGGTGTCTAAAAGAGCAACACCGACTCACAGTTAGTGTTCCTGTTCTTCAAAATGAGAGGTATATATTTTTCACATATCCATAAAACAGTTTTGAAATCTAACACTCAGTATGCCCAGGCACTGCTGTACATACTCAAGTAGGGCATCCCACAGGCAGCAATGTAAAAAAAAGCACTCAGAAATCTGGACAAACCAGCTGACCCAGGCTTCCTCTGAAACCAGTGAGCAAGAGCTTTAAAATGCTTCCAGCAGAGTCCTGAGGTGTTGATACTGAAACACTGATTCAAAACAGAATACTGTGCTATTCTGTGAAAAACACTTAACAGACCTGTTTCCATGATCTAAAAAGTTACTAATAACAGAAATTAGCTGAATCAATCCACTCTTCTAAATAAGCTGTTATGCACATTTCTTTTTTTACAGTTTACTGAAACAACCATTGGATTCTGCTGACTCTGCTGGTCCTTTAAGCAAGGAAAATGTCCAAGAGCGAAACAGCATTTCAGGGCAGCAAGATAATGTATAAGGCACGAATAACTGTCACCTGCTTTCCACTTGGTCTTCAAGACAGTAAGGGTTTCCTTGTAACAAAAACTAAGAAACTGAGAAAAAATGATCATAAGAAGGACCAGAAGTGGCAAGTACAAGTAGAGGAATGAAACATATGGTTTTCTTAGCTTTCAATTACTGAAGAACATGCTAAGACTGAGCTAAGGCAATCTTTCGACTATTCATATAAACAGTACTCTAAACCCCAAAACAAGTGACAATTTTCCCTGTGCAACATATTTACCTATTTAAACCTAGTAAGAAGGTTACAAAGTTGGAGATATTTTAAGCTAGAAGCCATTCAGGAAGGGCTCTCACAGTGGTCACCTACAATTTCTTCATATTTATCCTTGTCCTTATGCTTTGCTGTGCAGCTTCACAGGCTCAACACTACCCCTTTGCTGGCTCTGTGAAAGGCTTTCTGGAATATTGTCTTTACAGAAAGACACAAACTCTTAATCCTGGTTTTCCACTTTCTGAAGCTACATAAGTAGTAACAGGCTGTCTCCACTATTTTTCCCTCTGCTTACCACAGAAGAGTTAAACTCCACTCCCTCACCTGAAAAAAAAATTTAAAAATTTAAGCTTAGCTAGGCGTTTTAGAAGGACATCTGTGTTTCTCCACATCCAACATCCTTTGACACCAAGACAGTACCTCAGTACCTCATCTATGAGCGCCACCTCCCAATGCATTTCAGGAATTGTGTGCACCGCATTTTCAATTCTTTTGATCACTACGGCTTTTCTTTGGGAAAGCTTGTGGGATAGTGTTTCAGAGTTCAGGAAATGAAAAGACCTTTTAGGAAGACTAAGGCCTGCTTCCAAGATACTTAATTCTTCCCTGTATTTGCCTGACGCCCTGAAGAGAGGTGTCCCATAAATGGATAAAGACTGGCTGTATCCAGTTTCTGCCATTTGTTCTATTCTTTGTGAGCTTTATCGTCCCTGTAACTTTCAAGCCACAGCTGTCAACAGTGTTCATCAGCTAAAACAATTTTCTTTATGCAGCTGACTCTAAATACCTTAATGGCTTAAAACACTCAAAACCCCTCAAAAATTAGGATCAAAGGCCTAAAAATAATGCTGGTAGGTAACTAAGAACCAGCAACTAAGCCCTACGGGGCAAGAGAAACTGAAGCTACAGCCAGCACCCGGTAGTTGAACTCTGAAGCCAGTGCTTGCGCTTCATAATCAGATGCAGTCAATTACTCTATCCTTATCTGGATACAATGCTAATGTTACCTTATCCAGGAAGCAGGGATATTTCTTAGAATGTGTAAGATGAAGAAAGGGAAGAGAGGGTGGGACACCAAGAAAAATATCCACCCATACTTTTTGTTTATCTACACTTCCTAGACAATCAATTGTGGGTTGCAAGCCAGACTGAAGCAACATTATGAGGAAGAACAATCAGCTTGTGTTCTGATCTTTTCACTCAAAAAAATTTACATGCAGTCTCTTTTTTTTTTTCAGAAGAAACTGGGAACAAGATACACAAGCATCATATATATGGTAATTGATAAACACAATTTTCTTGCTTTCTCGCAGGAAAATCCCATAAGATATCCAGGAAGGAGGGTAGCACTGATCATGTCAGCCCTCCCCAAAGCA
This sequence comes from Urocynchramus pylzowi, assembly GCA_013397555.1. Taxonomy (NCBI): domain Eukaryota; kingdom Metazoa; phylum Chordata; class Aves; order Passeriformes; family Fringillidae; genus Urocynchramus; species Urocynchramus pylzowi. Next base: position 1,351,299 of record VZRH01002481.1, read on the forward strand.
AGGTCAAAGAGAAGAAACTAATCCCTGTCATCACTGGACACAAAATGGAGCTTTGTAAATGCTGAATCATCAACTCCTTCTGTATCAGAAGTAGACAGCAATTCATTCTGTAGAAGTGAAGGAGAAAAAAAAGTACTGTGACAATAACTTAGCACTGTATGGTACACTTAACTTCTGACTTCACTCATTCCAACCAGCACTGTGTGCTGCGCTGAGCAACTGTCTTCTCTCTTGAAAACATCACTACAGACACGTGGCACATTTCCACTGCTACTGGAAATCTTTAAAGCTAAGAAAGAATATTCCTGTTTACCCTCAGCAGCCAGTTTCTGAACCTTCAAATAATTTTACCACATAGGCACAAAGAAAGGTTCTATATAGATTAAGGATTTGGAAATTCCTGGACTTGTACTATAATGCAAACATTTCCAGATAGAGAAAAACTTCTGAGATATTTTTGAAAGATTTCACATACCTCTAACTGAGAAATACCCTTTTTTTCCATTATCATCTGACTTTCTACCACAAAGACTGACAGCCTCAAATTTACAGCCTGTATTTCAAAACCAGAGAAGACACAGTATTGTAAGAACATACTAAAAGCAAATGAACCTGAATTTAGTACACTTTCTTACTAATTACTGTTAATAAGGGGAATAAAATTATTGGTAAAATAATCAAAACAGTGTAAGCACTTGATGGTAGTTCTAATCTAACACTAAGAATCTATGCATCTTAGAGGTCACTGGATTTTTTTTTTGTTGTTTAAGACTTCACTACCACACCTAGCAATAATTTTAACACTAACCAAAGTAGCATGCATAAGAGATAGTCTAACACTCAACTAAAAAAAGCCTAATAATAAACAACAAACAAACCCCAAGAAGAAATACTTAGCACTTGGCTGGATGTTTGTCCAAATACATGTATTAAATGACTACCAAACACAAATATTGCAGCTTGTAGAGGCAGAACATTAGGTTTTTTAATGCTAAAGACTTCTAGAATATTTTGCAGAGCACAGTACAGAGTACTACAAGAAATGCCTATCCTTGCAATAAACTCAACAGGATTTTCCAAAAATTAGTTATCATCTTCATTAGAATTTCAAATTACTATTATTGTTGTTTTAAACACAAGCAGGATATGAATAACTTATGACTAACAGCCCTGTTGCTACATAGTTCACCACTGTACTGAGGAGATTAAAAGAACAACGATTAATAATGAAAGGTGCATTCATATTCAACACCCACCTTTTTATTTTTTTTTTTAATATACATCTCTCAGTCTAGATAACAATCCTGCTCAGTCAAGATTGGTAGTGAAGGAGGAAGTCTAATTGGTTTCAAGTGGCCTTTTCTACACAAAAACAGTAACAAGAAAATCCTTGTGGAGTACAAATTCCTATTATCCATGATCATCTACAACTGCTACATCCATCACCAATGCAAAACCAATGAGCAAAAGAGATGGATTTCAAACACACTTAAAATTGTACATTTGACATTCCTTTAGGATTTTCTCCATACAGCATAAATACACAGGGATACAAGATATTTCACATGAAAGAATGTCACTATTTTCTCCTCCCCAGTTTCTACTTTAAAGGTGGTCTTAATTTGTACCATGATGAGCTCATCTCACCATCTGGAAAGTCAGAAAAAAAAGTTAGATAATTGGAAATTCTTACTAGTTATTTATTCACTTATTTTCTTCCAAAATGGAATTTAGTCTCTGAATTTCAAAATTAAAAAGAGGAAACTATAGCAGGTGTTCAAGATGGGCTCCCAGGAAAAGCCCATCTTGAACAAAATGACCCAGCATCAAATAACCTTTCACTCTCCTGCAGATGTAGTTTGTATATTACAGCAACCACAACAAGAAAAAACCCAAACAAAACATTCTTCACACAGAAATTCCTAGTTTCCAAAATATTTCAACAATATAGTTTTAAGAATACAATTTGCTGCTGCAAGTTTCAGAGCCCTTTGGCTTAAACACCATCTTTAACATTATCAACAGGCCTGCTGAAATCAACAACTGACCATTAATGCTAGGCTCAAAATTGTCACTGAGAACGTGATGCAGTGTTAGAGTATGTGTGATTTCCTTTCAGCCAGAGCTTATTTAGTGGGAGCATTGTTTTGTGTACCAGAACAAGCTTCCATTATCTAGCGTGGGTTCTACCACGCTAACAAAAACAGCAACAACCAGTCACGTACATATTGTCATCAATAAGCAGCAAAGTGCAAATATGGTAAAATTACATTCTTTTTTATGGTCAGCCAAAGAAGAATGAGACTACAACACGGTGATGCAAGCAGATCTATACATGCGCCCAAAGCCATCATGTACAGGTCCTCACCTGGCAAACCTCATATATAAATTAATGTTTTAACCACTAATTAATGAATTAAAACCCACCTTAAAAATCATCAGAGATTTCATTACAGTAATAGCCAGGCCACAACTATTCTCTTTTTACTGATCGTTTTTCTTTCATACAGTATCTGTACGGGAGAGGATCCAGTACGGTCCGACATGAGAAGACTGAGCGCAGACACGCGTGGGGAAGGAAGGGGGCACTCTCCTTGGACAAGACGGAGCCTTTACTACACGAAAACCAGAGGAGATGGGCCCAAAGCTGCAGAGACGAAAGGTTACCTCAAATAAAAGCTTCTTACCTGATTCGTGACCTGAAAAGAAAGCAGAAAACAGAAGGTAGTTAAGACCCAGTCGGATCCACGGCATAAGACGTTCCTCCATCCCTACCGCCACCAGCCACCCCGTACGAGGCGATGCGGTCCGGCGCGGCCCGGAGCCCTCTGCCCTCTGCGCTCCGCCATGCCCCCGCCAGCCCCACAGCAGGCAGGCTGTCGGGCGGGCAGCCCGCCGCGCACACGGCAGCGCCCCACTGCCCGGGCCGGGCACTCACGTCGGGGTTGGCCTCCAGGGGCAGCCAGCGATGGGGCTCCATGGCAGCGGCGGCGGATCCCGGTGCGGAGCTGGGCGGACTCTCTCGGCACGGCTCTGACAGCGCCTCACGGTGCCGCCGCGCCTCAGCCCT
>VZRH01002482.1:11921-22017 GCA_013397555.1 Urocynchramus pylzowi
AACTGTTATTCCTATTCCCATGTCTTTGCCTGAAAGCCTTTTAATTTCAAAATTATAATAATTCATCAGGAGGGGGTTTGCATTTTCCATTTCAGGGGAGGCTCCTGCCTTCCTTAGCAGACACCTGGCTGTTCAAACCAAGACAGAAGGGCAGCAGGGAGCTGGACACAGGGTCAGGGGTCAGCCCGGAGCTCCTGGGACAGCACAGCTTTCCTTTCCTCCTGCTTGGCCTTCCTATTCCATCCCCAAAATGTGCCTTGTGTGCTTTCTGTGCCTGAAAAATAAAAAACAAAAACAAAAACAAAAAAAAAAAAAAAAAAAAAAAAAAAAAAAAAAACCCACAAAAAAAAAAAAAAAAAAACCCAAANAAAAAAAAAAAAAAAAAAAAAAAAAAAAAAAAAAAAAAAAAAAAAAAAAAAAAAAAAAAAACCCACACAAACAAACAAAAACAAACCCAAAAAACCCCATGGCATCTCCACACTGCAGGGAGATAATTAGACTAATAATGATCCGTGTTGTAAGTGATTTTAAAAACAAAGCACAGCTATTTCTATTTCTATTAGGCTTTTATAAAGCCTTTATAGGCTTTTATGAAGCTTATAGTTGGCTTTTTTGGATAATTAACTCCAGGCCTGTGGGATGCTGATGCTGCACCTCTGAAGCAGCCCTATCCCCCACCCCATCCTGCCAGGGCACACCCCAGCATCACACTAACAAATCCTCAGGAGTAGGGCTCCCAGATTTCCCCCTGCACTGGGATAGGGCCCACTGCTCTGGGGTAGCCCAGTAACCCCACAGGTGGTGTTTGCTCCTTACAGCCCCTTGAAATTCGGCTTCTCTCGAGGGAACTCCAGCCTGACACCTGGAAGCTTCATTTTCCTCTCTCCAGCTAAAGGCTTGGTCTTTGCCCAGCTGTCTTTTCCCAAAGAACCCTGTGAAACAAGGAGCAAATGCTGTTTTGCCTGTGCTTCAGCCAGGAATTGGATTTTGAGACAGAATTTGGAGATTTTAGAAAGGCCAGGAAGTGCTGAAGAATGAGAGTGGAGCAAACCCAGGATTAACTAAACCTGACTAACTAGGTTTGTCCATTATGCACGTGATGGAAAAAAGGTCCCACTGTTAACTATGGAACACTTTGGCCTCCCTAATTAAAGGATTATTTTATGGCATAGAGGATGTAAGACCCTGGGGAAAAAAAAAAAAAAAAAACAACTATTCTTGGTCTATCTATGACAGAATCCCAGCCTGGTTTGGGGTGGAAAGGAACATAAATCCCAGGGATTTATGGGGCAGGGACACCTGCAGTAGCCCAGGCTGCCCAGTGAAACATCTCCCACCAGGACTCTGCTCTCCACCTGAGGGAAATCAGGCAGGGAGGTCCTTCTGATTAGAAAGTCTTTTCCAAGGAAACTGGGAAAACTTCAAAGCAAATGTGTTTGGCATGGCCTGCCAATCAAATGTCTCCTGAGATCAGCTGGAAGGAGACAAGGGAGGCAGAGGATGGCAGAGATGAGCGTGGTGCCACGCTGATCTGACAGGGTAAACCCCAAAAGGGGGAGAGCCCCATGCCAGGCTGTGCCCTGAGGCTGCTCCAGAGCCCATCTCCTCTGGGTACCCCCCGTGGGCGCTGGGCAGCCACCAGCTGGGCAAACTGGAGCTTCCTCCAGTCTGAACTGGGTAAACCAACACCCCCAGCCATCAAGCAGCTGGAGCTGCCTGCCCACCCCTGCCTGGCTCCACGGATGACAGTTTCATCATTTTTTAAGCATTTTGGTTTGAATTCAGTCAGGTTGTAAAAATATTCATTTTATCCCTAGCTCAGATGTGGAAATTGAATGTCACTTGGAAGCAGAAACCCAGAATTATTCTGCGAGAAAATGCTAAAAAGAGGTTCTGCAAACTTCAAAAAATAAACTGCCTTCCCCAGTGAGGCTGTTTGCTTCTGTGAGCCCAGTGCTGGCCATGGCCTGCTTGGCAGGGGGCTTCACTGGGGGGTCCCAGTGCCTTTCCTCCCTCTCCCTGTCTTTCTCATGGAGCAAGAGTGTAGAAATACAAACGCTAAAGATTCAGATATCATAGCCAACATTTGAATTTTTAATCTCCTCAAATTTGCAATCCAATGACATGGATTTAAAAAACTAATTTATTTCATTGCACTTTTCAGTTGAGTTTTTAATGGTTAGACTTTACCACAGAGTTACCTTCTCCTTCCTGGAGCCAGAGGGGCTGGATTTGCTGTGTCCCTGCCCAAAGCAGAACCAGGGACCAGGTGCCCTGGACAGGTCACTCCACCCTGAGACCCTGCTCCCACCACTGCAAACGCCACTTCCCACAAGGAACACCAGTTGGGCAGGGCTGGATGGGATATTGGGAGGGAATTCTCCCCTGGGAGGGTGGGCAGGCCCTGGCACAGGGTGCCCAGAGCAGCTGGGGCTGCCCCTGGATCCCTGGCAGTGCCCCAGGCCAGGCTGGACACTGGGGCTGGGAGCAGTGTGGGGCAGTGGGAGGTGTCCCTGCCATGGCAGGGGTGGCACTGGATGGGCTTTAGGGTCCCTCCAACCCAAACTGCTCTAAGATTTGGTGATTTCCAGGCACCACTGCCCAGCACAGGCTCCAGGCCCCAGGGGACACACGGGTCCCCAAGGAGGGAACTGTGGCCAGGCTGGCCCGGGGTGCTGGCACTGCCCTGGCACGGGGGCTGCCTGTTCCTCAGTGGCCTCATCCCCACATCCAGGCCCCAGCACTTCCATGTGCCACAGATTCCCACCCCACTGCCCTGGTTTCTGTGCCTGGCACCCTGGCACCCTGCCATGTGCTCCAGGGGAGCCTTCCTCCCTCCTGCTTCTGGGTCACATTTTCCATCTCCCTTCTTATCAGCTGACATCTGCTTTTTTTTTTTAGCTGGATGCCCTCCTGCTCAGGCCCTCCTGTGCCTCACCCAGCTCCTCCCTGGCACAACTCTGGCTCGTTCCCAGCTGCTGGCACACTGGGGGACATTGCCATGCCCTCCCAGTAGAGAACAGGGTACAAAATCCCAGGCTTTGGGGGGGGTGTGCAGATTTTGGGTGCATGGTTTTAATTAGAAATTGACATTTCTAAGCCTGTGGCTGCCAAGCAACAAGCATCCAGCAGCTGATCTCTGCTGTGAGATGGAGGGACCCGTGTTCCCAGCCTGGAGAAGGACCTGCCTGCCCCTCCTGCAGGGGCACTCAGCCCTGGGGACATGGGCAGTGGTGCTGGGTGGCACCCAAGGCACAGTGGTGACCCGGGGCTCCATCACCCCAGCGCTGCTGGAGCTGCAGTGTTCAGCAGGGTGGGGTGAAATTCCCCACCAGAGGAGTTGGGATGCTCCAAGCCTGCAGTCTGATCCCTCCATGAAGGAGCCCAGGATTCCCAGAGCTGAGGATCTGGCCCCTGGTTCCGGGGGCCAACAGGAGCAGGTGAGCGGTGCTGCCAGCCCTGGAGCCATGGGACAGGGCAGGAGTCAGGGCACAGGGAGGTTTCTGCCATCCTGCTCTGGCCTCATCCTTATACAACAACCACCTCCCTGCTCATCTTTTCCTTCCAGAAGGGATTCCTGCCTCCCATCAGCCCCTGGCCCACTGCACTCCTGGCACTGCCTTGCCCTGCCCTGGCACCAGCCCAGAGTGCACTGGCCACGCTGGCAGCACCTTGAGCCAGGCTTCAGGGCCAAAGCCCTGCAAAGCTCTGGTATTCAGGGCCATCCTGCAGGTGCTGATGGGCACAGCACATCCCCCTGCCCTGCCCTGGCAGGGAAGGGGCTGCAGCTCCTCGGGGGAGCTGCTCCCCAGCCCACGGCTGTGCTCCGAGTGGGGCAGCACCGTGAGCTCCTGAGCTGTGCAGGGAAGGCTGGAGCTGCCTCATTCATTTCCTTCTTCTTTTCTGGTACAGGTTCATTTCTCACAGAGTATCACTCAGAGCTGTGCAGATGCCACATGCACTGGCAGCTCTTGAGGGACAGCTGCACAGTGTCCAGCTGTGTCCTCATGCCCAGGCCATGGTGTCCTGCTGTAAAAACCTGCAAACATCCCACTGGAGCAGACTGGTGCCCTGTCTGCACGTTCAGCAGTGGTTCATGGCAAACAGTCCCAAGGAAGTCCTTGAATACACATTAAGTTCTTCCCCCAGAGGGTGCTGGCACTGCCCAGGCTCCCCAGGGAATGGGCACGGCCCCGAGGCTGCCAGAGCTCCAGGAGGCTTTGGACAGCGCTGCCAGGGATGGCTGGGGTGTCTGTGCAGGGCCAGGCCTTGGACTGACAGTTCTGGTGGTCCCTTCCAGCCCAGGGCATTCCTGACTCGGGGTTGCAGCCCTGCAGCCCTGCCCTGAGGGGAGCTCCCGGCTGCAGCAGGAGAGCTGCAATCCCTTCTTTGCTTCCTCCTGGGGCCTGACGTGGCTGCAGATGCTCCTCTGCTCCCTAAGCACCTAATCTTCCTCCTGAGCCTTCCTGAGCTCTTCCCTGCAGTTCTATCCCATTACTCCTCAGTGCTCATCCCTAACCAGAGACTCTCCAGCCCTGCTGTGCTCACTCCTTGGCTCATCGTGGGTGGAACTGAACATTTCCCATGGGAGAGCTGGACTGCCTTCCATTCAGTCTCTCACCCTGCTGGGTATTCAGCCCTTGCTGTGCACTATTTTGTGTGTGCTCCAAGAATAGGGCACAGGACATTTTTCATTCCAAGATCTCATCAACTGGAGATGATGCATTTTGTCTGCATGGAACATGTTTGTCTTCAGCAGGGCTGGTGGCCTCCAGACAGGGCAAGAGTCCCTTGATCTGCCCAGAGCTGCCCACAGAATAAACTCCCATCTGTCCTCAGAGAGAATTTCAAACCTTCAGCAGAGCCACATGGCCTGGAATGGGCCACTACCTGATCAGGAGGAATTTTGGGACAAGGGGTAGCAGAGGCTGCTGTGGCAGAGGGTTCCTTCCTGTGGAGCAGCCTTTGGAGGGGCTGCCACGTCGGAGCAAGGCAGGGGCAGTGGCACACTGAGGGCACCAGGCTGCATTAACAGGCTGCTACTCACCAGTGTTTGACTGCAGTGAGGAGCAGAAAGGGCCAGATTTGGCTTGTGAGAGATTCATGGGCCAGAGAGCAAAGCAAAGCAGGGGTGTGCTCTGCCTGGAGGGGAGGAGGGGGATGTCTGCACCCACCAGGCACATCCCTCATCTCTTACAGCCCACCTCAGATTTTCTGCCCTTGCACCCCTCGGTGGTCTCCAGAGGTACCTGCAGCACCCTGAAGTGCAGAAGGCTGTAGGATCTCCCTGGATGGGCTCAGAGCTGGCTGAGTTCTGGGGGTGCCAAGTGCTCAGTGCATGTCCCTGTTCCTGCCCCTCCATGGGGCTGGGAGCTCTGGGCCCTGGACCCTGCTCACCTGCAGTGCCCTCACCTGCCTTCATTCACCTTCTCCTTGTCCCCAGCTCCTGGGCCAGCCCTGGTTGTTTGTCCCATAGACCCAGCAGCCCCAGCAGTGCCTGGTGCATGCTCAGCACTGTGCCCATCCCTGGGCACTGCCTCCTTCTCCTCTCACCTTCCCCTCCACACATCTTCCCCCAGTCCCTGCCCAGCTTCCTGGATGGAGCCAGACCCATCATTTCTCCTCCTGGCATTAAAGATCTGGCCCATTATAACTGAACTGGCCATTGTCACGTTTGACCCGCTCTGTCACCCCTGGGGACAGCAGCAATGCAGTGGCAGGGGAGCTGTTCCTGCCTCAGAGCAGAGTGACACCCACAGCCTGTCCTGTGGGCTGCAGAGCCACCACCAGCTGAGCCCTGCCATGACAAAACTTGAAACAGAAGAGCCTTGGTGTGAGCAGGGGGGTCACACACTCCCAGTGCCCATGGGGCAAACCATAACACAAGACCCCAGTCCAAGCCAACTCCTCAGCTCCAAACAGTTTCTCTGGGATTTGGTTCCATCTTCTCCTCCCTAAAGGACCCTGATCCTCTCAGCCCTCCCACACAGCATCCCTCATAAGGGATGCAAGACCCCCTGAGTTGTCAGCCCTCATCCTCTTGTGCTGTGCCCTGCTCTTGAGGAGCCGTGGTGGGACTCTTCTGGATCCCTCTGTTTCTCCTGGCAGACCCCCCAGCTCCCTGCCACAGGGACAGCCTGATCACACCTCCCTCTGCTCTGCTGTCCCCAGAAGCAGTGCCAGGGCCCCTCAGGTTTGCAGCACAAACATCTCTCAGCCTGGAGAAATCCCCTTGGATTGCTGCCCCGTCTCCCAGGCCTTCTCTTCTCCACCTCCACACTCACACTGTCCCTGCTGCTGTCCCACCTGCCCAGCAGAGTCCTGGCCCCGTGTTTCTCCCAAAGGTTTCAAAGCTCTCTGATTTTTCTCCTGCTCTCCCCACATTCAGCCATGCTTAGAAAGGCTTAGAAAGCCTCTCTGATGCCCTTCCCTTGTTTCCTACGTGCCTCTGTCATCCACGCCTGCCTTTGGCCTGCCTCCCTGTCCTGCTGGGTGCCCAGAGCCCCGAGTCCTGCAGCCCTGCCTGTCCCCTCTCCCCTCTCCCAGGCATGGCTGGTGATCCCCACCACCCACCTGCTCCAGCCACTATCACTATGGTGACTCTCAGCTCAACCATGCTGTGCCAGACTCGTCTCTTCTTTCTCTCAAAAGCCCAGCCAGCCTGGCTGGCATTTCCCGGTGCAGCAGCGTTGCTGCTGTCCCCAGGGGTGACAGAGCGGGTCAAACGTGACAATGGCCAGTTCAGTTATAATGGGCCAGATCTTTAATGCCAGGAGGAGAAATGATGGGTCTGGCTCCATCCAGGAAGCCCCTCAACCCAGGTTTAGCACAGAGTTACCCACCCTGGCCCAAAGCCTCTCTGATCCCTGTGAGGACACGTCCCCTTTTCTCTCTGCCCCGCAGGTCTTCATGAGGGACAGCCCTGGAGCCCAGAGGGACACACGGTGCTCAGGATGCTGAGTCTGGCCTAGTGCTGAGCCCAGCAAGCTGAGAGGTACGGGATGGCCCCGGGGTGGCTTTGGGGACGGCCCTGGGGTGGNGCTCTGTGCTTGTGGCCAAGGGGCAGTGGAGCTCCTGCAGGAGCAGGCTGGGGAAGGGAAGCTGGGAGGGTGATTCAATGACAACCCTTCCTGCATCTCCTGGCGAATCCTGCAACACGCCCCTCGCAAAATAAAGTTATGAAATCTCCTGCCCATTGCCCATCCCTGCCAGGCCGATGCTGCTCTGCTCCACCTCGAGCTCAGCTAGGCCTGAGCCCCTCCTGTTGTCCCCCACTGCTCCCAGGTGTGTCAGTCCCTCAGGACAGCACTCCCCTGGGCTCAGGGACGTTGCCATTGCGCTGGGGCTGCCCTCAGCTCCCCGGCCTGGCAGTGAACCAGGCCTCACCACACCAGCTCCCGGACAGATCATTTCCCATCTGCCTTGAACTGCGTCACCCTCGATTCCCCCTCCTGGATCACCTGGAATCACAACCATTTGTCTTCACTTGGAGAAGCCTCTGTAGCTGCCTGTGGCTTTCCTGCAGGTGTCCAAGCCCCCTCTTGACTCCAGTACAGCTGAGAAATGAGGCTTTGGGCTCTTTCACAGAAAAACCTCCTCAGCTGCCCTTCATTCATAGAATCCCAGAATTCCAGAATGGTTTGGGCTGGGAGGGGCCTCGAAGAACATCTTTGTTACAACCCCCCTGCCCTGGGCAGGGACATCTTCCACTATCCCAGGTTGTTCCTATCCCTGTCCAGCCTGGCCTTGGACACTTCCAGGGATCCAGGGGCAGCCACAGCTGCTCTGGGCACCCTGTGCCAGGGCATCCCCACTTTCACAGGGAGGAATTTCTTCTTAAATATTGTAAAATAATTTATTCCTAAATGTCTTCCTAAATTCCCTTCTTCTCTTTTTCCTCCACACAGCCTTTGCTGGGCTGCTGACTGAAAGCCCAGCAGGGGCTCCTGCAGCCTGCCAGGGCTGCTCCATGCCCCCGGCACTGCACCTGGCCTGGCCTGCTTGGGACACCGAGTGACTTTCCTGAGGAGCACCCAGATACCCACGGTGAAATCAGCAGCAAACATCATCCCTCATGCCTTCATTTCACGTCCTTTCAGCCACTTGGAGCTGCCATGAGGCTCAGGAGTAGGCAGAAGGATGGCAAAGGCATTGCTCCTCACAGCCAAAAGGTTCTGGGCTGCCTGGTGCCCATGCTGGGATCCCGACCCTCCCTTGGAAGGGCTGGAATGCTCTGTCCCCCTGGGGTGCCCTTCAGCACCCACCCAGCTCCTGCTCTGGCTGTCCCAGTGCCTCTGCCCCCCCAGGCTCCATCATGGACAAATAACCTGGAAAATCACAGTTTAAGGGGGAAAAAACTGTACATTTTGAAGCTGATAGGTTTTCAGGGAGGGGGTTGGAAGCATGAGGAAAACCCGTGAAAACTCCTTCACTGCCCTGCAAAGGGAGCCAGGCACCCCTGGAATTTGGGAGAGGAAAATACCAGGGTTGAGAAAGACTTTGGAGGGTGCAGAGAGCACTGTGGGGCTCGTTGTTCCTCTCTGCTGGGCCATTTCCCCTTAGGGATGAACTGAATGGTCAATTCTGTATTCAGGACTGGGAAGGCAGCTGCACTTTTGCTGAATCTGCTACAGGAAGGGAAAAAAAAAATCTGTATATTTCCATTTTCCTTAGAGAATGAAGCCTCTTCCCCAGAAAGCCAGCTCTCCATTTTCAAAAGCACCAGGGCAAAGAGGTGGGAAAATCCCCGTGGTTGCTGCTCCCACACCATGCTCACCCCTCAGGCCAGGCTTTAAGGCAGGTGCAGGGACTGCAGAGGTGTTCCACAGAACTGAGCTGTCCTGGTCTGATCACCTCACTCCCACGGGGCAGCCCTGGCCAGGCATCCCAAAACAGCAAAATCCATGGATTCATAATCACCTCTGAAACCACCAATACCTGGATCAATACCTGGATCGCCCGAGGTCAGGCTGGCATCCCTGGCAGAGGGAAATCCAAGAGCTCGCACTCCCTGTCCTGCCTGGACCCGTGACAGCTCCTCACCTGCCCTGCACACACCTCCAAGGGCAGCCAGAGAGAGGCTGATCCCCCAAACAGGCTCCTCAGCCCTCCCCAGGACAAGACTGTGTGCTCAGGGCCTGGGAATGCCATCAGGGCATGGGAATGCCATCCTGGCATGGGAATGCCATGGCAGCATGGGAATGCCATGGCAGCATGGGAATGCCATGGCTGCATGGGAATGCCATCAGGGCATGGGAATGCCATGGCTGCATGGGAGTGCCATCCTGGCATGGAAATGCCATGGCTGCATGGGAATGCCATGGCAGCATGGGAATGCCATCCCACCAGGAGAGAGCACCCCAAGACCTCAAAGCATGTCAGGAGTAGGCACTGCCCTGCAGCCCAGTGCTGGCAAGGTCACCCCCAATCCATGACAAGGACACGCCAGCCCATGGCAAGGTCACCCCCAATCCATGACAAGGACATCCCAGCCCATGGCAAGGTCACCCCCAATCCATGACAAGGACATCCCAGCCCATGGCAAGGTCACCCCCAATCCATGACAAGGACATCCCAGCCCATGGCAAGGAAGACACACGTGCACCAGAGTGACCAGAAGCCCTGGGCAGAAGAGGAGCAGGAAGTGAGCAGTTGAGCCTAATTTGTGCGAGGTTGTAAATGAATTTCACTGTGGCAGATGGTCAGTGGATTATTTTCCAGAGGGTTAGGCAAGACCCAGATTAGGAAAAGCTGAGAAATTTTGATGTGGAGCGCAGGACGTTATCCTGGGGCTCAGGACCCTGGTGTGTTTGAGGGGGTCCTGACTGTGTGTGAGGGTCAAGGGGCCCTGTCTGAGCAAAGCTGGGCTCTGCAAAAAAGGCAGATGTGGGGCCAAGGGTGCAGCCCCCGTACACCAGGTTGGCAACACCACCAAAAGGTGCCCCCCGAGCTTTCCACGTCCTTAAAGCAAAGCTCCTGGCTGGGGAGGTTGGTGTCCCCCCGGCTGGGTCAGCCCCGTCTCGGGGGGGACGTCTGGGTGCTGCAGGGGGGCCGTGCCGTGCCCTGGCCCCGCGCGGGGCCGTGCCCCCGCCCGCAG
>VZRH01002482.1:24132-35468 GCA_013397555.1 Urocynchramus pylzowi
CGATCGGGGTGCGTGTGCACTTCTTGGATGTGCGTGTGCTCCCCTTGATGTGCGTGTGCTCCGTTCGGGGCGCGTGTGTTCCCCTTGGATGTGCGTGTGCTCCCCTTGGATGTGCGTTTTTTGCCCCTCGGGGTGTGTGTGTGCCCCTCGGGGTGTGTGTGTGCCCCTCGGGGGATGTGTGTGCCCCTCTGGGGGTGTGTGTGCCCTTCTGGGGGTGTGTGTGCCCCTCGGGGGGTGTGTGTGCCCCTCGGGGGGTGTGTGTGCCCCTCGGGGGCTGTGTGTCACACACGCACCGTGCAGTGCTGTCCCTGAGGGTGGGCAGGCGTGGGGCTGGAGGTGTGTACCAGGGAAGGCACAGGGGTGATGGAGGGAGCTGGCACACTTGGGGAGCTGTGTGAGCACACCCGTGCCCGGGCTGCCCGCTCCCGCCGGGCCCCAGCCTGGCTGCAGCCATGGTGGTCTCTGGGCACCTGTGCCCACGTTAGGAGTGGCCGCTGGCACTGAGCGTGGCCTCGGCCTGTGTTTGCTGTGCCGGGGATGTGCCCTGTCCTTCCCCTGGGCCGGGATGGTTTGCAGTGTGTGGGCAGTGGCTGCGGGCAGGGCTGCCTGACCCTCACTCCTCTGCCCGACCCTCACCCTTCTCCCAGGGGATTTTCCTGTGTACAGGTGCTGCAGGTTGCCCAGAGCCGGTGGGGAACGGAGCCCAGCAATGAGTGGCAGTGCCTGGCAAGTCAGTGCCTGCTGTCCCTGTCCCCGTGTGCCACCCACGGGGCCTCTCCAGCTGCACCAAGGGCTGGGATCAGTCCCAGGGTTGTGGTTGAGTCATTGCACTATTAGACTTTTGGAGGGACAGACAAATGTCCCCTCCCCGTGCCAGTCCCTGCCACTTGCCAGTCCCCTCCAGGAGAGAGGTGCCACATAACAAACTCTGCTCTGGGCCTTTGCTGTGACGCTCTCTGGAAGCTCCGGGCCAGGATGAGGCCCGGGCAGGACCGGGATTCGGAGCCTTGCTGCCATCATTTCCATTGGAGCTTGGCACCAGCTTGCCTTTGGGGAGCAGAGCCTTGCTGACCTTCCTGACCCCGTGCCTGGTGTGGGGCCAGCACTTGCAGCACCGGGAGCAGCCAGTACGTGCAGAGGTGTGGGCTGGCATTCCACAGGACCCGGGCAGCTTGGAGCATCTCCTGCAAAATGGACTCTCGGAGCCTCGTGAATCCACCTCCGCTGCTTCTCCTCCAAGGAAGCAGAGCACAGAGCCAGCCCAGGGGCTTCTCGCAGGAAGCTGTCACCTGGTAGGAGCTGCCACTCCTGCTCTGGGACGCGGGGCTGCCGCTTGTGCTGGCAGGAAAATGGGGCTTTTCCAGCTGTGGGCTTGGCAGATGTGGCTCTGTGTCTGCAGCAGCCCGGCTCCCTCGCTCCTCTCCGTGTCCGTGACGCACGGTACGGTTGGAAGCATGGCTGTGAGTGGTGAGGAACAGAGCAGCTCCAGGGAAACGTGCCACTCTGCAGCAGGAGACTCCTGCACCTTCCCACACCCTCGTGCTGGGCCCAGTTTCACCCTCGGAGCATAAACATCTGGTGAGCAAGAAAAAAAATGTAAATCGAATAACCATCAGGAGTAATTGGAGACCCGTTTGGAAATCGGTTTGCTACCTGCATGCCTCCCAGGCAAGCTTTTCCCTGTTAACCATTGTGCATCTTTGCATGAAAAACGAGGCTTTATTTCCAGCCTGGGTAGCGGCAGCACAGCAGGATGGGGATGAGCACGCTGTGTCCCCTCTAATCTGCCCACAATCAGCACCGAGCGCTGCTGCCACGCTGCAGAGAGCCCTGGATCCAGATGGCAGCTGCCTCCCCGCATCCTCCCCGTGCCATCCGCAGCGCAGGGCAGCAGCGCAGGGCAGCAGCCCGCCAGGACTGGCCCTGGCAGGGCTCTGTCCCCGACAGCCACCTGCGTCCCCGCTGGCTGCCCAGCTCGGGCCGGGCCAGCCGCGGGCGAGGCGGCGCCGGGCTGCCAGGAGCAGGGCTGGCTCCCCTTTGCTCCTGGATGGGCTTCAAGGAGCTGATTCCGAGCTCGGCGGGGTTTTTCTTGCCCTGTTTCCGGGGGAATCCTGCCCAGGATCCACAGCTGGCCGTGCTTGGCCCAGCCGTGCTGCGGTGGGCAGCCCCTCGCTGCAGCCCCTCTGGGAGGACTGGGGTGTGCTGGGCACCCGGGGCAGGCTGAGCACTGCCCACCTCCCACCAGGAGCCTGTTGGAGGGGGTCTCTGGTCACACTCAGTGAGGCAAAGGGGCTGCAGGAGATCTCAGGCTGTCACTGGGGTGGTCAGGGCAGTCATTTTGGGCACCGAGGCTGCTCTGTTATTCTCATGTGGGGGTGTGTTTAGCTCTGTGCAGAATAAACAGAGGAGAAGGTTCTGCTCAGGTCTGTGAGGGAAGCCCTTGGCTCAAGGTTTGAGGTGCTGCAAGCTGGGTGCCTACAGCAGAGTTTTGCTGAAGCCATACTCCAGGGGCTGGCACCCCAAGCTCCTGCAGCCCGGGCTGGGCCCGTGCTGCTCTCCATGGCAGGGTTTGCAGATGTCTGTGTTCCTCACCTCGTACCTGCCCACAGCTCTGCTCTGGGAGGTCCCTTGGGCCCCTCTCTGAGCACAGACTGTGGCTACACCAACCATGCAGCTCCCAGTGGACACTGCTGTGGGCTCTGTGTGTGACCTGGTTTGAGTGTGCAGGAGAAAGTCCTGAGCCTCTTCCTGCTGCAGAGATGTTGTACAGGGAAGGTTCCCACCGTGCTGAGCCCTCCTGTGCCAGCTCTGGCTCTGCTCAGGAAGGCTCCCATGGATGTCAGCCTTTCCTGTGCTTGTCTGGTGGCTCTGGACCATGGGCTGTCAGGAAAATTGTCTTTCCTGAGAGCTTTGCCCAAATGAGGCCTGGCTGCAGCTCCTGGCCAGGAAAGCAAAGCTGCTGCAAGGAGGCACAGCCCAGCTTCCAGAGCTGTTGTGGAGATCTTGTGGCCGAGGGTTGGAACTAGATGATATTTAAGGTCCCTTCCG
This sequence comes from Urocynchramus pylzowi, assembly GCA_013397555.1. Lineage (NCBI taxonomy): Eukaryota > Metazoa > Chordata > Aves > Passeriformes > Fringillidae > Urocynchramus > Urocynchramus pylzowi. Next base: position 27,181 of record VZRH01002482.1, read on the forward strand.
ACCCAAACCAGTCTCTGATCCCGTGATTCTGTGGTCTTGGTGGGTTTATGCCCTCTGGAGGAGAATGAGATGGAGGCAAAGGGACAGACAGTCCCAATCCTACACTGTGCTGGCTGTGGGACGGTTTAGATGTTCCTGGGCCTGGCTTCTGCAGTGCCTGGGATGTGTGGACCCTTCTGCACATCTCTTGATTGACTCCCACAGGGATGGACCTCATTTCCTCAGGCCTCCAACAGCTGGCTTTGGGTTTGGTGTCCCCTGTATCTCCCGTGCCATCCATAGGGCTGCTGCTGAGGACTCGGAGGAGCTGAGCTCTCTGCAGGAGCTCTGAGGTGACACTTGTGCTCGGGAGGAGTGGTGAGGCCTGTGATGAGCATCATGAGGGCCCCCTTACATCAAGTATTTAATATCCCAGTCCCTGAGCTGTTTGTCTCATGTGTCTCCGCAGGACAGGGACCACCCACACCATTTTCCCTGGCAGGTGACAGACAGGTGACAGCACCAGGCTCCAGCCATTCCAGGGGGGGCTGGACAGCCTGCCTGGGGGCGGGGAGGCTTGGGTCCCCTCCCCATTGCTTCCCTCTCAGCTGGGCTGAAGGATTTTCTTCACCCAGTGTCTCAGGGCCTTGCAAGAGAGAGGAGCAGGTGCTGGAGGTGTCACCAATTCCTCGCTCTGGGTCATGGGCTGGCCCAGCTGATGGCCAGGAGTCCTCAGGGAGCAGCTTCCCTCCACTGGGTGAGCTGGGAAGTGCCTGTAGGGAGTGTCCCTGGGGTGTTCAGGGCATGCCCTCGTGCCCTGAGGTGTGACAGCTGCGTCACAAGAATAACACACTCACACACGATGTTCCAGCATCCGAACAGGAACAGGAAAAGAGAACTTTATTTTTCAGACCTCAGCATTTATAGAATTCCAAAAGTGACAGTGGATTGGAGGATGCCATTGCCACCTTTCCAACCACACTGGTCAGACTAACAGTCCATCAAACTTCTCCTCCTACACAGAAGAATGTAAAACAATCATTATTTACATGAAAGTGCATGAGAAACTCCATTACAAGAATGTAAACATCAGAAGACTTAGAAAATCTCAAAAGACCAGGGCGGCACTGAGGAGCCTCTGTTGGTACCTGCTGTGCTGTGAGAGCCCCCTCTGTGCCTGGGGTCCCCATGGGGAGGCAGAGATGAGCTGGTTGTGTGTCAGACCAGAGTCCTCAGCTGCAGCCATGGGACCCTCACGGTGTGCTTTGGGAACATCCTCAGAGTGCCAGCGCTTCCCACCATTCCCTCACCCCCGTGCTCCTCGGCTCAGCTCCTCGTCCCCAGATCCTGCCCAGCTCTTGCCCTGTGCCCACTGACCACGGTCAGGGATGGCACAGCCCTGCCACGCTCTGCTGTCCCTGAGCCTGGGGCTGAGCCCTCCCGGGGTGGGCAGGGCCGTGCCGCTGCTCTGTCAGCACAGCAGCCCCCCTGTGTGCCACAGGGTAGAAATACCCACGGTATTTCTAGGCACAGAGTGTTATTGCCCTGCCAAACTCAGGGAAGGGGGCTCAGTGTGTGTCAGGGGAGAGAGGAGTTTAATGGCACCGCTCTCCCTGCGGGAGCGAAGGTGACGCTCCCTCGCTGCTTGCCTTGACTGATTAATCCTCCCCAAGCTGGAGGTGGGGTGGCTGCTCTGGGGCTTTGGCTGGGGTCCTGTGGGCTTGGGCAAGTCCTGGATGTGGGCACCACAGCCAGGTGGGACAGGGACCTGCTGCCTTCCCCCAGGACCACCTCCTTCCTGGGCAGAGCTGCTGGGGCATCCAGGGCTCGGGGCTGGGGGCAGGACTGACCCAGTGATGGACAAGGCCCTTTCTCCAGTGATTTTCTTGTTCTAAACAGTTTGAGGCGATTTTCTGAACAATCAGAAAGGGCTGGTTTGGCGTTTTCTAAATAGCCCACCCTCCTTCAGTCTCAGGCAGGCACTGCTGCTAGTTTGGGCAGAGCTCAAGGCCCAGTGACAGCGTCCCTGGAGGTGTTAGGAGGTGTTTCATCCTCCTCGAGAGCAGAGGAGCAGTTCTCAGCTGTCCCCTCACAGCCACTGGGACGACTCCCTGCCTGTCCTGCCTGCTGTGGGGAAAGCCTCTGGGATGGGAACACAGATTTCATGGCACACCAAGGTTGTGCTTTCCAAGCAGGATACTGGATATATGGAGGGAGATGGACAGCCAGACCTTCACAGCACAGAGCTGTGTCCTGCCCCTGCTCAGAATGCAGTGACACCCCCTGAGGGGGAGATGCTCATGGAAGGGGTGATGCTCACGGAAGGGGTGATGCTCACGGAAGGGGTGATGCTCATGGAAGGGGTGATGCTCATGGAAGGGGTGATGCTCCCAGAAGTTGTGTGCCCTGCACGATGAGGCAGGAGGGAGGGGCAGGGATGGGGCACCCAAGGTCCCCATGAGCTCCTCAGTCCTTTCCTGGGGCTGGGCAGGCTCGTGAGTCCTGTCCCCAGGCTGAGCTGGGGCTGTGAGCAGGGGACAGCAGCCGCCCCGCTGCCCCCACAGGAGCAGTGGAGCCCCAGGTGGGCTTAGAGCCCCCTGTGTGACCTGGGGACAGGAGCGTGCTGCACACTGGGGCTCCTCAGGTTTGGGGCCCCACGGAATGGAGCGAGGCCCCAGAGCTGCAGGAGCCTCTGCCATGTGCCCCTGTCACCCTCATGTCTCCTGTGCTCTGCTCGGAGCTGTCGGCTGGGGATGGAAACCTTCCCCTCCGTGCCCCCCTGAGGAGTGCAGGGCCGCTCCTGGGGCTGCGGGCCAGCCAGGGCTGGCGGCCGGGGGTCAGTGGCTCCCTGCAGCCCCCAGGCTGTGCTGCCCACAGGCACAACAGCCAGGCCTTGCAGAGACAGCTCGGGAACTGGGAACGGCTGATGTGGAGAAAAACGCCCTTCCCACACAGCCCAGCCTGCCCTCCTCCCTCCCTCCTCCTCCCAGCGCTGCTGCCGGGAGCTGCAGCTCCCTGCCGGGGCTGGGGATGGACACACCTGGCTCCAGTGGGCGCCGTGCGTGTCCCTGGGCCCACGGGTCCCCTGTGCCCCCTGCCCCTGGGGAGAGGGAGCTGCGGTGGGACCGAGGCCCTGGGGCTGAATTGCTGCCACAGCCGCACGGCTCCCAGCCCGCGGCTGCCTGCCCTCGGTGGCCCTTCCACCCCGGCATGTCCCCGGCAGGCCTGCCCCTCGTGGGTGGCTGCCGATCCTGAGATCCATGCTGAGCGCCCTCCTCCTCCTCCTCCTCCTCCTCCTTGCTGCACTGTCCCTCAGGACGGGCCGTTCAGGCTGCTCCTCCTCCTCCTTTTCCACTTCATTAATGAGTCTCTTTGCACTAAGAAGTCGTGATAGCTGCCGGGGGACCCGGCAGGGCTGTGGAGAGCGGCGGGGAGGCCACCAGCCCAGCTCCCGGGGTGTAGGATGCTGGGCACTGGGGTTGGGATGCTGTGGAGCCACCTTGGTGCTGGCTGAGCCCCTGGCACAGCACGAGCGGGGTGGGGGAGGAGGGAGGGGACAGTCGGGGGGTCTTTTTCCCCCCTCATGCAGTGGCAGGAGGAAGAGAAAAAGCAGCTTGGGGCAGCTCCAGCTGCCCTGCTGTGGTTCTGTCCCGTTTCTGCCATCCGTGGTGTTCCTCACCTGCTGCAGGGCTCCTCCTTTGGGGCTGCCATGGGCATGGGATGGTCACTGATGCTCCCACAGAGGCCTGTGGATCCCACAGGAGATTTGCACTGGCCCTGGTAGCCTTCAGATCCCCAGGGCTGCACATGGCAGAGCGCGGGGGTCCTGGGCAGCCCCAGCCCCCGACCCAGCGCCCGTGCCCGGCACGTGCCCGCTGCCAGCAGCAGTGTGACACCTACACGTGGTGCCTCACCAAAGAAGCTGGACTTTGCAAACACGTTCTGTGGGCATTGCTTTAATTTCCCAGTGTCTCAACACTCTCCCAAAGCTGAGAAGCTGAGATGGTTTCTCCTCTGCGGAGAGGGAGGCTCCTGTTGTCGCACTCTCACATATGCACGCATCACACACTCACAGGGACTCTGATTCCTCTCCCTTCCCACTTTCCTCCTCCAAATGACTTCAAACACTTTATGAAAATGTTATTTTCTCCCAAACTGTTGCCTTTCTGCCTTGCTCTCCTGAGAAGCCTGTTGGCTTTCCCTGGGCTCCCAATGTGCAGGGGATAGGGATGGCCCTGCAGAAGGGGGAAGGTGCTGGGGGGGCTGAGCAGTGCTGGGGGGCTGAGCTGTGCTGGGGGGCTGAGCTGTGCCAGGGGGGCTGAGCAGTGCTGGGGGGCTGAGCCGTGCCAGGGGGGAACACCAAACCTGCCTGTACTTCTAGTGAGGCTCATCTGATCCTTCAAAGTTGCTCTGGATTGAATCACTGAATCCCAGAATGTGATTGAAAGGGTTGAAAGGACCTCAGAGGCCACCCAGCCCCATCTGCCTGCCCTGGGCAGGGACACCTTCCAGCAGGTCAGGTTCCTCTAAGCCCCATCCATCCTGGCCTTGGACACTGCCAGCAAAGGGGCAGCCACAGCTTTCTCTGGGCACCCTGTGCCAGGGCCTCAGCATCCTCACAGGGAAGAATTTTCTCCAAAAATCCAATGCAATAGAGCAAACCCCTCCTGCAAGGCAGTGCGGTGAGGACACAGCTCAGAGGGGCTCTCCACACTGCTGTGGGGGTCCTGTTCTCCAGGAGCACGTGGGAAGATGCCCCCAGCCCCGTGGCAGCCCGAGTTTCCCAGGCAGGACCTGTTCCCCGTGGCCATGGCAGGCTGTGCTGTCAGAGCCCCCCGGGCACACCGGGCCGGGCCAGGCTGGGCAGCTGGAGTGAAGCCCTCTGCTGCCGGTGGCAGGGGCTGACTCACGGCGCTCTCCAGTCACAGGCAGATGGATGATTTGATCACCTAGCAACCGAAATAAGTCTGGGATTAAGCCATCATCCCCCTGGGTGGCAGGGCCAGGCAGCCCCCAGCCACTCCCCAGCCCCTGGGCTTCCCTGGGAGGGGCTTGGGGCTCTCTCCTGGCAGCCCCGGAGCAGGACCACGCCTGCCTCCCAGACCCCAGCAGAAGGGGCTCAGCAGGGCTCAGCTGGGTGCAGGGAGGGAGGGGGTCCTCAGGAGCAGCTCCCAGGGAGGTCCAAGGGGTATCTCTGAGCATGCACAGAGGGAACGAGTCTCTGGCACCCTTTGGACAGGCTGCTGATGGTCTGGAGCATCCAGAGATCCTCTGTCAGGAGAGAGAGGCTTGTGCCAGGACCTCCAGAGTGAAGTTTCTGGGAGAGTGAACACAGAGAACTTCGGATGGTATCTGCTGACCCCTTGTCATCCCCTCCACCACCAGCTCTGTGTCCTTGGCTCCAGCCCCATCCCTTGCCTGGTACTGCCCAAGCCAGAGAACAATCCCAGCATAGTGTGTTCATAGCAGTTCTTCCATCACAGGCAGGAGGGTTTTGCTCCTGGCAGAGCCCTGGTGCTGCCTGAGGTGCCATTTATCTCCTGATGGCTCCAGCCACCTCCAGAGGATCTTGGCACAGGGCTGGTGTCCATGCCCCATCCCTGGCAGTGCCCAAGGCCAGGCTGGACAGGGCTTGGAGCAGCCTGGGACAGTGGGAGGTGTCCCTGCCATGGCAGGGGTGGCACTGGATGGGCTTTAAGGTCCCTTCCAACCCAAACCATTCTGGGATTCTGTGATCCTACCACAGCCCTGAGGGGGATGGGCTCTCCTGGGGCGCGGGCTGAGCTGAGCTGGAAAGCAAGTGCTGGGCAGGGAGAGGGGCAGGAAGAGTGTGAGGGCACTGTCAGGTTTGGGGTGCCCATGGCACCCATTTGGAGCCAGGGGAGTCCCTGTGCTGCAGAGCCCTTCATGGCTCCAGCAGCGGTGCCTGTGGAAGGTGGGGCAGCGGGGACACTCCTGCCCTGGCCACAGACTGCAGTGTCCTGTGGGAGGGCACGGCTGGGCTGGCTCCTGTCCCCATGGCACCACTCTGGTGTTTGGACCTTGTGGCACTGTGGGATCGCTCACAGCCCGTGGGGAGCCCGGTGTGAGCCAGGTTGGGGTGTGCAGCGTGGGCTGGAGACCACCAATCCATCCCAAGTGCCCCGGGGCCAGCAGCCATCTCTGCCCAGAGGGAAGCTCCATGCGGGCTGTGCCGGGCTGTCCTGGCTGCGGAGCTGTGCCGCTCCCTCCTGCACCGTCCCAGTGCCAGGCTGGTGCCAGCGCGGCGCCGCCGGCCCAGAGGAGGGCTCAGGAAATAGGGCAGCCCCGGTGGCAGCTGCTCTTTGTGGGACACAGCTGATATAATTAGATGGGACGCCCTGTTCCGTGCCCCGCAGCCCTACTTTGGTGGCACTGCTCGTCCCAGCCAAGGTGAGCCACTTCCAGCAGGGAGCCCTCCCTGCTCGGCTCCTCCCTCACTGCCTCCTGCCTGGGGGCCACGTGTCCTCTCCTCTGCTGGGCTTTGGTGGCTTTGGGAGACCCTGTGACCTGCAGGAGAGGGTCAGGGAGGGGGGGTGGTATGAGCTGGGTCAGCCCCTCCCTCCACTTGGGCTCATCCCACTTCCCTGCCAGGACTGAAAGGGTTGAAAGGACCTCAGAGACCACCCAGCCCCATCTGCCTGCCCTGGGCAGGGACACCTTCCAGCAGGTCAGGTTCCTCCAAGCCCTGTCCATCCTGGCCTTGGACACTGCCAGCAAAGGGGCAGCCACAGCTTTCTCTGGGCACCCTGTGCCAGGGCCTCAGCATCCTCACAGGGAAGAATTTTCTCCAAAAATCCAATGCAATAGAGCAAACCCCTCCTGCAAGGCAGTGCAGTGAGGACACAGCTCAGAGATGCTCCAAATCCAGTGCCTGCCACAGCTGCAGGACACGGGACTGGCCTCGGAGCCAAAGCCCCCCAGGCAAGCCAGGGTTTGGAGGGGTCACTCTGAGTCAGGCTTTAACCTCAATAGAGAGCACCCCAAACTGCATCTGCTCTGCCTCTGGAGAGCCCTGAACACCCATCCTGCTGTTCAGGAATGCCCATGCCTGAGGCACCCAGCATGGCTGTGCATCTCTGCTCCAGAGCATCCCACACATCCCAGGCTGGATCCTCCAGGACTGCTCATCCCCATGAGGATGAGTTTTAGCTATTGGGGAATTACCAGCTGGAGCTGTCAGGGGTGAGGTTAGGTTGGATTTCAGGGAAAGGTTCTTCCCCAGAGTGTGCTGGGCACTGCCCAGGCTCCCCAGGGAATGGGCACGGCCCCGAGAGCTCCAGGAGGGTTTGGACAGCGCTGCCAGGGGTGCCCAGGGTGGGGTTGTTGGGGGGTCTGGGCAGGGCCAGGGGCTGGGCTCATGATCCCTGTGGGTCCCTTCCCACTCAGGATATTCCATGGTTCTGTAGGAACTCCTGCTTTGTGAGTCATCAGACCCATCAAACCCAGCCATTTTTGCCCCTGCCAAGAAGGCAGGAATGTGTTTGGCATCCCCATTCCTGCAGCCACTCCCACAGGGGTGGGCTCAGACCAGCCAGGTCCCTCAGGATCCCTCTGCCAGGCTCCATCGTGGTCTGGGGTGGATCTGTGGGTGCTCCAGGAGATCCCACGGCCCATGGCAGGAGCAGCCAAGGCTCTGTGTACAGAGGCAAATTTCAGAGAAAGCCAAGAGGAATTGTGGTGATTTTATTACCACAAATGTCTGTTTACACTGGTTTACTACTGGTTTCCACTGGGGCTGGGAAGCTGCTGTAACCTTCCTGCCTCCCAGGGGTGTGAGGGGACATTCCCTGTGCCTTGGGCTCAGGGCTGGGAGCTGGGAGCTGTTCTGGCAGGAGAGGGGCAGCAGGGAGAGGAGCAGCTGCTTTGACATCTCCCCCCGTGGGCAGGGAGTCACCCCCTGAGGGGTGCCTGGGGCTGGGGGCACATGGGGACATTTTCCACGAGGAGAAGTCCCAGCACATCGTGGCCTTTGGGGAGTTTGGTGGGAGGGGGAGCCCTGGGTGTGGCCCTGTGCAGTGCCCTGAGCTCTGGGGTGCAGGTGGGGCTGCCCTGCCTCAGTGCTGGCACAGGAGGGGCCCTGTAGCATCCTGTGGTGAGGCCCCAGTGTAGGAGGGTGTTGGGAACCTCCCAAGTTTTCCTGAGACCCACTGGGCTGTGACAGAGCTGTGGGTGCCAGAGGAGCAGGGGTGGCAGCAGGGTGGGTGCTGCTGGAGGCTCCCATGGCATGGGGCATCCCTGGCAGTGCTGCCAGAGGCTGGGCAGGCTGGGGGGGGGGGGGATTTTGGGTG
>VZRH01002482.1:47552-67974 GCA_013397555.1 Urocynchramus pylzowi
AGCTGGGGGAGGGGGGGGGATCAGGCTCTGCTCCCAGGGAACAGGGACAGGAGGAGAGGAAATGGCCTCAAGTTGCACCAGGGGAGGTTTAGATTGGCTATCAGGGGAAAAGTCTTCATGGAAAGGGTGCTCAGGCACCAGCACAGCTGCCCAGGGCAGTGGTGGAATCAAAAAACTTGTGGATGTGGCACTTGGGACCATGGGTTAGTGGTGGGCTTGGCAGTGCTGGGTTAAGGGTTAGATTCAATGATCTTAGAGGGATTTTCCACCTTTATTTATCTGTGATTCCAAGTCCCCATGGCTGCCCAGCTTCTTGCCATGGTTTGATCTCAGCTCACCTTGCCTTGCTGCTGCTCACCAGTGCATCCAGGGAGAGGCTGGACTCGGGCACTGCCTTCCCATCCATCATCAGTGATTCTCTTTTCATTTGCTTTTTGGGCTTCACCTTTTTAATCCAGCTGTCTCCTGCCTTACAAATGTTCTTCCCTCAATTACTTACACCGGGCTGCAGGGCTGGTTCCATCCATCTCTGGCTGAGCTGGCGGAGCACAGGCGGGGCCACCCCAGCCACTGTCCCCTTGTCACCAGCCCCTGGCAGGAGGCGCCTTCCCCCTGAGCTCTCAGCACTGAGCCCACCCTGGGTGGCTCCTGCAGGTGTGTGGGAGCAGGCAGCTGCCCTGAGCCTTCCCGGGGATGCAGGTGCACACTTCCCCTTCCCTGTCCCCCACTGCCGCTGCAGGGATTCTCTCTACAGGGACACGAGGCAGGAGAGGTGCCTGCCTCTCCCAAAGAGCGAGCTGGAGAGCAGGCAGCTTCTTCCTGCCTTGCTGCAGAGCTCCTGTGCCACCCCAGGGCTCGGGCTGGGCTGGAGGTCACGCAGGTGAGGATGGCTCTGAGGGAGGAGCAGAGCCTTGCCAAGCGCGCCGCGCTCCCGGCCCACGTCCCAGAGAGGGACTTCCCAGAGAAGGGATCCGCTGCCTGCTGGGGGTGAGGAGACTCGGGTGTGACGGTGCCAGGTCCCCTCATGGAAGGAGGGGCTGTAGGACAGATCCCACCCTGTCCCGAGGTGTCCCACTGAGCACGGTGCTGTCCTTCCTGCTTGGAATTCCAGCTCCTGTTACGTGGATGCTCTGTGTGCTGTGCCCTGTCCTGCAGCCACGGGGAGCTGCTCAGGTGTGGCAGGTGGTGTGGCACCCTCCCAGGTGCCAGGGCATGGCACAGCCATCTCCCTCTGCCAAATCCCAGACGAGGGACCAGCCGGACCATCCCTGCACCAAGGCTGCTTCATCCCCTCCTAATGCTCTTATCTTGAAGGCTCCTCTCAGATTAAAGCTCCAGCAGCCAGTTCCCTCCCTGGATTTATTGCAATGCAGTTTTCTTCCCCTAATCTGATCCGGGTGTAAGCTGCTCTTTGGGAAGTGCATGGGGAGGACAGATGTGCCTGTCACTGCTGCAGCAGCCAGGCTGGCAGAGGTGCCCTGCCCTTCTTGGTGTCATCTCTGGCTCTTCTCAAGCCTTGAACCCCATTTCTCCTCAAACTGCTGAGAGCAGCTCTGTGGAGCCCCAGGTTGGTTTGGGCTCCTCACAACCAGAAAGACCTTGAGGGGCTGGAGCATGTCCAGAGAAGGGAACGGAGCTGGGGAAGGGGCTGGAGCCCCAGGAGTGGCTGAGGGAGCTGGGAAAGGGGCTCAGCCTGGAGAGAAGGAGGCTCAGGGGGCACCTTCTGGCTCTGCAGCACTCCCTGACAGGAGGGGACAGCCAGGTGGGGGTCAGACTCTGCTCCCAGGGAACAGGGACAGGATGAGAGGAAATAACCTCAAACTGTGCCAGGGGAGGTTCAGGTTTGGGTATTAGGGAAAATTTCTTCATGGAAAGGGTGCTCAGGCACTGGCACAGCTGCCCAGGGCAGTGGTGGCATCACCATCCCTGCAAGTGTTCAAAAGGCGAGTGGCTGTGGCACCTGGGGACAGGGGCTGGTGGCAATGTTGGCTTGGTTTGGGGATCCAAAAGGTATTTTCCAACCTTAACAATTCTGTGCTCCGAGCGAGGGAAGACACTGGGGTGCATCCACAGCTCCTGGGCTCACGTGTGTGCTGTCCCTCCTCAGCCCGAGGCCCCTGGTGAGTGCGGTCACCGAGCTGCCACCACCCACAGCCAGCGCATGGGCCAGCAGCGTCCCCCCGCCCCCCGCAGATGACAGCAGCGTCCTGCAGCAGCTGTGCCACCCGCGAGAGCCACGCCCAGACTGTGAGTGCTCGGGGCAGGACTTTGTGGGGACACGGGGTGGCTCTGGGGTTCGTGCCTGAGGGCACGAGGAGGCTGTGGGTGCTGGGGATGGTGTCCTCTCGTGGGGTGCTGTCCTCTGCCCAGTGTGGCAGCAGAGGCACTGCTGGCAGGGCAGGGGCACAGGGCTGTTCAGGGGACAGGGCTGAGCTGCTGTAAGGTGCTGGCAATGACCCAGTGTGGGGATAGAGGGTGGCTGCAGGACAGTGCTATGGACACTGCAGGACAGTGCTATGGACACTGCAGGACACTGCTACAGCTGTCCCAGGGGCAGGGAGGGCTGTGAGCAGTGCCAGAGCCCAGGAGCAGTGGGGGCAGAGCCCCCAGGGAGCACCAGCCATGAGCCAGGTGGGGAGCAGACCCACACCCCCAGCACGGGCTCCCTGGGGCTCCCCTTGCCGTGCTTTGCCCTGGGCTCTGCACCCTCAGCCTGTGATGTGCTCCCCGAGCTCTGGGCTCGCTCTGGGCATGGTGGGCACAAGCAGGGTGCACAGCCTGGAGCATTCTGACTAGCCAGAGAAGGAGGCTCCTGCAGGGAACTTGCCAGGCCACGGGAAGCCTGTGTTCCCCCTCAGGAGAGGGCAGGGCTCCGGGTCTGGGCAGCGCTGTGGTAGCTGCTGGTCCGTGGGGAAGGGACGTGTTCTGAAAGCAGCAGGCAGGGTGAACACGCAGGGCAGACCTGCAGAGGAATAAATCCCATGGCTTTCCCTCATCAGGAAAGATTTCCTGGTGTGTTCCAGAAGGTGACACCAGCTCCATCAGCCCAGCCAAACCCAAACACTCAGAGAGTCTGGATTTGGCCTCTCAAAGGGAGAAGATGGTCGGAAAACCCAGTGAGCAACCAAAGCATGTCAGGGGTTTGTCCTTCACAGCCTGGCAGCAGCTGTGGGACCCCGAGGGGTGGGAGTGCTGCAGGGGCTGCTGTGGGTGCCCTGTCCTGCTGTGGGTGTCCTGTCCTGCTGTATCAGCCCTGTCCTGCTGTGCCACCACCCAGAAGTGAAACACAGCTTCCCCAAAGAGCTCAGCTGGGAGCTCAGGGCCTCACTGCAGCTGCTGCTGTGAGTTGTGACCTGGGAAAATCCATGGGGGTTTTTAGCCAAGCTGATCTTTTTGCCCCTCTTTGGGCCAGTCAAAGGGGGTCTTTGTAGCCTTCTGAGGCCATTCTGGAAGAAGAGGCCCCCGGTTCTTTGCAGGCTGCATTCTGGAGGGCTCTCCCAGCATCAAGGTTCTGGCAGTGGTGCAGGGATGTGAAGGAGATTAGGGGATGAGGATGGAGGCCAGACACCCACCCATGGGGTGGCTGCTGTGCTGGGGTGAGGATTCAGGCCCTGCCCAACTCAATCACAGCACCTCTGTACTGCAGGGAAGCCCTTCCTCAGCCCTCCTCTTCCTCCCAGCAGCAAAGGGCACCAGTGTCAGCTGGGCAGTGCCTGGTGAGGGCTGGGACACAGCCACGCTCCGGGCAGCACCAGGGACAGGGACAAAGGACAGGAGGTCAGGTGGGTTTGGGTGCTCCCTGGAGGTGACATCAAGAGGGAGCGTGAGACAAAACTTGCTTTGGGATTTGGGAAGGAAGACCTGGGGGCAAACGGTCCCAGGCCCCATGGGGCACAAAGGTGAAAGGTCCACAGGGCAGTGATGTCCTTAGGGTGGGGGAAACCTCTGGGAATGCCCCTGGGTGTTGGGGGGTCCCCACCCCCTGGGTGGGACTCCCCTCCCCTTGAGGGACCCGAACACCACGGTGGGAGCAGCAGCCCTGGCTCCCTGCCCCCAGCAGTCATCAGCTGCCTCCTTCCCTTCACTGCAGCTGCTGGATTTCTCTCTGGGTTGTTTTTTTTAATGTATGTGACACATGTTTGGTTCAAAGTGCTTAATTGCCTCTTGGGATGCATTTCATTTATTCATTAAGAGAGAAATTGGAGTTGTTGGGTTTGCTTTATTTTGATATTTTTTTCCTTCTTTTTTTTTTTTCCCCTTTTCTGTCCTGTAAGGAAAGGGTGAGGAAAAAACTCCACATATGCCTCCAGCATGTGTGTGCTCAGCCTCTTTCCTCTGTGCCCCCCAGCCTCCCTCCTCAATGCCTTTCAGCCTCTCCTGTTGTTCCTGACCAGGAGAGTGGTGATCCCTCTCCAATCCCTCTCCACCTGGGATGAGAGGGTGCAAGTCCCTGGAGGACATCTTTGCTTGTGTTGCTCAAGGGTCAGGCCAGGACTGGGTGCTCCTGCCCTGCCCGTGCCACTGGGATACCCCTGTGCAGGAATGGTGGCATTTCCTGCTTCGGAGGCTGGATAAGGCCAGGGATGGATGTTAAGGGTTGGTGTCTATTGCCCTGGGCTACGCTTTCAGAGCAGTGTCTGTGCAGGCAAAGCGCTGCAGATCCATCTTCTGGCTGAACCCAAAGCAGGAGTCACACACCTTCTGCCCTGGGGGAAACCCCTGGGAGCACTGGAGTGGGTAAATGGAGATTCTCTGGATAACCAGGGATCCAGACAGGCAATGGATTTGGGTTGTGTGGAGATAAAAGAGGAAACTGTGGACAGAGGGATGGCTGGATGACAGAGGCAGGCAGAGATGGATGGATGGATGGATGGATGGATGGATGGATGGATGGATGGATGGATGGATGGATGGATGATGGAGGGATGGAGGGATGGAGGGAGGGATGGATGATGGAGGGATGGATGGATGGAGGGATGGAAGGACTTGTTCTTAAGAGGTGCCTGAATCCAGAAAGGTGAGGTGGTAGATGCTGTGGTGGGAAGATGGGGCAGAGCCAGACCCACAGGCTCCATTGAGGGCAGGTGGATCCCAACCCCACACATTGCTCAGGGCTTCTTCCCAGAAGCTTTGGTGCCTGGAATCCTCCCCCAGGACCCTGCCCCAGACACGGCTGTGCTACCAGGGGTTGCTATCCCCTGGTTTTAGGCTTTGATGTTTTATTCTTCCTCCTCCTCAGTTCTCATCAGCATGAACATTCCCACTAGGAATGGGTGGGCTGGGCCAAATTCCTACAGGAATTTTCTGTCCCTTGTGAGAGGCAACCCCCCTCCCTCCCTGCATCCCCTTTGCTCAGTGTCCCAGTGTCCAGAGCAGGAAGAGCCATGGATTTTAGGGGCTCCCTGCATTTCCTCAATCAAACAGTGCTCCTGCCCTGGGCTGAATCTCCTAAAGACTTGTCCCCTGGAAAGGAGGGCATTGTCCCTGGATTCCTCCATCCCCCAGTCCTCAAGGAGCACAAATCCAATCTCTGTCTTCCTGGAGAGTTGTGCCAAACATTTTGGTGGCTCCCAAACCCCTGGTAATGGGGGATCTCATGCACCAGCAGATGTGGGGGTTGTTTTTCTGTGGGTTCTGGGAAGATGTCCCCAGCCCAGCAGTGCCGTGAGTCTGGGAGGAGAACGAGCTGGCAGGGGCTGGGGGTGTGGGGCTGCACCAGTAGGCTGGGATTGGCAGTGGATGGCTTCCAGCATGGAATCAGAGCTCTGGGAAGGGGCAGCCCTGCCTGGGGGCTCAGCACAGACCCTGCCCTGCGCAGGTGAGCAGCTCACCCAACAGCAGATGCCAAAATGGAACAGATCCCCCCACCCCCAGTCCAGGATCCCCCAGTCCTGGATCTGTGTCCCCGTGGCCCAGAACCCCTGCAGCACCTGGCCCATGCTCCCAGGGATGCTCCCCCCTTCCCAAAGCCCTTGTCCTGCTTCCAGCCAGCTGCCGCAGACCAGGGAGCCTTCTTCCCTCTGCCTCCTCCCCCTCCTCCTCCCACTTTCCAGGTCTGGAGGGAGAGCTCAGCTGGGGCTGTCTGTGCCAGAGACAAGCACAGGGAAATGGGAACGGCTGGTGCTGCTCCCGCCAGGCTGCCTGCCAGGGAAGCTTTGGCTTTATCTCCCGAGCCAGGCACCCTGGGAACAGAACCAAGGCCTGCCTGGGGCAGGAGGAGGTGCTGGTGCTGCTCCGGACCCCTGGGCTCGCTCCAGAGGGGTTGTTTTCCTTCCAAGCAGCACTGCAGCACTCACACAAGAAGGGATTTGCAATGCAGAGGAAACCTCCCACCCGCCACGCGGCAGCGTGGGCAGGGAGCGGAGCCGGGAGCAGCTGCGCTCCCACGGGCTGGGCTCCACGCCCCTGCCCTGCCCCGTGCCATCTCCTGGGCCAGTTCTGCCTCTGGCACCCCCTCCCTTCCAGGTGGGGTCATGGACACCCTCTGGGCACCTCACCCTGAGGACAGGGCTCTGCCCTGGGACCATGGAGGTGATGCTCTGCTCCCCGCTGGTTCGGGGCTTCTGCCTTCTTCCAGCGCTGGATTCCCTCGGCTGACTGAGCAGGGACAGGGTGGCTGGCACAGCTGGCATGGCTGGCATCACTGAGTGCCTTTCCTGGTGTCTTAGGGATGGAGAGCACGATGGGGAGTGCAGGTGTAGGACAGGGAGTTTGGGGTGTGTGATCCAGCAGATCCGTGTGTGATCTGTGGGTGGGTGTTTGGCAGGAGGAAGGGCCCCGAGGTGTCGCAGGTCAGTCCCACATCCAAAGGCAGGACACGGCTCCTGGTGCCCTCAGGTCTTGCTGGGAGAGTGAGGGTGGCTGGTGGAGGTTGGTTTATGAGGGGCAGTGTGTGTCTGGTCCTGGCTGGGCCAGGAATTCCACACAGGACTGGTAGGAATTCCCACCGGCTGGGTGGGAGAGGGAACCACCCCCGAGTTTGGAGATGTCAGTCGTATCCTTTCCTGGGAAGGCCACCACGCTCTGCTCCTTGCAGAAGCTTCAGTGTCACCCATGGGGAGAAGGGGGAGAAGGACCCCCCTGCCAGGCCCAGAGCAGCTGTTTGTGCCCTCCTCAGGCCCCGCATGGGGCAGGGAAGGTTTGGGTGATCCCAAGGTCACCCCTTTCCTGAGGCTGGGCTGAGGGACATCACAGTGCTTCGGGCTGCTGATCCTGGGAAAATGGGCTGTGGTGGCTCCCATTGCTTCCCCCTGAGCTGAGGGGGAATGTGGGGGGATCTGTAGGGAGTGCCTTGGGATTTCTGGGCTCTGGGTGTCATGACCCAGGCAGGACATTCATCCCTTCTGCAGGGTTGAGCAAGGAGTCCAGAGCACATCCCCATCTCTCCCACCCTCGTTGCCCACACACCCTGCTGAGCAGGAGGCCTGAGCCCCGTTCTGGGCAGTGGAGAATGCTGTCACCTGTGCTGTCACCTGTGCTGTCACCTGGCTGAGTCAGAGTGGGAGCTGCAGGGACCTGTGCTGGGAGCACTGGGGTCCCACTGCTGGGGACACTGCAGGACACCTTTCCATGGAAGCCCAGGGAGGTGAAGGGGCTTTCCCTGCTGTGGTTTGCCAGCAGCTGCTGGGCTGCTTTTGTCCCTCTGGACTGGATGTACCTGGCAGGGCTGGAGCTACATAAGCTTTAAGGTCCCTCCCAACCCAAAATATTCTGTGATTCTACACTGGAAGCTCTGCTCCCTCCCGAAGGGTGGGTTGGCAGGAGGGGAGGAATTTCTCCAGCATCTGAGAGGAGGCAAAGCCCCCCCTTGGAGAGCCCTGGGGAGCTGGGACCCCTGGGACTGCTCAGGAGGGCTGTGTTTTCCTGCTCAGAGCACAACTGTCAATGGCAAAGTCTCGGCACAGACTTCAGCGCTGAGAAACACTGTGGGCTGGGACATTTTGGAGAAGATTTTTAGCTGCAGCAAAGAAATTTGGCAGCTTGGAAGCAATCTAATCATCCTCCTCCCATATGCTTGGTGCTATTTAAAAGGGAGCATGTACCCGATTCCTTCCGACCAGCACGCTGACATTTCCACAGTGCGTTTGGAAATAAATTTGGCATCCGCTGTCAGAATCTCAGATTGAGCCCAGTGTGGCTAATTTGGGCTCTGAGTGCCTCTGCAGAGCACCTTTCCCTGCTCGTGGATGCCCCAGGAGCCACGGCAGGGTCTGCTTCCCGTGGGCACCACCAGGCTGTGGGGACTGGGGGAAACAGAGGCTGGGGCCTGCCTGGTGTCTCGAGCCCTTTCCAGCAGCCCCTAAAGCTGAGGAGGCTTTAGGGTGGTGGCTGTGCTGGCTCTCTCTGTCCTGCTCCTGGCCCTGGGTTCTTCAGAAACCTCTCTGAAACCTCTCCTGCCCAACCCTCAGGGCTGGCCGGCTGTGGAGGGGCACTTGGGGGGCATTTAGGGCATTCAGGCCGGGGGATGCCCAAGGAGTGTGGGGGTGGCAGCGCTGCCCCAGCTGTACTGGGTGCTCCGTGCTCAGCTCCAGCTGCCCACCAGGGAAAAGGGGCAGGAAAGGCGGGCTGCTGCCACCTGCCTTGGGGGGACACGTGTGGGGACCCGGGCGGGACTGTCCCCATCCCGCAGGTGCGGCCCCTGGGGGGAGCCGGCCCCTGTCCCCATCCCGCAGGTGCGGCCCCTGGGGGGAGCCGGCCCCTGTGCCCATCCCGCAGGTGCGGCAGCGAGGGGCGGCTCCCGGCATGCGGGGTGTTGGGAGGGCTGTGTCTGTGTCCTGCTCGCCTGTCTGGTGGCTCGGGTAGGGGTAGATGGGCTGTCCCTGGAGATGACACCAGGTGCCACATCTCTGAGCGGGATCTGTCCCCTCCCCTCATCCAAAATCCCACCTTCCCTCGGGACCCCCAGCCCCACCAAGCCCTGTCCTGGCCACAGCCGGGACCCGAGGGGAGGCAGGGCCCTGAGCCCACCCAGCCCAGCAGACAGCCTTCCTCCCCTCCTCTTCCTCCCGTGGGTTTCGGTGTCCCCCAGTGCTGCACTGGGCTGAGGGTGGAAGAGGAGAGCAGGTTGGAACCATACGGTGGGATGGATGGGGAATCCATCGTGCCTGGGAGCCATCCGCGTGTCCTCGGCCTCCTTAGCGCCGCTGCAGTGGGGCTCAGAGCCAGCCAGCCGTGAGCAGGAGCCACTCCGAAGGATTAGGGTGAATTATGTAGATGGGAATCAGGCAGCAATCCAGGCATGGACAATGTCTTGAGGGGGTGGCAGGGCTGGAGCTTCGCCTTCCAGGAGGTTTCCTGGGATCTAATTAGCTGCTCTACCAGCCCCTCCTGGAGCGGGCTCTGGGCCGGCCCTCCACGCTCACCTCCGGCTCTGGCCCTGGGGACAGGGGACACGGGGTGGCAGAGGGTCGGGGGGCCATGGACACAGCCAGGGTAGGGAAGAACAGATCCCTCTGGCCCCAGGTAGCAGCTGGGAGCTGATGTCTCCCCTGCCCAGGCTGAGCGCTGGGGCACAGGGACAGGCTGGGGACAGGCTGCTCCCCTGTTCAGTGTGTGGCAGCCCCTGGGATGGGCGATCTGCTGGACTGGGAGCAGCACTCCTGGTCTGGAGAGGAGCTGTGAGTGGGGCAGTCCTGCCCCAGAGCCATGGAAGGGCTCCTTCTTGTCACCTGAGGGTGACAAAGGCTGGACCCTTCATTGCAGGGAAGAGCTTCCTCCATGGTCCTGCTGCAGACCTGGTGCAGCCTTCCGGCCATCCTGGCCCAGCCCAGCCCCTCAGGGCTCGCTCCCATGGACCAGGGCAGGCTGACACGGAGTTCTGGGCCTGGAGCTCTCTTGGAGCTCCTTTCTTTCCCACTGCTCTGCAGTGAGATGCAGTGTGGGATGTGCTGGCTCAGGAACAGTCCCAGCAGTGCCCTGACCCCATCCCACGGCCCAGGAGCACCTCAGCAGGGGCCAGCAGCCCCCCCCTGCACCCTGGGGTGCTCTGTGCAGAGGATCCCAGCAGGTGCTGGAAGACTCCTTCAGGATTGGGGCTGCAGCTGAATCCCTGCCAGGAGCCAAAGCCAGTCTGGCCTGGAATGGGATCCTGATCTTGGCCATTTTAGTGTGTCCTTGGCTGAGGAACCTCTGCCAGGCACACCCAAGGGCTTTGCTTGTGCCTCAGGACAGGCTTGGGAGCAGGATAAATCCTTCCTGATCCAGGAGGCACCTGGGCAGGGATTCAGCTGCAGCCCCAGCTCTGGAGGAGCCACAGCTGCTCCTCTGGGCTGGTGTCTGCTGGGGAAGCCTGAGCAGCTGCCCTGGAGAAAAGTCCCTCTGGAAGGGCTCCCTGGGCTGATCCCTTTGTCCTGCATCCCCCCTGTGTGGGGGGACATGCCTGAGCATCCACACACCTCCAGGACCCCTCACCCTCCACTCCCCTCTGCCCTGCACGGCTGGTCCTGACCCCTGGGAGTGTCCCAGTCCCACCAGGCATGGCCCCATCTGCCACAGCAGACACAGCCACAGCCCCTGGCACAGCACAGGGGGCTGCAGTCACCTGGGGTCACTCGCTCCCCTCTTTTTTCAGGTTGGCTGAAGAGTTAAAGTTGTGGAGGAGTGATGTAGGAAGTGGAGAATCAGGGAAATATGGAATCCCCAAGTGGTTTGGGTTGGGAGGGACATNTGTGGAGGAGTGATGTAGGAAAGTGGAGAATCAGGGAAATATGGAATCCCCAAGTGGTTTGGGTTGGGAGGGACATTAAAGCTCATGCAGTTCCATACCCCTGCCATGGGCAGGGACACCTTCCACTGTCCCAGGCTGCTCCCAGCCCAGTCCAGCCTGGCCTTAGGCACTGCCAGGGATCCAGGGGCAGCCACAGCTTCTCTGGGCACCCTGTGCCAGGGCCTCCCCAGCCTCACAGGGAATAATTCCTTCCCAAAATCCCATCCATCCCTGCCCTCTGGTAGTGGGAAGCCATTCCCCCTTGTCCTGTCCTTGCAGGCCCTTTGTACCAAGTCCCTCTCCAGATCTCCTGGAGCCTCTTTGGGCACTGGAAGGGGCTCTGAGCTCTCCCTGGATCCTTCTCATCCCCAGTCTGAACATCCTCAGATCTCTCAGCTGGCTCCATAGGGAGGGACTCTGAGTGAGCTGGCTCTGGGAATGAGGTGGTTAAGCCCTTCATGTGCAACCAAGAAAAACATTGTGGGTCCAGCTGATCCCCGTGGTGGATCAGGCTCTGGTTCCTCATTTTGCCTCTGCAGTGACCTTGGAGGAGCCCCCTGCTCAGGTGTGTGGCCTCACACCAGCCCTGCAGGGATGTGCTGGGCAGGGCTGGGTGCCCTGGGCAGGGCAGGAGCTGTGCCCAGCTGGTGAGGCCCTGGCACAGGCTGCCCAAAGAAGCTGTGGCTGCCCCTGTATCCCTAGAAGTGTCCATGGCCAGGTTGGATGGGGCTCCAAGACCCATCCAGCCTGGTCTGGTGGAAGGTGTCTGTGCCCATGGCAGGGGGTGGAACAAGAGGATTTTCAAGATCCCTTCCTACCCAAAGCATTCTGGAATCCCGTGGTTCTGTAGTGCCCAGCGGGTGCTGCCCTGGCTCTGTTCCCAGGAGCCCATGGAGGGCAGGGCAGTGGGGGCAGTGAGGGCACAGCTCTGAGTCCTGGGCCCAGGGGAGCCCGGGCACACAGACACAGCCGGGGCACACCGACAGCCCTTCCCAGCTGTGTGATCCACACTGCGCTGATGGATCCGCCAGGACTCAGTGGGCACTGACACCTGCCCTGTGTCCTTCTGTTGTCACTGCTGTTCTCTTCAGCAGTGGGCTGGGAGCTGTCTGCTGTGCCCAGGCACGGGGTGCTCCCCCTTCCCTGGCTGCTGGCAAAGGAACCAGCCCCAGCTGCTCTTTGGGGGTACAACAGCATCAGAGCAGAGGGGAGAGCAAAATCCAGGGTGGACACACACCGCAGTGGGGAAGGCTGGGGTGACCCGGGTTATTTAACAGGCCTGGGAAGAAGTGAGTGACAGATGTGGTTTCCATGACAACCCACAGCTGGCTGGGCAGGAGTTCCAGGGGCAGCAGCACCGCTTTGCCTTCTCCCAGGAACCTGGGTAATTGCAGATGCACACAGAAATGTGCATATCCACACGTGCTGGTGTTTTCAAACCTTTGGAGATAAGTGGATACAGGGATAATCATCCCAAAGGCTGATCTGCTGGAGCTCCTGCCTCTGACAGTGTGTGGCCATGGTCCCCCAGAGCTGGGCTGGTGGATGGGGATGGAGGAGGAAGAGGGGAAGGAGAACGAGAAGGAGACGGAGAAGGAGGAGGAGAAAGAGGAGGAGGAGGAGGAAGGGCTGCCAGTGCCAGCACACACAAATTCTGTGGTTTGTGCTGTGTTGTTGCAAACTGGGGGTTCAAGAACATGCACCAGGCTCAGAGCCAGGTAAACAGCTGGGAATCCTAGGTGAGTCCTAAAATGGCTTGGGTTGGAAAGGACCTTAAAGCCATCCAGTCCCACCCCCTGCCAGGGGCAGAGACACCTTCCACTATCCCAGGGAAGTGCCCCAATGACACTGGCAGGGATCCAGGGGCAGCCACAGCTGCTCTGGGCACCCTGTGCCAGAGCCTGCCCACCCTGCCAGGGAACAATTCCCTCCCAATATCCCATCCATCCCTGCCCTCTGGCAGTGGAAGCCATTCCCTGTGTCCTGTGCCTCCAGACCCCTGTCCAAAATCCCTCTCCAGCTCTCCTGGAGCCCCTTTAGGCACTGGGAGGGGCTCTGAGGTCTCCCTGGATCCTTCCCTTCTCCAAGATGAGCACCCCCACCATCCTCCTCAGGAGCACCATCTCCTGCTGGAGCTCTGCTCCATGGCTTCCTTCCCTCAGTCTGGAGCCCCAGTCTGAGGGATTCCTTACCCCGGGAATCCTTCCGAGCTCTGCTGAGCTCTGGGGCAGCTGGCACAGAACCTGCCCCACTTTCCCTGGGGAGGGAAGGGGCTCACCAGCGAGGGGAGGAACACACAGGGACAGCCTCTGCGAACCCCCTGTGCCTGTTATTGCTATAATAAGTCTCAGTCATGTGTCTGGAAGGGCTGAAGGGAAAATCTATTTTTCTCCTGTTTCCCGGCTCTGCCTGTGACAGGGGCTCTGCGGGCACGGGCTCTGCGGAGCCGGCGCCGGCTTTTCCTGGTGTTTGTGTGGGTTTGCACATGGCAACGGCAGAGAGAAAAGCCTTTTTTTTTTTTTTTTTCTTTTTTATTTTGAAGAAGAAAAAGCAAATGTGATTGTGAAAAGCAGCTCGAATTTGCAGGGAAGAGCCAGGAGAGGGGCAGGAGCACAGACAGGGATGGGAGCGCCTCCATTCTGGCACCGCTGTGGCTCCTGCTCGTCCCACGCAGCCCAGCCTGGGGGGCTGTGCTGCAAGGACATCCAAAACCAGCCTGGGCAGGTTCCTCATGGCCAAGGGGAAGCAGGTCAGCCTCAGGCTGGAATTCTGCAGGGAATTTCTGTGCTAGAAAGGATTCAGGTTTTCAATGCCTCAGTCCTCAGGTTGTGCCAGGGAAGGTTTGGATTCGTTATTAGGGAAAATTTCTTTGTAGAAAGGCACTGGCACAGCTGCCCAGGGCAGTGATGGAGTCACCATCCCTGGAAGTGTTCAAAACTGTGTGGATGTGTCAACTGGGGACATGACTTAGTGGTGGCCTTGGCAGTGCTGCCTTAAGGGTTGAATTCAATGGTCTCAGGGGGCTTCTCCAACCTTCATGATTCCATCCTTTGGGAAGCTGTGGTGGCAGAGGGAATGGAGAGGTCAGGATCTGCCAGAGCACCTGGAGCTCTGTGCTGAGCCAGCAGGAGCAGCACCTCAGAGGTCTGGTCAGCATTGGTCACTGCTGGGGGCTGTGGGGACAGTGCCAGCACAGCCTCCCAGCTGTGCCAGGGCCACCAACTGCTCTTGCCAGGCTGCTCCTTCCTGCTCCCTCCTGCTCCTGCCCTGGAGCCCCACGCAGGCCCTGGCAGCCTCCCTGCTCCTGCCCACAGGCTGCAGCAGCCCGCTGCTCCCTCGGGAAGCTGTTCCCAGCTCCGGACCATCACGTCCCTCCCACGACTGCTGCATGCGTCACTTTTTTCCCCTTCCTCACACAAGTGCCCTTTAGATATTTATACAGTGTTATCCTGTTCCCCTGCAGCGCTGGCTTTCTAGGCCATACAAATGAGATTCCCTCAGTCTCTGCTGTAACTCAGCCTCCCCAGCCCTGCCTCCCTCCGGCTGCGGCGTCGGGCTTTTTCCTTTTTCCTTCTCCGTGCCTGATGTCTCTCTCCCGTAAGAGCCTCCCTGGGAATTGTAGGGCACGCTCCTACCACGGCATAAAAATAGGATTAGGAGCTGTTTTGTCCGGTGAAGGATTGTTCTGGGCTCCCACCTGCAAACCCTTCTGTGCCGCGTTCCCACACGGATGCTTCCGGCTCTCCTCCGGAGCCAGCCGAGCACAGCTCAGTGTCCACCTCCTGCAGCAGCTCCCGGGGCACTGGGGGGTCCATGGGACACCCCACAGCTCTGTCCCTGTCACTGACCCTCCAGGGCCGAGCCCAGACAGTGCTCCATGACCAGCCGGACAGGGAGACATCGCTGCCTGCTGCACTTGTGCCTCCAGTGCCCCACACCATCCCTGGGGTGAGCACTGCCCCACCCCAGGCCCCACCCCAGCACGGCCCCCAAGCCTGGCTATGGCTCTTGTGCCTCCAAGTGCACCCTGACCCCTAGACATGAGTCACAAAACCCCTCTGCCCCACATCTGTGGGTGATGGTGTCCCTTCAGCCCTCATCTATGGGCCCCTGCACTCCTCAATCCCACACCTATGGAGCCCAATGCCCCCCTGACCCCTATCTCTGTGTCCTTATTCCCCCTTAACCTCACATCTCTGGGGCCAAACACCCCCCAGACCCATCTGTGGGGTCCAACACACCCCTGACCCCCATCTGTGAGGTTCAAACCCCATATAAGGATCCAAACCCTCCTCAACTCCCCACTTAGGGATCCTAGCACTCCCTCACCCCCATCTATGACCACAAACAACTCCCCAAAGCCCATTTACGGGGCCCAAACACCCATTTTTGTGTCTAACACCCCCTAAATCCCCACTTATGGGTCCTGACCCCCATCCATGCCATATTTATGGCTCAGGGTCACCCAGGCCATACAGTCCCACAGGTGACACCCCGTAACTCAATGGTGTTGGGGTGTCACAGCTTCTGCAGGGACTTCCCCTCCTTGTTGTTGTCCTGCCACTTCTCTGGGACAGAGCTGAGGGACACAGGGAGGGAAGATGTGGGGCCTGGGTGTGGGGTCTGTCCTTCCTGTCTGGGGGCCTTGGTGTGGACCCCAAATGCCAGTGTTGGTGTGCAGCCATTGGGAATTCCTGCCTGCATCTCCCAGGGTGCCCTCCTGACTTAAGGCAGCCCCAGGTGGCTTTGGGGTAGTCCCTCACCTGAGCTGTCCCCAGGTGTGCCAGCGTCCCCCAGGCAGTGTCTGGCACCAGGGGCACAGCAGAGGCTCCTCCCTGGTGCCAGACACCCTGGGCTTGGTGACCCAGGCGGGGTTTGGGGCATCCTGGAGTTCCAGACAGTTTCTTGGAAGCACTTGGAGAAGAGAAGAGCTTGTAGGAGACAGGACTGTGCTTTGGTGTGTCCTTCTCCAGTCCATGATCTCTCCCTGGAATGGCAGGGATTCAATCCCTGTACTCCCTGCTCCAGCCTCTGCCCCACACTGCCAGTCTGGGGCAGTGGCAGGAGGGAAAGCACAGGAACATCACCCAGCTCCGTGCTGTGACAGAGGTCACAGAGCCCAGCGAGTGCTCCCCAGGGGCTGAAGCCATTCACACAGCAGCCACATTCCATTTTTTTCCTATTTTCCCTGAAAAAAATAGATTCCATCTCCAGTTGCTGCTGCTGTTTTCCCCTGGATGCGGAGCTGAGTGCCCTGTGCTCGCAGGGTGCCCACAGCAGAGCTGGCAGAGCTCCCTGCCTGGCACAGATCCCAGCTCCCACCACTGCTCTGGTGACCTCTTGGGAGAAACCTGGGTGTTCCCATCAACCAAAAAGATTTCTGTAATTCTTGCATCCCTAATTCCTGGGGTGTGTCCGTGTATTCTGCCAGGCTGTGATTTCATCCAGGTCTGCTCCTGGGGAGCTGTCTGGGAGCTTGGCTGGTGTTATGGAGAAGGGGATGAGCTGGGGGTTTGCACCCACTGTGTCCCTGTCCCTCCTCCTGAAGGATTCTGTTCTTCTCCCATGATGTCTCCTTGTTCTTTCCTGGCCCTTCCCCCTGTGTTTGAGCTCAGGTGTCTCGTGGCTGTGGCCTGCAGGGTGTCCAGGCTGTGCAGAGAGCTCTGGGGGATCACTGCACCCTTCAGCACCCTGCAGCACCCTGCAGCACTGCTCGTGACAGCGACCCCCAGCCCTGGCACTGGGGGCTGGACATGATCACACAGACAGGACAGCCCCGGGCAAGGGGAGGACCTGTGGTCCAGCCAGTGCTGTGGGGCCTCGGGAGTCCCAGTCCCAGGTTCTGGGGACTTGTCCCAAGGGTCCCCCCAGCTCCCAGCAGGCAGGGAGGGCTCACCAGCACTCAGCCCCTGTCATACCCCCAGGTCCCAGGGCTGGGACAAGGCTCAGGGTGCCCATGTCCAGCACTCCTGGTCCTGCCAGCACCTGCCCAGCCTGGCAGGGGCAGCTCTGGACTCAGCACCAGCCTGAGGTACCCCCCACCCCAGCACTGAATGCCCTGCGGTGCCCTGGGCTCCCACACCATTCCCATTGCCCCCATCCCACTCCACCTTGCCCTGGGCTCCCACACCATCCCTCCCCATCCCGTTCCCTGCCCAGCAGCTGTCAGGGGTCTCTGGTGTTGAGTCCCCTGAAATGCCACCATGTCACAGTCTCTCATCCCTGGCACGTCCATGTGTTCCACCTGGGAAGGGGGGAGATAAAGAGCCTCCCCTGAGGATGAGGAGGATTGCAGAGGCTGGATGAACCCTGCAGCTCCCTGTGCAGCCTCCCTTGGAGCCGGATTGGACTGGGCTGAGCTTCCCAACCTGGTGGGGACACAAGAGACACACACAGGGCAGCTCGTGGGGCTTGGACAGTTTATCATGGTGTTAGGGGCAGTTAATTATCTGAGATGCTCCAAAGTGTCCCTGCCACAAGAGCCTCGAGTCCCAGAGCCTGCCTGCATTACATTCCCTAAATTCACTCACCAGCGAGCAGCTGCTCCCTGGATCCACAGCCTCGTGTTGGGCTATGGGTCCAACGGGAGTGTGGGGATTTGGGGAGGGGCTGGAGTGGGTTTGGCACTGGAGGGTTGGTTGAGCCCAGTGGGAATGCAGGAGGGCACTGGTGGGATCCCAGGGCAGGACCTGGCTGTCCTTGGGGACACCAAGCACAGCCTGTCCCCCGTGGGTGCCTCAGCCTGATCCAGCAGGGTCCCCTCCCGTTCAGGGTGTGGCTCTGGGGTGTCCGTGGGAACAGACTGTGCTGTCCTTTGTGCCCCCAGCCCCACCTCACTCCTGCTGCTCTCTGCCTGTTCAGACCCCTGCAACCCTCGTGCTTCCATCCTCATTTTCCTTGAAGGAGAATTCTCTGAAGGATTTGTCCTCTTTAAATCTGACAGAGAATCTGCTGGGACTTGGAATGTCTTTGCTTTCCCCTGGCTCTGACAGGGCCTTTGATGTCTCTGTTTAATTCCCTCAGTGATGCTGGGAGGTTCCTGCCTGCTGGAGAGGGAAGGGTTAACCCCCTTGATGGCCCTGTAAGCCTTTGGGAAGCCTTTGGAGCTGGGGACATTAATCCTGAAATTAAAAACCTGCGTGGACAGGGCTGGCTGGAAAAGGAAACCATCGAACTGCTGGGAAGGCAGCGGAGCTGGGGGAGCACATGTGGGGCTGGGAGCCCAAGGACAGCACGAAGGGGATAGGATGTGTTTTCAAACGCCCTGATTCTGATCTCAGTGTAGGATTTCACTTGGCAGTGAGGCTCCTGGGTGATCCCTGCCATGCCAGACCTGAATCCCTCTGGATTTCCAAGTTGTGGTTCAGATTTCTTTCTGGCGCTTGTGCGTTTCTACTCCAGGGATAAGGGCAAAATGAAATCCTGTTTCCTAAGCTCTGGCAAAGCTGTCAGCAACAAAGGGAAAAGCACAGTGTGGGGCCAAGGAGCAGGAGCCTGGAGACCAGGATTCCCAGCTAAAGGAGTGCTCCAGCTGGCAGGGCACAGCAGGGCTCTGTGGGGCAGCCTGGACAAGCACAGGGACAGATCCTGTCTGTCAGGAACAGCCCTCCATCCCTTTGGCAGCACAGTTTCACCATCCTTGGCTTTTTTGGGACATAAAGCATCACCCCCAGGAGTGGAGAGCTGGAGCCCATCACTCCACACACACAGGAAAAGGGATTTTCTGCAAGTCTGGTGTGAACTATAACAGTTCAGTTGTTATAACCTGGTCTGTGCCCCTGAGCCCCTCCCCAGCAGGGACAGTGTCTGTGGGGGCCTGGGCCTGTCCCCTCACCATGGTGGCACCATAGCATCCCATCAGGGGCTGTGGGGTTTTCCAGATAACTGGAGAAGGCTCCTCTGCCCAGGAGGGACATCACCCTGGACATCCTGGGCAGGAGGGACACTGCCAGGGACGGGCCAAGCCAGGATCAGGCTTGGGGACAGGAGGGATTTCAGTAGGGAATGGGGACTAGGAGAGGGCCAAAGGCTGTTCATGGAAAACCTCAGAGAAGTCAGGGACATGTCCCAGGAGCAGGCTCCTCCAGAGGCTGGTGAGAACCCTCCCCATCCATCACGTGGTGGGAGATGAGCTGGGGGTGGGCTGTGGAGCTGGGCTGGGCACCTCTGTCCTCTCCCACACAGATCAACCTCACACAGATCAACCTCTCTGTGTTCCCTAGACATGGGGAAGGGGCTGCAGGCTGGGCACAGCTGCTGGCACAGGCACAGCAGCCTGAGCTGACCCCCAGGCAGCGCTGGGAATGCTGGAAGGGACAGCTCTACAAAGGCCGAGTGCTGGTCAGAGAAACCCTTCTCACTGTCAGACTGGAACTGCCCTGCACTAAGGCAAATTAAATTTTACAGGCATCTAAAAATTTAATTTGAGTATAATCTCCTCCACCAGAGCCACAAGTCCCTGATAAATATTTTATTTTCCTCCAAGTAAAGAGGCTTTGGGATAATTAAAGCAAACAATGAGTCCTCCTCTCCTGTGAGCAGGGGCAGGGCCATGGCTTGTTCCCGGTGTTCCAAGGCAGGAGGAGATGCCCCCTGCACTCCGTGTGCTGTGTGGAGCCGTCTGGGAACGCAGAGTTCTGCTTTTCTGCAGGGTTGCAGCAGCAGTAGCAGAAGAATGAGTGGAAGGCAGGTGAGGAGGTCACGGCCTCCACTTCTGAGGATCCATTTTTCCCTCAAGGGAAGAAGTCACTGCTTTCTCAGCCACGTCCTGCATCCTTCGTTGGTGCTGCTCGCTCTCCTCCCAGTGGGACATTTAAACAAGATTCTTTTCCAAGCTCGTTGCTGGTGGGAAATGTAGCAGCAATTGGAGATGCCATAGGTGGCAATTCAGACAAGGAAAACTCTTCCCACCTGGCTAAGGCAGGGAAGGGTTTTCTGTGCACTCATAGCCAGGGTTCCTTGCCAGGTAACTGAGCAGCAATAGCTGCAGGAAGATGGATGTGGGAGAAGCAGGTGTTCCAAAGGATCTGTGTTCCTGGCCTTGGCACAGCTGGGCTCAGTGCAATGGTTCTGTCACAAACCGAGTGGCTGCACTGAGCAGAGAAAAGGGGCTGGCAGGAAACACCATCAGGAGCCAGGCTGGGAGAGCTGGGAGTGTTCCCTGGAGGGGAGGAGGATCTAGGAAACCCCAGAGCCCCTTCCAGTGCCTAAAGGGGCTCCAAGAGAGCTGAAGAGGGACTTGGGACAAGGGATGGAGGGACAGGATGCAGGGAACAGCTCCCCACTGCCAGAGGGCAGGGATGGATGGATACTGGGAGGGAATTGTTCCCTGGGAGGGTGGGGAGACCCTGACACAGGTTGCTCAGAGAAGCTGTGGCTGCCCCTGGATCCCTGGAAATGTCCAAGGCCAGGCTGGATGGGGCTTGGAGCAGTTTGGGATAGTGGAAGGTGTCCCTGCCCATGGCAGGGGGTGGGACTGGATGAGCTTTAAGGTCCTTTCCATGAATCATTCCATGAATCTGTGGTTCTGTGAAAATCTTCCACTCACCCAGGTGTCTGACTGTGCCAGAGAGGATCAGAGCAGGATGGATGGATGGATGGATGGAGGGATGGATGGATGGATGGATGGATGGATGGATGGATGGATGGATGGATGAATGGATGGATGGAGGGATGGATGGATGGATGGATGGATGGATGGATGGATGGATGGATGGA
>VZRH01002482.1:68086-99054 GCA_013397555.1 Urocynchramus pylzowi
GAGGAGGGGTGGAGGGAGGGATGGATGGAGGGAGGGATGATGGGTGGATGGAGGGATGGATGGATGGATGGAGGGATGGGTGGGTAGGTGTCAGGGATGGCCGGATGGCCCCCACTCTCCCCTCCCCCTACATCAGCCAAACTCAGGACATGGAGTACAGGCCAGACCCCTGCAGACCCTGCAGGCAAACCAGGCAGCCAGCCCCCAGCTTCCTGCAGACCTTCCTTTCTTCCCACCTGCCCCTCTCAGCGCCCATCTAGCGCCATCCCCAGAGCTGTCACAGCTCCCAGTCCCCATGGAGGGGCTGGTGATGGGGACAGAGCTGTGGCACTGTCCCCCAGGGCAGGGCCAAGGGTGGCACAACCCGGTCTGTGGCTGTGCAGAGCCAAGTCTGTGCACTGTGATGGGGCTTTCTCTTCCAACTTTTTTTTTTTTTTTGGCTCTCTAGGATCCTGCTTGTAAAAACAGCCATAAAGAAGTTAAAACGCAATGTGCTGGCTCAGAGGAGTCGTTCAATATCCTTATTAAAGATCCGCAGTGCTGGAGCTGGAACAGCTCCTGGCGCTCTGAGAACACCTTTCATCTCACGAGTTCGAGGCACTTTACAAGCGCTAATGAATTAAACTTCCTAACAGCCCTGTGCACAGAGCCCCACACACCAATTATTCATCTGGGGGCACAATGCGGGCATTAAATAAAAATAATAAGCTGGTTAATTCTGCCTCTGCTCCGGCCTGGGGATTGTCTGCAAGCTGATTTCAATTCTTTCCCATTCATCCAGTGCTAATGGTCCCTTGCTCTCCTGTGCAGGGGAGGTGAGCAGGAGCTGCAGCAGGTTTGGCACTCGGGGTCTGAGCAGGGCCATGGGCAGGGCTCTGCTCTGCTCCAGCCAAACACCAAACCTCAGCTCCTCATCCTGGCCCAGGAGAGCTCTCAGCAGGTGAATCATTTCATGTGAGTCCTGGGGGTGTCCTGTGCAGGGCCAGGAGCTGGACTCGATGGCCCTTTTGGGTCCCTTCCAGCTCAGGAGTTTCTGTCATTCAGTGAGTTTGTAATTCTGTGATTCTTCCCTCTTGCATTGGAGCAGATTTCCTTGGGCAGTGCTGAGAGGGGCAGAGGGAGCTGGTTTGGTTTGGTTTGGTTTGGTTTGGTTTGGTTTGGTTTGGTTTGGTTTGGTTTGGTTTGGTTTGGTTTGGTTTGGTTTGGTTTGGCAGCTGGTGGGGCAGACATAAAGTCCTTGTCCCAACTCCTGAGCTCCAGGAGGGTGGTGCTGGCTCTGGGAGGAGGGAGCTGAAGGCTGAATGCAGTGGGGACACAACTGTGCAGCTCTTACCAAAAAATCTCACAGAATCATGGAACCATTAGGGTTGGAAAAGCCCCCTAAGATCATTGAGTCCAACCATCACCCGGCACTGACCCACATCCCATCCACACATCTGTTTCATCTCCCCAGGGACAGTGACTCCCCCTTGCCCTGGGCAATACCTGGTCCCCCTTTCCATGGGGAATCTCCCCAGCTCCTACAAAGAATCCATGAGCTGTCTTGACTTAGTTGTCACTGGTCCAGTTGAGGGTGACAGTAATAACTGGAAAACTGCCCCAGCAGTGCTGTACTGAGGTGTCCCCTTCCCGTGTCCATGTCAGCCAGGGGATAGAAACTGGAGAACCAGGGAGTGATGGCAGTGGGCACTGATGGCACCTGGCACCAAGGGCACAGGGCACCAAGGGCACAGCACATCAGTGCCAGCCCTGGGGGCTGTGCCACCCTGGGACATGGTCAGTGCCTGCCCAGGCCCCTGTTCCTGGCATAGGTCAGGCTGTGCTGGAAGCTGGGATGGATGAGCCACAGCTGGGAGGTTGCTGGGACACCTGTCCTTCCTGGCTGGAGGGGAGATGGCCCTGCCCATGGCAGGGGGTGGAATGAGATGAGCCTTAATGTCCCTTTCAGCCCAAACCACCCTGGGATTCTGTGACACACGGATGTGCTCTGTGGTGGCCTCATGGTGTCCATGGAGATGTCAGAGGTGTCCCTGCTCCATCCCCTGTGGCAGCACCTCCGTGGGGCCAGGATGTGACCCAAAAGCAGCAATGGCAGCTGTGGGGACACAATTGCCCTGTCCCAGGAGGATGGCCAGCCCGGCCTGGCAGTGGGGTGGCAGGACCAGCCCACAGGATGCCTCCTCACAGCCAGACAGACCCTGGGTCCCACTCTCAGAGCCACTGGGGTGATTCCTGAGGACACTGGGGGTGGTCCTTCCCCTTCCTGAGCATCCCCCCTTTCTCCTGGTTTCCATGGTGAGGTTTTGGGCAGTAATTACATGGAGGAGGATGCTGAAGTCAGCGCTGTGTTCATTTGTGCCAAGGACGCCGTCCTCACGCTGGCCATAACTGTAGCAATGAACAGCCAATAAAATAAATCTCCAGTTGGACCATCAGTCTGAGGACTTGGAAGGGAGAAAATTAGAGGCAGAAGATCCCAGGAGCTGTCTGTTTTGCAGGGATGTGGGATACAGACATGCTTTGTCTGGTATCTGCCATCTCCCTGCGAGCTGGAGGATGCAAGTGTCAGATTCCTGAGCAGCGTGGGAAGGAGGGGCACGGCAGGGTTTGGATTGCCGGGGGTTCCCATTGCCAAGCCAGCCAGGAAGCACATCCCAGAGGGATGCTGAGCTCCACCTCAGAGGCAGGAGGCTGGAGCAGCAGCCCTGAGACAAGAGCCAGCAGCTGCCTTGGGATGGAGCAGCCGTGTGCTCCTGGGCTGCTGTGGGGCCAGGCACGTGGAGGGGGGTGTGACATCGCTGTCACAGGGCTGTGCTGGCCACGGGCAGCGCGGGCTGGGGCTAGGGCTGGACATGTCTGTTCTGCCCCAAAGGATTTAAGGAATGCTGGGGAGCAGAGCCCCCAGACTACATCGTTTTTTGTCTGGTCATTTCCGTGTCACTGACCAGAAACCAAAATTATTTCTGTGCCATTCTGAGCATAAAAAAGTGTTTGTGAGCCAAGAGCAAAGTGGGAGCCGAGGGTGAGTGAGTGTGTGTGGAAATAGCGTGAGATTAATTACAGGAGCAACAACTACGAGTGTTGATAAATCCCTCCCGTCAGGAGCGTGCCCGTGGTCCTGTAACTATCTGCCATTCTCAAGCTGGGATGAATGAAGCAGCTAATTGTTCGCTGTGCTGAGAGCAATCCTCAGGGAGCAGCGCATGCCATGGAATGAGTCAGCCCCGTGCTGGCAGGGCTGTTATCAAATATTAGAATATTTAGCTGGGCGATCTCTACCCGGGCTCGGCAGCCACGGAGAAGGGTGTTGTTTTCGTCAGCATGTAAAGAAAGAAAGAAAGACATCAGATACTGTTTGTTTCCTGAGGAGTGGAGATCTGGCAAAAAGCAGGATCGTTTCACTCGTTAGTGCACTTGTGAAATGAGTCATGTGTGCTTCAGCACCGCTTCCAGAAACTTAATTGAAAGTTCTGGTGTCTGTTGTTGTACAGGGAGAACCATATGCTAGTGAAAGACAGGGCTTGTTTTTTATAGTCCAGAACAATTAGAACTGCATCAAAATCCCAACTGTCGTGGCAAGGTGTGGGGAGAGCAGGGATAAATCCAAGAGGTTCTGCTGGAAGGATATAAAGAACCTGAACACAGTGACACCAGAGAGACTGTTTGTGAGAGCTCAGCTTTGCTGGGTGTGTGGTGCTGGGAATGGGCAGTGCCAAATGCCCCGTTCAGGGGGTGAGACGCTGCCCCGGGCTGCCCAGAGCAGCTGTGGCTGCCCCATCCCTACAGGTGTCCAAGGCCAGGTTGGATGAGGCTTGGAGCAACCTGGGATAGTGGAAGGTGTCCCTGCCCATGGCAGGGGGTGGGACTGGATGGTCTTTAGGGTCATTTCCAACCCCAACCATTCCATGGCTCAGTGATTCAGGGCAGCCCCTCCAGCAGAGGATGGGATGTGGGACACAGCCCTGTTTGCCAGGTGCTTGTGCTGCCAGCAGCCCAGGTGCTGGCCCATCTTTCACAGTCCTGGTTAATAATCCCATGCCATCCCATTCATCCTGTTTTATTACTACTTGCAAAGCTCTTTTGGCTGGAGGATGGAGTCAGTGAATAACAGGCTGGGAAACAAACAGCCCTGGTGACGCCAGGCTCCAGCCAGCCACGGCTCCGCGGAGCGTGGCGTGGGAACACTGCTCCTCAGAAACTCATGGAAAAGCTTCCTGCAGAGGAGCTGGGGTCCCTCTGTGACCATCTCATCCCAGGATGCCTGCAGTGTCCCCACAGAGCCTTGCCAGCAGCCCCTGCACCTCGATTCCATGGCAGCAGCACGGAATGCTGGCACTGCCGGCGTGGTGTCAAACGTTCCAGCCCTGCCGTGTGTGGGGTGGGTGAGGACAGCGAGGAGGGCAGGGGGGATTTGTGCAGCCCCAGCCCCCTCCCATCTCTGGGGTGGCCACAGGGACACAGCCTGCCAAGCATAAGGGTCACAAGGAGCTCATTCACCTGGCTGGGAAGGAGGTTCACAGAAGGTTACCGAGGTTTAATTCTTGGAATTTTGTCCCTGAAAGTGTTCAAGGACTTTGGGACAGGGCTTGGAGCAACCTGGTGTCCTGTCCATGGCAGGGGGTTTGGAATGAGATGAACTTTAAGGTCTGTGGTTCTGTGATTTAGTTGGGATTTCAGCCTGGAGACTGCTGACATCTCCATCACTGTCACCATGACCCTGGCACATCCCACAGCCCTCCCATGTCTCCTCCACCCACTATTCCATGTTTAGTCCCTTCCTCCTGCGAGTCACCTTGAGCAAAGCTCTGGCACAGGTGCAGAATCTCAGGTCTCTGCTGAAACCCCGAAACAGCAGCACCTGCTCAGAGCACATCCCACACACAGTGTCCTGGGAAAGGACATTCCCAGAGGGCTTCCCGGGCAGGATGAGAGCAGGAGTGGCTGCAGGACCTGTCTGCAGGATGTGGTACAGGGCAGAGTCTTTGCAAGGCCCTACAGTGGGTCCAGGGGCAGGAACAGCCCTGGCAGCAGTGGTGACCTGCAGGAGCTCAGCCATCCCCTGATTCTGCATTTCCCTATTTGTCCATAAGCTGCATATTGCCTGTATCAGAGCTAAATCCATGTGGCATAACAATTTATGACATATAATTTGAACACAGGGTCTCTATGGTGGGAGAATTCTTTCTTCTTATGTCTTTCTTTCCTCCTTTTCAATGTTCATCCAACCCAAAATCCTCACTTCCCACAAAGAGCCAAGGCATTTGTGGGGCTTTCATTGAAAAATTAGCCAAGGAATTAATACAATGACTGAAATTGGGGAAACCTGGCCAAAGGGTTTCAACTTCCATAGAGGGTGATAAAACACAGAATACACTGCTTCTTTCAGCAGGCACAGATGACAGACATCCTCAGGATATGAACCCCATGGAAAGATAAATGGATGCTCAGCACTTCTTTTATTTTGAGAGGATGTTCCTGACCCTCACTGAGACTGTTTCACCTGGTCCTGAGGTCATTTTAGGTACAGTTCACCTGTCACCTTAACAAGTCCCTCTGAGATCTTTTGGGAACTAAAATGCTGCTGGTATTTCTGGAGCTGGAATAGGACACCCAGCTAGGAGGAAAAAAGTTGGGAGGTTCTACAAGTTTTTGTCTCAGGCAGAGGAGTAAAATGTCACCTCTGAAGGAGGGACTCTTCAGGCCCCTGTGCTCTGTGAAGGTGGGGGGCCTCAGGACCACCTGGGATGGGCTTGGCAGTTTGAGGGATGACCAGAGTAGAAGAGAGAGTAACAAAAGCCAGGTCTGGCCCCAAGGGACAGGGCTGTGACCCTGCAGGCTGCTCTCAAGGCAGGAGAGGCTCTGCTGGCTCTGAAAGCCTCAGATGCAGCCCCAAGTACAGCTTTGGGAGCTATTTGCTCTGCTCCTTTCATCCCATCCCTGTCACCCACAGTGGCCACCCCTGGCAGGGCCCCAGGTGCCATGCTGTCCCCCAGGCTGTCAGAGGTCCTCACAAATCCATCATTCTCCTGGGAAATCAAGCTTTTCCTCTTCTCATGCTGCCGTAGCAAGGCTGGGAGAACTTGTCTGCTGCCCCTGCCCCTGTGAGAGCAGTGGGAGCACCAGCAGGCCCAGAGCCAGGTGAGGAAAGCAGGGTTGTAATGACCTGATGGGTCTCTGATTCCAAATTTATATGTATAAATATATATTACTGCCATCCTGAGCCATGGCAGTGCTCTGGGAGCACAGGAGGCCAGGGAAGAGACTGTCTGACCACCTGCCAATTCAGAGATCTCCCCCGGGGCCAGCTCTGAGCTGCTGCTGACCCAATGGATCACAGGAGTTTGGGGAGCTCAGAGGGGTATGGGCTGGATATCAGGAATCTTCCTCCTGAGGGTGCTGGGCACTGCCCAGGCTCCCCAGGGAATGGGCACAGCCCTGAGGCTGCCAGAGCTCCAGGAGTGTTGGGACAGCGCTGCCAGGGATGCCCAGGGTGGGATTGCTGGGGTGCCTGTGCAGGGCTGGGGGTGGGACTGGATGATCCCTATGGGTCCAGCTCAGGATATTCTGTGATTCTGTGATTCAGTCTGTGCTCCTCTGGAAGCACACAGAGCAGTGGGACCTCTTCAGGAGAGGTGCCAGTGACATCTGGCAGCTCTGGAGGTTCCAAACACTGCCAGGACTCCCATGGAGGGAGGGAGTTCTGTCCAGCAAGAGCCATCAGTGCCCTCCTGAGGAGCACAGATCTGACCAGGAGCAGCTGAGGGAGCTGGGAAAGGGGCTCAGCCTGGAGAAAAGGAGGCTCAGGGGGCACCTTCTTGCTCTCTACAGCTCCCTGTGACAGGAAGCTGCAGCCAGGGGAGGGTCGGGCTCTGTTCCCAGGGAACAAGGGACAGGAGAAGAGGAAAGGGCCCCAAGCTGTGCGAGGGGAGGTTTAGGTTGGATATTATGGAAAATTTCTTCATAGAAAGGGTGCTCAGGCACTGGAAGGCGCTGCCCAGGGTAGTGGTGGGCTGAGCAATCCTCTGCCCATGGTGCCAGGGCTCTTTCCATTACTGCTTGAATCCTACTTTTATCTTACAGTGTCTAGAAGGGAAAAATGAGCCCAAGTCCATCAGGAAACTGCTGAGGTGAGAGTTGGGAAGGCCACAGGTGACAATTTCCTTTGCTGTTTACCAGTTGTGCATTTCCCCTAGAGCTTCAAGACAGTGTTCTTGTCCTTCATCTCTTTTGTGGTGAAACACTGAGAAATCACAAGCTCCAGCATCTCCTTGCTCTCACTAAACCTTCCCTGCTGTAGCTGATGCACACACAGCCCAGGGCAGAGGTTTAGTGGCCATTTGCTGCAGGATCTATGGCCACAGTGATCCCTGGGTCTTCCTGACACGATTGCTTGGTGGATTTGTGGAGTAGACCTAAGAAAGCAAAGTCCCTGGGAGAAATCACCTGGAATGAAATTCCTGCCCATAGGCAAAACTGCATTTTTGGAGTGGGTGGAGCAGGGATTGATGAGGAATTGTGTAAGGTAATGTTATTCAGTGACCAGCAGTGGTGGCACCTGCCACTGGTCCCACTGATCCCATTGACCCCACAGTGTTGTCCAGATGCAAAAACACCAAGTGCCTTCAGCAAGGGGTCTGTGCTGGGAACCCAACCCAGGAGCCCTGACAGGGCTCTGTGCCTGCCTGCAGCCCCCCAGGGGGCTGGGACAGAGCGTGGGAGACGGTGCCATGGGGTGGGCTGGCTCTGGGGACACCTGGGTCCTGGCCAGCTGCAAGCACAAGACCAAAGGCTCTCCTCACTGCGGGGACTTTCTGTGGCTCACCAGGGGTTATGGAACTGCAGAGAGCCCCAGGAACTGCAGAGACCCAGGCACAGCTGCCATCAGCTGGGGCTCCTAGGAGAGAGGTCAAGCCAGAGCCTGAGCAACACTCCAGCACCTCCATCCTCCCTGCAGGGAGGGTGGCCATAGTTGGCAGTGACACTGGTGGTACTCACAGGCTGCTCTGGGGACACCTGGGTGCCTTGCTGGCTGTTTCTATGAGCACTGCCAAGTCCTGATCAGCAGGATCTTGTGGGGATTGAGTCTTGCAGGGGTGCTCTAGGAGTCCTCCCCACAGCCAGGACAGTGCAGGGCTCTGCCAGAGCTGCCCAAGCTCTGTCCCTGGGTGTTTGCTTGTGTTTGCTGCTGGCTCCTGCAGTGGTTTGAGCCCTCAGCAGGTGTGGTACCAGGTGAAGGTGTTGTGGTGTGAGCTGGAGGACCAGGGTGGTTATTTTTAGCTCTGTGGAGTCGCTGTTGTCACACCCCTGTGCCCCCCGGCTGGCAGGGGAAGGGAGGCTCCACTCCAGTCTGGGCAGGGGCTGAGCTGCAATCCACTCCTGGCTCTCAGGCCCCTGTGTGACCCAGCACAGCTGGCTCCCACTACAACAGTGCCTTCTGCTCACGCTGGAATGGGCAGGGAGGGGCATTCCCGATGGAACAACCAGGGTACACCTGTGCCAGCGGGGCGAGTCACTGGAACAGCCAAGGAGCCACTCCCTGCTCGGTCAGCGCTGGGAATGAGGAGTGAGTGCAGCCAAATGCGGGCTTTTCTTCCCATTTGTGAAAACAAACAGAAGTCCCTGAGCTCCCTGCTGCAAACTGTGCAAATGTAGACCTCGTGCATCAGAGCCTGTGCCTCTGAATGTCAGCAGATGTCCCTGGAGCTGGTGCAGGATCAGAGGTTCCGCAGCCTCTGGCACCTCCTGCCCCCGGAGCCATAGAGTCCCTGCCTGCCCCCAGCGGCTCAGGAAGGTGACATTGAGCGCGCTGTGACCCGTGCAGCTGGCACGGGCACTGTGGCATCCCGGGGACTCAGCAGGCAGGACCCTCGGGCAGGCAGCTGGCCACAGTCCCAAACGCAGCCAAGCAGGGAGCTGGAGCTGACAGGGGCTGCGGGGCCGGGAGCCTCAGGAAGCAGCCCCTCAGCCATCCAGGGAGCTGTCACCAGCCCTGTGGCCTCTGCAGGCTCACAGGGCAGCTCTCTCCATGTGGAATGAGTCCCCAGCCACGCCCTCCCCTTGGGCTGCTCCTGGCATGTGGCACGTTCTGCCTGGGGAGTCCTGACTTCTGCCCCAGTGCTGGGACTCAGGGATAGAGCCCACACCAGCCGGGGAGTGCTGGGGACCAAGGACGGAGTAGCCAGAGGTGAGCAGGAAGAGCCATGAGAACGTGAAGGAGAACTGGTGGTGCACATCTGGAAGGGAGCCCTTGTTTCTGCTGCAGCAATATCAGGGCCAAGGCAGCTCCAGAGGGAGCTCAGCCCTTTCTTCTGGACCTGTTACTCCAGGGAAAGAGGAAAACCAGGGATTATGAGGAGAGGCCGGTCCTCAGGACCAGCTGAGTGGGACTGGAAAGGAATCACCAGTTGTGGGAGAATTTGTGGCCAAAGCCTCAGCGGCTCAAAGCCACCCCCTGAGCAGGGCACGGGGTCTGAGGGGACTGGAGGGCAGTGCCCATGGCACCAGTGCTGAGCCCGTGCCACTGCAGGATGCCAGAGAGTTGAGGCAGGAGTTGAGCTGAGCACTGCTGCAAGGGAGAGCAGAGCTGCAGGATTGGGACAGGGCTGCAGGACCAGTGCAGTGATTCAGGATCAGTGCTAGAACTCAGGACCAGTGCAGTGATTCAGGATCAGTGCAAGAACTCAGGATCAGTGCAGGGATGCAGGATCAGTGCAGTGATTCAGGATCAGTGCAGTGATTCAGGATCAGTGCAGGGATGCAGGATCAGTGCAGGAACTCAGGATCAGTGCAGGGATGCAGGATCAGTGCAGGGGTGCAGGACCTGTGCAGTGCTGAGAGCATCCCTGCACCCTCCCAGTGCAGGTCCTGCTG
This sequence comes from Urocynchramus pylzowi, assembly GCA_013397555.1. Lineage (NCBI taxonomy): Eukaryota > Metazoa > Chordata > Aves > Passeriformes > Fringillidae > Urocynchramus > Urocynchramus pylzowi. The sequence continues at coordinate 77,957 of VZRH01002482.1, forward strand.
GTCCAGGAGGGGTTGGCAGCTCTGGGACAAGGCCCAGCCCTGGCCGGGCAGGGGGAGGACAGGGCAGGACCTCACAGGGTGCAGCGGGTGCCAGAGAGCTTTGTCACCCCTGTGGGCTCACGAATGGCTGCTGAGGGACTGAGAGGGAGCTGTGCCCCTCTCTCTCCTGTGCCAGGCAGCAGAGGAGGCTGTGCTGAGCCATCCCCACTGAGTTCCCCTGCCCTGCACGCCCCCCACCACAGAGCAAACCATGGCAGACAGTGACGCATCTCAGGCAGAGAGCTCTCACCCAGACCCTGAGTGTCCTCTGGAATTCCCAGCTGGCCTCCCAGGCTGGAGAGCTGCTGGAGCTTCCTGTGGGACACCACCCTCCCACCTGCATTGCTCCTCTCCAAGAGCTGGGCATTTTAACAGGGATCAGGGACATTTGGTGCAAGAAAAGTATTTTCTACAGGGAAGGACTTGTAAAGCACTTCAGGAGCGAGGGTTGTTGGGCACTGGCAAAGCCACAAACCTGCTCTGTGCATTCCTGTATGAACAGGGCACAGAGAGCTCAGGAGGCTGCTCTGTGCTGCGGCTGGGGCCGCACACCCTCCCAACCCTGGTGCCACCTGGCCCATTGCCGTGCCTCTCCTCCTCCTGGATCACAGCAGGCACAGGAAGGGATCCCACAGAGGCAGAAGCAGACCCTGGAGCCATCCCTTCCTGTGCTCTTTGGGATGCTGGTCCCTTGTTCCTCAGCTGAGGCCAAGGGCTGCCCTGCATTGCTCACCTCCCTGCCAGCCAGGTGTGTTCTGGGCTGGAGCCCACCTGTGCCACAACAGCCCTGGGAGCCCAGGAGCAGGAGCAGCCTTGGTCTTTCCCACGCAGCTCTGTTCTGCTCACTCAGCCCGCAGTGACAGGGACAGCCTGGGCTGGCCATGTCCCCAGCCCTGGTAGGGAGGAGGGGATGGGATGGGCAATGTGAGGCTGGCAGGGCTCAGACACAGAGAGCCTGGAGGTGCCAGACTTTGTCTGCAGGAGGAGAAAAAGGCCCTGCCTTGGCCATGTGCTGGAGAGGCTGAGGCAGAGCTGGGGCTGATGGAGGGGCTGGGCCTGACAGCAGGGGCAGGGCTGGTGGCAGGGACGGGGCTGGTGGCAGTGCTGGTGGCAGACTGACGGCAGCGACCCCTGTGACCTCTTTCCTGGGTCCACCTGCCTTCTGGGGCAGTAAGGGACCCCACAGGTGCCAGCAAACGTGGTGTCCTGGAGGGTCCCAGCACAGTGCTAGCCCAGGAGTGCGTGTGCTGCTTGGATTGGGACAGATGAGCACCGCAGGGTCAGCTCCAGAATGGGACCATCTGCAGGGGCCCTAATGACAAACCAGGTTCCTGCAGCTGCTGGGTGATGCAGTGAATTGAACCCAGGTTGGGCTGAGGTTTTTTGGAGGAATTATCTTCCAAAGTCAGGGCTCTGTTGTTATTTGGAGAGAGGGAGGTGTTTGCTCTCCTCCAGCCGCTTCTGATGGTCTCAGGCACAAAGGCACAGTAACCCTCAATGCCCTGCCCTGAGGAGATGCTGCTGGGGGGCAGGGATGGCTCTTCAGGGGGCCCAAATTGCACATTCAAACCCTGCTCCCAATCCTGGAAATTGGGCAACTGCAGGAGAGGCCTCAAGGCACTCCCTGAGGGATGCTGATTCTCAAGGCAATGCCGAGGGATGCTGATGCTCTTCACCCCCCATGGAGGCAGAGGCCTGGTAGGCACTAGAGCTCTGAGCTGAGGGTGGCTGCTGCCCTGCTGCTATGCCCTGCAGAAACCACAAATCAGAGGAAAATTTCATGTATGAACTGGGGTTCCAGAAGCTCCTGAGTCATGGTGACACTAAGCCCAGGGCCAGCTGTGTTCACCCAGGCCCCAGCTATGTCAGATGTGGCCCCGGGGGCTCTCTGGGATGGGGGCCCTGAGTGGGGGCTGTGTGGAGCTGGACTCAGAGGGAGGCAGTGCTGCCTCTCCAGGAATGATGCTCTCAGGCTGCCACTGAGTTCAGCCCTGTCGCTTCTCTGCCTCCAATTCCACCATCAGCTTCTTCAAAAACCCCTCTGTGATGGGGGTCACAGAGGCCCCTGGCCACAGCCCTTGGAGCTGGGGACGGGGTGCTGCTGCTGGGGAAGCAGAAGGAGGCGAGCGGGGGAGTGACTGCATGTCCTTGCCCCTTGCACTTTTGCACACTCCTTCTGGTGCTTCCCACTGCCTTTGGCCGTGCCTGGCACTGGCAGCTGTTCCTGGATAACCCCAGATGGCCGGGAAGCTGAGGCAGCTGCCAGCGCAGACATCCCAGCTCTGCCCAGTGCTGCTGTTCCCCTGCTCCTGCTCTCCATCCCACCCGAGCTGGAGGAGACCAGGCAGCCCTGATGAGATGGCCCCACTGCCAAAAAACAACTTCATACTCCTGGTGGGAAAAATAATTCTTCCAAAGATGCCTTCCAAAGAGTCAGGCAGTGTTTAGAGTGAGATGCAGTGACAGGGTGAGCAAGTGGGGACACAGCCTGTCCCATGTCCTGGGGATGGAGCACACATGTCCCCTGTGCAGGGAGGGGGTGGCTCTGTCTCGCTCATCCTGCATATGGTTTGTTCTGGGTTTTTTGCTGATCAGTCACTCCTGACCGTGTGTTAATGCAGAGGAGCTGCATTAACAAGTGCCACAGCCTTTGCCTGTGTCCCCGGTGGGCTGTGAGAGTGTTCAGCAGGAGCCCAGGCTGCAGCAGGTCTGGAAAGAGGCACTTTTGATATCTGTGGGTCACAAGAGGAAACAGGAAAAGGAAGAAAGAACAGCTGGAGAGCTGCTTCTGAGTGGATGAGGGTTGAAACGTCCCCTGCCCTGAGCGTGGCCTCCCTCTCACCATTGCTGTGTTGCTCCGTGCTTGGTACAAGCCCCACTCCACTCTTTGAGGGGAACCCTGGCTCCATGCTCAGCACAGGCCCCTCTCCTGACCCTCTGAGGGGATCCTGGCTCCATACTCAGCACAGGCCCCTCTCCTGGCCCTCTGAGGGGATCCTGGCTCCATACTCAGCACAGGCCCCTCTCCTGGCCCTCTGAGGGGATCCTGGCTCCATACTCAGCACAGGCCCCTCTCCTGGCCCTCTGAGGGGATCCTGGCTCCATACTCAGCACAGGCCCCTCTCCTGGCCCTCTGAGGGGATCCTGGCTCCATACTCAGCACAGGCCCCTCTCCTGGCCCTCTGAGGGGATCCTGGCTCCATACTCAGCACAGGCCCCTCTCCTGGCCCTCTGAGGGGATCCTGGCTCCATACTCAGCACAGGCCCCTCTCCTGGCCCTCTGAGGGGATCCTGGCTCCATACTCAGCACAGGCCCCTCTCCTGGCCCTCTGAGGGGATCCTGGCTCCATACTCAGCACAGGCCCCTCTCCTGGCCCTCTGAGGGGATCCTGGCTCCATACTCAGCACAGGCCCCTCTCCTGACCCTCTGAGGGGAATGCTGGCTCCATACTCAGCACAGGCCCCTCTCCTGGCCCTCTGAGGGGAATGCTGGCCCACCGTGCCTGCTCTGGCCCAGGCTCCTGCTCGCAGCTCCCTGGCACAGGCTGTGGGAGCCCGCAGCGTCACCCGCCCGTCTCGCCGTGCCGGTGACACGGTGGCTGCTGTGCCCACGCTCCAGGAGCTGTTCTGAGCTGGCTGTCAGTGCTGCTCTCTGGCAGATGCGGGCACAGACACCCAGCCCTGCCGGGAGCACACGGAGCATTGCAGAGAGGTGCAGCTTCCACCCTCCCAGCCAGACACCAGCCCTGGGACAGCTCCAGGCTGGAGGCGGGGCTGGACCTGGGTATGGGGACATGGATTTGCCCTCCCAAGTCCACCAGGCGCTTCCTGCAGGATCCCAAATGAGACACTGGCTGCTAAACCTGGGCAAAGGCAGGGTGGAGCCTCCTGCCCTGTGGGGGAGCTGGGAAAGGAAGATCCTCTGTAGCGGTGCGTGATGAGAAGCCACATCAGCTCCCACAGGAACGTGGGGTCTCTGATCACCTCCATGTGTGCAGGGGGCAAGGAGGACATGGTCAGGAGCCATTTCCAGCTGGTGCTCTGTGGCATCCCTATGTTGGCCTGGCTCTGGAGGTGTTCTTGGCGATGTCAGCTCACTCTGCCCTGCACTCCCAGCCAGCAGCACGAGCTGCCCTGATGACAAATGGTCCCAAAGGCAGGACTAAGGAGAGCTCAATAAATTCTCATCTTACAGTCACTCATCACTTCGAGGAGCAGCTTGCCTGCTATGCCAGCCCTGTGTCCCAGCCACAGTTGGGACAGTGACACCCCTGAGCTACAGGACTCTCACACAGCACCTACCAACCCAGCAATGATGGGCTTCTCAGCCTCTCCTGCCCTAGGGGTCATTCTGAAGGGCAGCTGAGGACAGGCTCAGGGACACAGCAGGGGAAGTGTGAGAGGGGGGTGTTTTTAGGTGACCGTCCCTCTCGTTTGAGGTGTTGTGTTTCTCCACAATGTAAATATGTGTGAACACAGGAGCACTGTAGCCACCCTGCCTTGGAAGGGAGTTTTTCATCCATCCAGACCCCTTATTAAGAGTCTGTTGTCAGATAATGGCACGAGGTAAATTGGTGTCTGTGGGTGCCTGAGCTGAGCCCACTGCCCCCATTACATGGGAATGGATCAAAATGACAAGGAGGCCTTGGAAGTGTGTGTGGTGTCACCCTGCTCCCCTCCCAGCTCCAAGCACAGCCACACACAGCATCAGGTTCAGCTNCTATGCCAGCCCTGTGTCCCAGCCACAGTTGGGACAGTGACACCCCTGAGCTACAGGACTCTCACACAGCACCTACCAACCCAGCAATGATGGGCTTCTCAGCCTCTCCTGCCCTAGGGGTCATTCTGAAGGGCAGCTGAGGACAGGCTCAGGGACACAGCAGGGGAAGTGTGAGAGGAGGGTGTTTTTAGGTGACCGTCTCGCTTGAGGTGTTGTGTTTCTCCACAATGTAAATATGTGTGAACACAGGAGCACTGTAGCCACCCTGCCTTGGAAGGGAGTTTTTCATCCATCCAGACCCCTTATTAAGAGTCTGTTGTCAGATAATGGCACGAGGTAAATTGGTGTCTGTGGGTGCCTGAGCTGAGCCCACTGCCCCCATTACATGGGAATGGATCAAAATGACAAGGAGGCCTTGGAAGTGTGTGTGGTGTCACCCTGCTCCCCTCCCAGCTCCAAGCACAGCCACACACAGCATCAGGTTCAGCTTGCCAGACACAGCACAGTGAGCACATTAGTCCCTAATGAGCCCGGGCCCCACTGTGCCAGGCAGACAGAAATCCATATCCACAGACTTTTCCGGCCCTGCAGGGCTTATGAGCTCTCCCGGTAAGCCAGGCAGAGGAAATGGGATAAGCCTCGCTTTACCAATGGGGAATTGAGGCACCAAAAGGTTTAAGTGACTTAAAAGGGATTTGGAGAAGAACCTCTCCAGAGCCCAGGTGCAGAAGCATCCCTGAAAGAAGGCGTGACCTTTCAGTGTCCACCTCATTAAAAACACCGGGTGGCACAAACAGGAGTTGGCATCAGTCTCAGAGGAGAATTGCTGCAGCCAGCCCTGCTCCCTGTGCCCCCAGCTCCTCCATGAGCCCCCAAATCCTCCAGCTGCCCACAGCTCTTTCAGGTGTCCCCAATTTCTCCATGTGCCCCCAGCTCCTCCAGGTGCCCCCAACTCCTCCGTGCCACGAGGCTGGTGGGGTGCAGGCAGCCCCTGGGACCATGGCCAGGCAGGCACCTGTACCCCCTCCTGCTCTGCTCAGCTGTCCCTTGCCCTGTGCAGGGACACAAAGGGACTGGCCCACGGGGCAGCAGTGGTGCTGGGGCCAAGGTTAGGAAAGCTACTGTCCTGCTGCCATCAGTGGCTTCAGAGGAGCAGCTCAGCCACCCCACAGCACCCCCAGGAGCCCCTGGAATGTGGAGGAGAGCTCTGGAGAGGGAGCCAGGCGATCACAGGGAGCCTGTCTGCCAGGGGCTGTCATCCTGCATGTCCCCAGCCTGCTGCTGGCACCTGAGCTCTCCTGGCCACTTGCCAAGGGGTTTGTCTCCTTCTCCTTTGCTCCCCCTTCTCGTGGGCACTGTGGTGGCTGTGGCTCATTGTCACAGCCCAGGGAATTGTGTCACACGTGCCCGGTGCGTGCGCCCGTGTCGGCAGGGGCGTGTGGGCATGGGCACACGGGAACAACCCCGGAGCCTGGATGCCCCGCAGCATCCCTGCCTGGGATCCCTCCCCACGCTCCCGGAGTGCCTGCGGGGCAGGGCGGGGCGTGCGAGGGGCTCGCTGGAGCGGGGCACAGGCTGTGCTCCGCCGGGATCCATCCCTGCTCACATCCGGGCAGGGCTGTGTCCCCAGGGACTGGCTCTGCAGGTGGCCCTGGCTCTGGCCCCCCTGGCACAGCCTGCCCTGGGCCCAGCTCTCCTGTGCTCTGGGAATTAAGGAGTTGCTCTGCAGAGGGGCACTGAGGTGGGTTTGGAAGCGGGCACAGGACAAGCAGTGCTGCGTGCTGGGGTGTCACGTTTGGCTTTCTAGAGAACCAGAGACGGAGGAATTTGTAAACACCTCATGTCGAGGTTTATTTGCTGCCTTCTGACTTTCCAAGCTGTTTGGCACCCCGTGGGAATGCTGGGATCAGGAGGCCAGAGCTTTGCTGATTAAATACAGGACAGCAGGCTGGGGTGACCCCAGGAGCTGGGCATGGGGACCCCATGCTGAATGTTCATGCACCAGAAAGTGATGTGGGGAGGAGTAACCTGAGCTCTGAGCTGCAGAAAAGGTTTGGTAATTTCCTGTGGAGGTGCAAAGTGGCCCTGCAGCGTGTGGAGCTTGGCTGGAGAGAGGCTCCTGGCTGGCCTCAGGGAGTGTGGGAGATGCTGTGCCCTCCAGAGGGGTTTCTGGATAGACTCAGGGTGTGGGGGGGATGCTCTCCCCCCCAGAGGGGCTCTTGGCTTTACTTAGGGTGTGCAGGCATTGCTGTGGTGCCCCAAAGGGGCTCCTGCACCCTTGGGTCTGAATTGCTGTGTGACAGAACAGCCCCTCAGCTTCACCCCTCCCCCAGCTGGGCAATCTGGAGGGGTCTCAAGGCCCAACAGCATCAGGCCAGCTACCCCCTCACCTGTGCAGCAGCGGCCAGCTCAGCTTTGAAAACCAGAATTTGCAAGCCAAAAAAACATAATTCTGCTGCTGTTTTCTTTTCCTTTTTCTGGAGGCCAGGTGGAAGGTGCTGTAGCAATGGTGGGGACAGGAGGAGCGGGGGAGTTGCTGAGAGCAGGTGTGCCAGTGTAGGCTGGGGCTGTGAATCCTGGTTCTGAGACACTGTTGGAGGGATTTGAGGCACATCTGTTACAAATTTGGGGTGAAAGGACTTTGGTTGTTTATAATCTGCCTGTCCTGTGAGCAGTCAGTGTCTCAGGTGTGTCTCAGTCTGTGGGAGCTGTTCCTGCCGTGTTGGGGTGAGCCCAGGGCTGTTTCTGACCACCCTGTTCTGTCCCTGGACCCAGTGGGTGTGTGCCTGTGGCTCTCCATGGTCACTGACTGGGCTTTGGGGCTGGCCCAGGGCCTCCCCCAAGACCTGCCTGATGTCCTGGCTCGGGCAGAGCAGTGCCAGGCCTGCAGGCAGGTGGTTCATGCCAGCAGAACCTCGGGACACTGCCCGGGGTTTGAGGAGAGGACCCCAGCAGAGCTCGGACCCCCAGGCACCAGGGAGGATTTGCCTGAGTAGAGGAGGTTCCACAGGGAGCTCCTGAGCCCTGGGAGATGGGCATGGGCACAGGATGCCCACAGACTAGCAGGGCAGCAGCAGTGCCAGGGAGCCCTTCTGCCGCCTCAGCAACATCCGAGGACTCAGAGTCACTGTGCCAGGACTGTGCCACGCACCCCGAGAGTCACTGTGCCAGGACTGTGCCACCCTCCCCGAGAGGAGAGCCTCCCCGAGCTCCTGGGACAGGCTGGGGTGAGGGCTCCCATGAATTCCCTGGGATTTATGGAGCTATGTGCATGCTGAGACAGCTGCATCCCTCCTGCATCCCACAGCCTGTCCTCCCACCGGCACCTCAGCCCCGTCTGCCTCGCCCAGTGCGGCAGGAGAGTCCCTGTGGCTGTCCCCAGGCTGCTGGGTGCCCACCAGTGGCTGCCATCAGCCTGCCCTGGCCACCAGGGCTGCATTCCCTGGGCTCTGGCAGGGTGTGAGCCGGGGGGCTCGGGCTGCCGATGGCTCTGGGGCTGTGATCTCGTGCAGGCAGGCAGCAGTGGGAGCAGGTGACCCTGAGGCACGCAGCCTGCCCTCTTTTGTGCTCTGGAACAAGGAGAGCCGTGGCCCAGAAGGAGCTGGTTGAGGCTCAGGGGCAGCTGTGTCACCTGTGGGCCTGCTGGCGGGTTTGGGACAGCTGCAGTGTCATGGGAGCTGCTCTGCTCTAGCCAGGGTGGCTGTTTCCTGATCCCCAAACTGGAGCACAGGGGCAGGCTGGAGCCACCTGGGCACCCCAGACCTCGGGAATGTGGGCTGCCCACCTGGGGATGGGGGCACTGATGCTCAACCTGTGTTCCCAAAGCACAGAGGGGTCTGCAGAGGATAATGGTGTCCCACGTATAATTTAGGACAGGAAGAAACTGCCTCAAATTGTGCCAGGGAAGGTTTAGGTTGGATATTATGGAAAATTTCTTCATGGAAAGGGTGGTCAAGCAGTGGAGTAGTCTGCCCAAGGCAGTGGTGCAGTCACCATTCCTGGATGTGGCACCTGGGGACATGGGTTAGTGGTGGGCTTGGAGGAACAGTTGCACTTGATGATCTAAGAGGGCTTTTCCATCCCTAGTGGTTTTGTGATTCCATCCCCTCCCCAGATCACTCTCCTGGAGGGGGTAACTCAGCTCTTTTTCAGCTGCAGAACCCTGGGCTTCCCTCAGCCTCCCACCTTTGGCCTCAGCTCTGCTCCACCGTGAGCTGCAGACCCTCCAGGGGCTCCGCTGCTGCTGCTGCACCCCACAGCTGCATTCCTCCCATTCCCTGCCATACCAGAGACTGGAACAGAGACTTCTGTCATCCTGGGCTGGCAGGACAGAGGCACTGAGGGAGCTGCACAGCTGCACAGCTGCATGCAGCACTGCAGACCAGTCTGGGTGTGCTGCTGTGCCTCAGTTTCCCCCTCTGCAGTGAGGGGACAGCTGTTCCCAGCTGTTTGCAGGAGTCATTGCTGCCACACAGACACCTGGAGCAGGGGCTGAGCTGAACAGAGGAGATCACAGCCTGGTTTGGGTGGCAAAGGATCTTAAAACCATCCATGGGCACGGGCAGGGACACCTTCCACCACCCCAGGCTGCTCCAAGCCCCGTCCAAGCCGGCCTTGGACACTTCCAGGGATCCAGGGGCAGCCACAGCTTCTCTGGGCAAGCTGTGTAAGAGTAAATGGCTGACTTTAGAACTCAAAATCTTTGATAGAGGCCCCTGAACCACACTGGGAAAGGTTCTTATTTTCCTGTGTCCCCTCCCACATGGGACAGGGCTGGTGTGGGAGCAGAGGGGAGCCCCAGCACTGTTCTGCTGCTGAGCCCCTGTCCCAGTCTGGGCTCTGCCCAGGTGACCCAGAGGGGCTGCTTGACTCTGGCTGGTGCCTGGGGACTGTGGCTGCTGGAGGCTTCGGGTCAGGAAATGGCAAGAATGGGATCAAGCTGCTAAAAAGTGTCCTGTCAGAGAGAAAGGCCCTTCCCTCAGAAGGGCCTCAGGTACTTGGAGCCTGTGTGCTGGCAGCGAAGGGCAGACACCCTTCCTAGCTGGGTTCTTCTCTGGAAACATCAGGATTTGGGGTTTCATCCCTCTGTTTGGGGAGGATTTTGGAGGTTCAGTGTTACCACCCTGGGCAGAGGGCTGTCCTCCCACCCCTGCACATGTCACCTTCCCTTTCCCCTCTGGTATTCACTGGGGTTCTCCTGAGCTGCACCAGACCAGCAGCATCATGGGGAAAACACCAGCAAAGCAAACCCTTCTGTGGCTCTGGGGAGCTGTGAGGTGTCCCTGGGCAGAGGCAGCTGAGCAGAAACCTTCAAGAAGCTTTTCCCCTGTGGCAGGTTGGTGCAGGACCCCTAGGAGGAATTATCCTGGAATCTGCCTCTGTGTGCTGGGGAACCAGAGCAAAGCACATCCCCTTCTGCCACATGCATGTGTCTGAGTGAGGGGGGCTCCAGGCCCAGTCCAAAATCCAGCCAGTGCCATGGCAGGTTTCTGCCAGGGTTCTGCACCTCCAGAAAAACCCCCCAAGGGACTGAGATCCAAGGCTGTGTCTCTCCAGACATGTGGGCAGTGACTGGGAAGAGCCCCTGGTCTCTGGTTTTGGCCTTCATGGGCTGTTGTGTTTAAAAATTCAGCAGCTCTGGTTTCAGGCACAGCAGGCAAGTCTGAAACAATTGGGCTGGAGCAGTTGAACTCAACTCCCAGGAAAGCAGCAGGACCCTGGCTGGGCTTTGGGGATCTCACCCTGCTGGGGATCCCTGGAACAGGCAGGCTGGAGAAGCCCAGGAGGTCAGAGGGCTGTGGGCAGGTCCCCAGCCAGCCCCACAGCACTGGTGGGGTTCCCTGGATGGAGCTGCATCCCTTGGCACGGGCATTTTCCTGCAGCCAGGGTCCTTCCCAAGAGCTGGCTCTGGGAATGCTGGAGGCAGGGCACACCCTATGGCCAGGGAGTGGGATCCTGGCATGCAGGGAACGCCAGGAGGGTTTAGGGATGGGGCAAGGCAGCATAAATGCAGGAATCCAGAAAGGCCAATCATTAGGGATCAGAGCCAGGCTGCAAATCCCGGGGATGCCTGGCTTGTGTGAAAGGAAGGGGCTGCAGCAGCTGCCTATTGATGCATTCCTCAGTAAACACGGGGGTGGAGAAGAAAGAGCTCAGCTAAAGGACACAAGAACTGGTGCAGTGTTTGGGGATGTTCAGGCTGGAAACCCACGGTTTGATTTTTCAGATCCTCTGGGGAACTCACCTGCCAAACTGAGCAAGTCAAAAATCATTTTTTTTAAAGTCAAAGTGCTTTCTCTCAATACTTCCTTCCAGGATGCCTCAGCAGCAGTGTCAGGGTTTCCTTCCATTTAAGCTAATTTCATGATACTTAAAAAATTCCATCAAAGCTGGAATTGGAAACAGAATGTCTGTCTGTCTATCTGTCTGTGGGGACAACAGGGCTCATCTTCTTCCTCCCGTTCTCATCTAGTTTTACTATCTCTCATATTTCTGCCACGGTCCCTGCTCTGCCCTGCATCGCCCTCCTCCGTGGCTGTGCCCCCTCCATCCTGGAGCACAGGATGATTCCTGGCACGTCCCCTGCCTGCCCAGCCCTGCCAGGAGCAGCAGGAAGAGCAGAGGAACTCCTGTGACCTGCAGGTTTTGCCTGTCTGGTATCCCCTCCAACCACCCTTTGTGTTTATCAGGTGTCTAGAACAGAGCCCTGTCGATGTCTCTTCCTCCCGACAGTGTTGGGAGGATTAATTAGTTGATGTTTGCATAGTGCTTTGAAGAGAAGAGCCAGGTGGGAGGGTGGTAGGAGCAGAACTGGATTCCTTCATCCCGTCTCCTTCCTCCCCTCACTGATGGTGGCAGCCCCTGTGCCCTTCCTGTGCCAGGTCACCTGGGGGGACAGGGCTGTTCCAGATGCAGACCAGGGGAGGGGACAGCCTGTGAGGGAAATCACTGATGGGGAAGAGATCAAAAAACAGAGAATCACGGAAAGTTTGGATTGAAAGGGACATAAAGCTCATGCAGTTCCATCCCTTGCCATGGGCAGGGACACCTCCCACTATCCCAGACTGCTCCAAGCCCCATCCAGCCTGGCCTTGGACATTTCCAGGGATCCAGGGACAGCCACAGCTGCTCTGGGCAACCTGTGCCAGGGCCTCATCACCCTCACAGGGAAGATTTTTTTCCCAGTATTTCATCTAACCCTGTCCTCTGGCAGTGGGAAGCCATTTCCCCTTGTCCTATCCCTCCAGGCTCTTGTCCCAAGTCCCTCTCCAGCTCTCCTGAAACTCCTTTAGGCACTGGAAGGGGCTCCTTGGATCCTTGTGCCCTCTAGGCTGAACATCCCCAACTCTCCCAGCCTTTCCTCATGGCTGAGGTTCCATCCCTCTAATCTAATGTTTCACCCACAGGACCTTCTTTTGTTCTTTATTCCGATTTATGCAAAAAGGAAAACAAACTCCAGTTGTTTCGCCAACTTTCTTTCAGTTGTCTGTGCCAGCTGCCCCCAAAGCAGCCAGTTCTGGGGAGATCCAACAGCTCTCCCCATCCTGGAGCAAAGCTTTCCTGTCAGAGCAGGGCAAGTCCAGCATGTTAGACAGCAGGGCTGGAATTTCCAGCTGGAGAATTCCCACCAGCCATGGCCAGCCCTGGCTCCATCTCACTGTACATCAGTAGGGGCTGGGGATGGGCTGGGGAGTTCGTGTTGGAGCTGGTGAAGTTAATTAAGAGGTAACGAGCCTGATGGAGATTTATTTTCAGGCTGTGTACTTGGAACTGATTATGCACAATGGGGAAATGGAAAATTGACCTCCTGCTCATTTTCCTGTCTTCTTCACAGCAACAGTTAATTATTGTGGTGGGCAACACTGCCCTGGACAGGCCTGGCAGGGAGCAGCTCTCCAGCCCAGCCCTGGAACCTGGTCCTCACCTCCCTCCCTCCATCCCACACCCTGATCCAGGCAATCTCCCCCTCCCTTGTCTTTTCCCCACTCCCAGCCTGTGCAGCCTCAGGGAGTGGGAGGCTGATCGTGGATGTGGAGATCTTTAAGCCTGGAAAAGCAGGGCTGTGGTCAGCCTGGCATGCAGGCTGGGCAGCTCTGGGCTCAGCTCTGCAGTGCTGCATCCCTGGGATCTCCTTCCCCAGCTGGGACCATGGGGGCAGGCCCTGGCAGGGTTCAGCAGGCTGGAGCTCTCTCTCTGTCTCCAGGCTGACCTGCCCCATCCTGTGGCTCGCTTTCCCCTCAGTGAGGGTGATATTTTGAGTGGGGGTGATAATGTGAGTGAGGGTGGTGGGCTTTGCATTTGCCAGAGTTCATTCCTCTGCTGCAGCACTCTCTCCAGAACCAGTGGCTCCAGTGGGTACAGGATGCTCTGGTTTTCCACAGCTGTGCAACGTGAGCCAATCTTTGTTGTGTTTTCCTCCATCTGGCCTTGCACACAGCCTCGCTCCCCATCTCCCTGCCTTGTGCAGCAGCCTGGAGCCACTGGCTGCCTGCATGGAGCAAACTGGGCTGTGCTGGGAGCTGCCCTGGGCTGAGGGTCCCTGAGCTGGACCCCTCTGCACCCCACACCGCTCTCTGCAAGGAGACAGATGATGCCAGAGGGGTCCAGGCCCCGGGGGAAGCAGCAGCTGCCTGGACAAGCAGGGGAGGGCTCTCCAGCCTGGCTGGCAGTGCCTCGGGGCTCCATCTGTGCCCAGGCTCAGCCAGCAGCAGGCTGTGGGGAGAACAGGCAGCACTGGGGGGCAGCTTTAACCCTTGAGTCCCAGGGGACCTGCAAACACAGCCCACAGCCCCACACAGCCCTCAGGTAGTGCTAGAGCCCAGCACAGCAGTCACCCGTAATGCTTTTATAATCTGCTTTCTTGCCCGTGACTGTTCTGCCAGGAAAGGGAGGGGGAGGCATGATTAATTTTCATTAGCCTGGTAAATAATAAGCTTGTTTCCGCTAGTCTTGCCCTGTAATTAGGGCTCTGGTGCCAGGGCCCTGAGAAGGAAGCTGGGATTTGCTGGTGACTCATGGGAAGCTGGCCCAGTCTGGACATCCTGCCCTGGGCAGGAAAAGGGAAGAGGCTGGGACCCCTTGGAGAGACAGAGCTTCCCTCACTTCAGTGGGCAAAGGAGTAAGGGACAGGGTCCCCTGAAGGCAGAGGGCAAAGGCCACCTTGGGAGAGGGAAAAATCCACCCAGAGAGAGAGAAAACCCATCCAAAAGCAGGCTATTATTCAAGGCAAAATGGAAGCAAAGCTTTTGGCCCAAGAGCTGGATCTTGATGTGGATGTAGGATGAGCTCAGGAGAGTTCAGTGATGTGGAGTTGAGGAGGGGAAGGAGCACCAGGGTGTTTGCTCTGAATCTGGGGCTGGGTGACCCACAGCCAGCAGTGCCCAGGTGTGCAGAGCAGCAGGGAAACACCTGCACCATGAACAAACCTCTGCAGGTGAGGGTACCTCTGTGTCTGTCAGAGGGGCTGGAGCTGGGAAACAGAGCCTGCCCCACAGAGAGCAGCTGCTCTGGGGACTCTGTTCCCTACCAGGGGACAAAGCATCCCAAGGAGATCAAGGTGGGATCCTCTTCCACAGGCAGAATTCCCCTGTGGAACTTGCTGCCCTGAGATACTGGAATCGCAGAGCTAAGGAAGTTTCAAAGGAGAAATTGAAAAGGCTGAAAGGGGTGTGGGTGAGGAGGATGGCCTTGCCTGCAGGAGGGCCTCTGGAAAAAGCAATGTCCAGGATGCCACCAGCACGGGGCACCCCCAGGAATGCCTCCATCTCAGCAGCAAGGGGCTTCCCAAGGACGAGCAGGACCTGTGCCATGCTCTGCACGTGAGCCCAGTCCCAGAGCCTCCACAGGAGGAAGCTCCTGCCAAAGAATGAACGCACAGCCCCATCAGGGAGCAGTGTTTTCCCAACCCAGCAGATGCAGCGAAAAACCCTCATTGAAAGAGCTGTTTGCTAAGGAAAAAACAACTGGCACGCTAATTAAAAGCGACTGATTAAAGGACTGAAAGGGAATTACTCATCGTAATCGTTAATGGCAGCACCTGCAGAGCTCTCCCTGCTCTTAGAACACAAGCATCCTCTGCACTGCCGAGGGGACACGGCAGGGACAGGGCAGGGACAGGGCAGGGACAGGGCAGCCCCGCGGTGACGGAGCTGGGGCAGCCCCGACGGGCACGGCACGTCCCCTCCTCTGGCAGGCACCAGCCCTGCCCTGTGGCCACCAGCCCCGCGCCGCCAGCCACTGCCGTGAATTGATGGCCGGCAGGCAGTGACAGCGCTGTGACAGCAGCCAGAGCAGAGAGCCCAGCCCCAGAGGCCAGCCCAGCCCAGCCCAGCGGGGCTGGCCCGGCCCTGCCTCTGCCGCACAGCTTCTCCTCGGTCCATGCCTTGCGCCCAAGATGCAGCTGGTGGCCACCTCAGCGCGGGGCTCGGCCATCAGCACAGAGCAGGGGGTGGCCGGGCGTCTGCAGCTCCCCGTGGGTGATGCAGGTTCTCCCAGGAGTTACACCTGGAGCTTCTTTGTCCCTTCCCTGCCAGAGCCAGAGCAGGAGCAAAGCTGAGGGCTTCTCAGCAGGACTGCACGAGTGTGGGGCTTTCTGACACCTGTGGTGGTGTGTCTGACCTGGTTTAGGGATTTTTTGCTGAATTTGGTGTGGCCATGTCAGGTTGTGCCCAGCCTCAATGAGGGATGCTGCCCTTTGTCCCTTGTCAGCAGACAGGCAGTGTCAGGGGCAGGGAGCAGGGGAGATCCTTCAGGTGTTCCTGCCACAGGAGAGCAGGTCAGTTCCCAGCACGGTCAGCATGACATGGGCACTCTGCAGCCTGTCCCCTGACCCCAGGCAGGAGCAGAATCCAGGGTTCCCTGGTGGGGACAGGCTGTGCCAGGCCTCAGGCTGAGGACAGGCTGGGGACAGGCTGGGCAGCACAGGAGGTGGCTCTGAGCCAGCACCTCTGGCCTTGTCTTCTCTCTGCAGGCACACTGCAGCTCAGGCTGGCTGTCCCAGCCCGCTGTGCCCTGGCTGTGCTGCTCAGCCCAGGGCTGCAGTGACAGCCAGCAGCGCCAGGGACAGTCCGTGGCTGGCTGTAGGTGCAGCTGTAGGACTGAAGTAAGCCTTTCTTTGCCTTTGGGTCAATGTGCCTCCATTCTTTTCCACAGTCACTCAGACTGGATATTAGGGGAAATTTCTTCACAGTGAGGGTGCTGAGGCACTGGCACGGCTGCCCAGGGCACTGATGAAGTCACCATCCCTGGAAGTGTTAAAAAACCATGTGGATGTGGCGCCTGGGGACGTGGCTTAGTGGTGACCTGGCAGTGCTGGGTTAAGGGTTCCACTTGGTGATCTCAGAGGGCTTTTCTGATGTTACTGACTCCCTGATTCTGTGGCATCCTCCCAGCCAACGAGCTGCCAGAAACCGACTCTCTTTTCCAGTAAGGCACTGTGGGTGCCACACACAGGCCCTGCTCCTCCTGCCTCCCCCAGCTGAGGCAGGGTCTCACTTTAGCCATGATTCTGTACAGATGTGTCCAGCTGTTGAGCCACCATGTCCTGTACATCCCTGGTGGGCTCACCCGGGGATGCAGTGCTCTGCACAAGTCTCTCCCATACCAAGGGAACCTGTTTCCCCTTGAATCACAGAGCTGCTGGCAGAGCAGCTGCCAGGCTGGGGAAAGGCCCTGTGCATTCTTGCACCTTCATCTTCCTGTCCTGGAGCAGATCTGAGAGCTTTGCAGGTGGGTATGACTCAAACTGCTGACCTTGCCTGCCATGACATCTGATGTCCCGTTGCGCCCTCATTCCTCCCTGAAGTTGTTGATTTTAGCATTTGCTGGTTTTAACACCCCAATTATGTGACACTTCCAGTCAGATTTCAGGAGCACAACTAGGTCAGATCCTTGTCCATATGTGAGCAGAGTGTGTTATCAGACTCCCTGGCATCAGTGAGTAGGCACTTAGGGAATTTCTTCTCTCCAAGTCCCTTGTCTGGACCAGTTTTATTCTCCACATCATGATGTCACTCAGGTGAAGGCTCCCAGTCCCTCCTGCGTGTTCTTCTCCCTAGTGTTTCAGCTCCTGTTGGTCTGTCCCACACCCCCATGCCCTCAGAGGAAAGTCTTCCACCACAGGAAGCCTCTCCTGGGTCCCTGGAGGCCCTGCCAGCTCTGCCCCAGCAGAGCCTCAGGTGTGCCCTGCCCTCTCCTGGGAGCTCCTGTCCATGGGGTGTGGCACCAGTGCAGAATCCCTCCTCACAATTCCAGGCTGCCCAGCTTTACAGACACCCCCTGATGGGACCTGAGGAGGGGACGTGCCACTCCACTGGGGTCCCTCAGCAGGAGCATCTGTCCTCCCTGCTGGGGGCACAGGTCTCTCACTGCCTGGAGGGAGAGGCTCAGCTCTGCTCCTTCCAGCTCCTTCCCCCATTCCTGCAGCAGGGATCTCAGGGCTGTTTGCTGCTGTTCCCATGCCAAGGACAGGTAACCCCCACCCACAGTGCCCTACCCTGCCCTCCAGGGCTGCTGGCCTGGCCACGCTCCCGTCTCACGGAATCCTTAACTTGGAAGAGACCTTCAAGATCACAAAGTCCAACCATCAACCTAGTCCCACCATAGCCACCCCTAAACCACATCCCTGTGTGTCACATCCAGGTGGCTCTTGAACACGTCCACACCACCTCCCTGGGCAACTCATTCCTGTGCCTGAGCACTCTTTTGGTGAAACCGTTTTGCCCAATATCTAATCTGAACCAGTTGAGTAGAGCAGAAGTTATCCCAGTTTTCATTTAGTAAATTGGTGGCAGCAAATTTAAGATAAGATCTTAGCAGAAGAGAGGGCGATGTTTCTTTCAAATGAAACAGATTTCAGGCACTCAAAGTCATTCTCTGCAAAGTCTTTCTCCTTTAGGAGATGCCTTCAAAGTCTGGCAGGTCCCCCTGCGTACAGAGTTAAAGATGTGCTACTGTCAGGTCCCCACTCTGTCCCCAAGGTTCCTCTCAGTTGACATTGACGTGGGGTTTGACCTCTGGGAGTCGTCAGGGTGGATCTTTTGCCTCAGCTTCTTGCTGACTTCAACTTCCATCTTCAGCAGGATCAGTGTGTGCTGTCCACACTGAACACAGTGTGTTCAGGACAGCCTCCTGTCGGGGGAGCAGGGAGAGGAACAGCCCATTCCATGTGCTGTAACCTCATTTCCCTGCTGCCCTGCCCCAACAGGCCCCTGCTGACAAGGCATCTGCGTGGGAACCTTCTGGGCTTGGGGAGGGGAGCACCTTCCTCTCAGCTCAGCAGGACTTCCCACCCTTCCCACCTTTGCTCAATTGTTCCCTCTGGTGTTTTCACACACATATTTTTCCTTCCGTGCCTCCTCAGAAGGATCTTAATCCTGTCGACAAATCTCCTGCCTTATGCTCAGCCATACCTCACCTGTGCTCTCCCCTCTCCAAGCAGCCTCTTGTCCTCCCCTGGAGGTGCTGCTCCCAGCTCAGCCCCGAACATCCTCCATGGAGATTCTTTCTGGGACACCCAAAGGAGCTCAATGCATTTGTTTGACCCAGAGAAGTGGTGCAGAGATTACAAAAGCACACACATATTTATTTTCACTAGTTCTCTCGCTGGATTTGCACACAATGGTGTTATGGCCCGTTTCAGAAGGGTTGGCAATGTCTGCACCTCATCTTACAGTCTGTAAATCCAAGTGTTAGAGGGGGTTCAGTCTGGGGATGAGAGCAGGAGGGGACAACAGCAGGAGGGTGACAGGAGGAGGGGTGACAGCAGGAGGAAGGGGCCCTTGTTCAGCAGCCCTTGCCATCGCTGGGCACCTGCCTGTGGGGCTGTGCTCTGCTCCTCGCCCTTTCCTCCGTGCCCCTGTGCCAGGCCTGCTCATGCCCCCACCCCTGCAGCATCCCTGCTGTGCTCGTGGGATCCCGCAGGGGCTCTCACCTTTTCGCAGAGCTCTGGGTCCAGCGCTGGGCTGGCTGCCAGGTCACTGTGCTGGTTCCCTGGAATGAGGGCTTCATCTCCTCTCAGCTCTACCAAAAGCAGCCGTGGGTGGTTTGCTGAGGCTCGTCCAAATCTGGAGGAGAAGCAGGAAGGAGCAGGTGGTGACACCCCAGCCTGGGAGGGACCTCTCTTCTCACAGAGACCATCCCGACATGCTGCTGTTTGAGCCTGTAACATTCCAGAGGATTTTCCCTAGAATTAGATCCCAGCACCCTGCCCCTGCCCAGCTCTGCTGGTCTTGCTCTGCTCTGGCTGCTCTCCAGTGTGGTCCCAGAGTGGCAGGAGGGGAAGGACCACCCTGCCCTCCTCATCTGCTCACTGGGCTGAAACCTCATCGCCCTCCTCAGGAGGCCCCAGCAGACACTGACGCTTCACATTTCATCACCAACCTGCAGCCACCTCTGAGGTGGGATCAGGAGCACCAGATCCGTCCCTTCAAGGCCTTCTCCAGCCACTCAGAACCACCCAGGCTGCAGCAGGGCAGGCTGTGGCCTCCTCCCTTAGACCAACAGGACAATAATCACCAGCTGATTCTCCAGGGAGGCTTGGCTGCAGAGCATCCGAGACCCCATTCACCAAAATTGTCTTGAAGGGGCATCAGTTCATCAGCAAGACACCCCTGAGCAGAGAAGGGTCCTGGATGGACCCTTGACTGCTTCCTCTGGCATCCTGTGCCCTCATTGCCTGGAAAATCAGGGCCCCAGCTTGGCCCCTGCTCCCCCACCCTTCCACTGGTCTGCAGTCCCCTTCCCTGAGCTTACAGCCCCTCTCCTGTCCTTGCATGCAGCAGCTGCCATCCCACCCCTCACACCCCAGCCGTGAGTACCCTGCTCCTGAGAACGGCAGGGAGAGGAGAAGGGACAATGGCAGCAGGAGGAGAGGGACAGTGGAGGTGTCTGCATGGAGGGAGGAGGAGAGGGACAATGGAGGTGTCTGGATGGTCAGTAACATCAGGTGGTTGGGCTGGTGACACAATTGTTCATTTGCATTTCCTTGGGTGTTGATGCTGATATTAATTAAAAGCAATTATGGTGCCATTTTCTCTGTGCAAGAACAGCATGCAAAGGGAAAAACAGTGTTCCACACCAAAATGCTTCTTCCTCCAGACCTCAATGACCTTGTTGAGTTGGAGGAACCTGCTGGGTGAGGAGAGGCCTGGCACCCAGGCCCTGCTTCTCCCACCTGTTGGATGTGCCAGGGGGTGCCAGGACTGGGCTGTTCCTGGGGGCCTGAGGCACCCTGAGAGTGCTGGTGACACTCACAGACGTGATGGCTGGTGCCAGCTCTGGGCAGGCACTTCCATCCCAATGGCCACCACTGCTGCTGCAGGGTGCTGGGTGCTTGTGGTGGTGCCTGTGCCACCAGGAGGGTGTTGGGGCATTCCTAGATGACGCTGGTGGCTTCCATGGTGGCCATCAGTGGATGCAGTGGTGCTGCCCTCCATCTCAGCCCTGGTGACATTAGAGCAAGGCACTGTTACACAGTGGGTGACAGACAGGTGGGTGCTGACACTGTGGGCAGCACTGGCCCTAGATCCTGGCTGTGCTGGTGGCTCTGCTGTCTGGGCTCAAACCCAACACAGCTCCCAGTGCTGGAATTCCCTTTCCCATGGAGAGCTGTGAGAGGGCCGGGCAGTGCTGGTGCAGTGACTGTGCAGTGCAGTCCATGGCACCTGGCCCTGCCACAGCTCATCCTGGCACAGCCACACAGTGTGGTGACTGCCACCACAGGGACACCCCTGAGTCAGGAATGTCTGGCTTTGGGGTGGGGGGTGTCCCTCGGGCCACAGCAGAGGCTTCCTGGGCTGGGTGAAGCCACTTGTGCCTCACCTCTGTCTCAGCCTCGGGCTCTGACCTCACAGCCCAGCAGCAGCAAGAAGCTCGGGAGAGACAGGGGTGTTTGGTGTAGGAGACAGGGGAGCTGTGGGGACAGATGCAAATGCCTTGCCTGGCTGTCCCAGGACACATCCCTTTGCTTTAGCAATTCCCTCTGCAGTGCTGGGCCATGGAAGGGACCCACAAGTGATGAGGGTTTGTACCCAATTTAGGAGGCCAGTCTGCTGATCTTCCCAGGCTTTCCATTCTTCTGTCTGTTGGGGGCCTTGGAGTGAACACAGTCCTGTTGTTCTCTGCCTGCACTGTGCCTCTCCATCTCTCCAGGCTTTGCTTCCTTGGGACAGGTTCTAGGATGTCGGGGTCTTCTCTGCTGGAGATGACCCCAGATGTTGGTGGAAGCCGCTTTTCCCAACCCAGCTGCCCAAGAAGGAGTCAGGAGTCTTCTGCTCGTGTTCTCAATGATGTTTATTGTCTCTTATCTAAAATATTTTCTGTCTGACCCACCGAGCTCTGG
>VZRH01002484.1:8238-19454 GCA_013397555.1 Urocynchramus pylzowi
TGGCCTCCAGCTAATCACACGACGGATTTGGCCGAAGGTTCTGGATAAAGAGGATGGGATGCTGAGTGATTGACAGAGGGTCGGGGCGGGGGTTTGGGGATGATCTCAACCCAGGAGAATGATAACACAGGTATAGGGAAGGGGTACAGTTTGGGGTAAACTACTTAGGAAAACTAAAGGAATACAAAAATCTATTACATAGTATTACAAAATATACAAGCACACTACAACACTCCCCTTTTCCAGGCGTTCATTTCTCGTTTCCAGGAATCCAGCACTGCCAAGCAGGGGAACAGAACCCCCTGAGCTCCTTCCCCAGGCTGTGGGCCACGGCCCCAGGGATGAAAGAGGGACATCCAGGGCCCAGGGTGGCAGAAATAAACCCCCCCTGGGCTCCCAGCCCAGCCAAAGCTGTGCCCTGTACAGTAACCACGGATGCTTCGTGGCCAGAGAGTCGTTTCACAGCCATAATTCAATCACAGCGCCTGGTAAGGCAATAAATGGGATGAAGGATGGCCCTCTCCATGAAGTGTTCCATTACTCCTGCCTGCTGCACAGCCTGGGAACACTGTTAATGGGATTGTGGGGTGGCAGTTACAGAGGCAGAGGAAATGAGGCTGGAGCCTGGGAAACAGCCCTGGGCTCTGGGTGCGGCCCTCAGGGCTCACAGGATTATTTAGGTTGGAAAGGACCTCCAAGACATCAAATCCAGCCTGTGGCCATCCCCACCTTTCACCCAGAGCAGAGCACTGAGAGCCAGGCCCAGCTGCAACAGCAGCTTTACCAAACCTTTCTTTTTGCCCTCTTGTAGGCCCTCCATATTTTCTTAATAGCATCTTACTCATATTTTCTTTTCCATTCCCTTCCCTCCTTCCACCTTCCTTCACCCTGCAGACATTATGGAATTATTCCAGAGCTGCTGATGCAGGTGAGTGCAGTATAAAACCCACGAATCTCCCCCTCTAAAGAGGTTTTTTTTCTCTCCTCCTCACTCTTTCCTTCTTGCAATTTAATTTTCTTTTATTCTTTCTCTGCTCAAAGGATCATGGAATGGTTGGGGCTGGAAGGGCCCTTAAGGTCACCTGGTCCAACCCCACTGCCACGGGCAGGGACGACTCCAGCCTCTGCACGGCAGAGGTGAGAGACTCCTGTCAACCTTGTCACAAGGCTTGAAGAAATTTTGCTGAATTCTTTCACCTGGTGACTTCTGAGGAGTTCTGTGTCTGGAAGGAAGCTGATGCCCAGACTCACTGCTCGCAGGCTGGACCTGATAGAAGAGGTCAGGATCTTTTCAAAAACATCTTCTCCATCTGAAAATGAGAATTCATTGACTCAGAAGTGGCAGAGAGCATGAATTATTTCAGCAAAGTTGGTTTTTTAATGGAAAAAGATGCTCCAGAGTCTGCAATTACCATTCTGACCCTGTAACCCCCCGGATTTCATTTTGATGGTGCTTGGAAGGCAAGAGAAGGGCAGAGCCCCAGTGGCCTCATCCTGGAGCGGGGCTGGGAGCTGTTCCTCTCCTGCCAGGCTCTCCAGGGGAGCCCTCAGGCCCTGCCCTCTCCAGATGTGCCACGAGAGCAGCTTCTGTCCACAGCTCGGTGCGCCCACTAGAATTATTTACTCATTATTGACTTGTTTATTCTGTACCAGAAATTCAATTAAGGCAAACCCAGGACACGAGTGCTCGGGAGAACAGAGCAAAGGCCGTCGTCCCTTTTGAGAGGATTCCAGGGTGTCCTTCCCCTGCTTTGTGCCCAGCCTCTGCAGATTAAAACTCTTTTTCTGCAGTTAATTCCTCCCTCGCTGCTGGCTGCATCCCGACTTTGACGTGAGCTGATGGAAAACGTGGAGCTGAAGGCAGCTCGGTGGTGAAGCCGGGAAGCAGCACAGGGAGGGGGATGAGTGGCTGCTGTTTCTACAAATGGATAATCAGGAAGGAAATCACTCAGCCCGTGGTAGCTAAATTTAATTTAAGGGTACAAATCTGTGCTTAACGACGCGCCGGCAGAAAGGAGAGAGCCGACGCCCAGAGGGAACCGCTCCCAGAGGGAATCGCTCCCGACCGCACTGCCAGAGCCCGGCAGGAAAAGGGGATTTATCCCGGGGGTATTCCACAGTGCCTGGCACTGCCAGAGCCCGGCAGGAAAAGGGGATTTATCCCGGGGGCATTCCACAGTGCCTGGCACAGCCCATGGAGCCCTGGGCAGGAAAAGGGGATTTATCCCGGGGGCATTCCACAGTGCCTGGCACAGCCCACGGAGCCCGGGCGAGGAGGGGACATGGTGACAGTGGCACAGATATGGGGACAGCGGGCATGGACACGGTGACAATGGCACAGACACGGTGACAGTGGGTACAGACATGGTGACAGCAGGCGCAGACACGGTGACAGTGGGCATGGACATGGTGACAGTGGGCATGGACACGGTGACAGTGGCACAGACATGTGAGAGCAGGCACGGACACAGTGACAATGGGCACAGATATGGTGACAGTGGGGCACAGACACAGTGACAATGGCACAGATATGGTGACAGCAGGCACGGACACGGGGACAGCGGGCATGGACACAGTGACAATGGGCACAGATATGGTGACAGTGGGGCACAGACACAGTGACAATGGCACAGATATGGTGACAGCAGGCATGGACAAGGGGACATGGCCATGGGGACATGGGCACAGACATGGGTCCTGTGGCTCAGGTTTGCCATCCCTGGAGGAGCAGCCCGGCCGAGTGCTGCCAGAGGCTGTCCCCGTGTCCCCTGGAGGGGCTCAGTGCCTGGGGGGACACTGGCTCTCCTTGGCTGTCCCCGTGTCCCCTGGAGGGGCTCAGTGCCTGGGGGGACACTGGCTCCCCTCACAGCACAGCCCTGGCAGCTCCTGTGTCGTTCCCTCAGGAATTTCTGTCTCCCCCTCAGCCAAGGTCTCCACACCAAGATGGGATCTGTCGGAAGGAAGGGACAATAAATTTTTGTTTTCAGTGTTGGGGTTTTGCTGTTTCCAGGCCCCCAGCAAGGCTGTGGGGTGGCTGGGGGTGCTGGGAGGGAGCACGAGGGACCCAACAGGGGCTAGGGGGATTTATGGAGGAGCTTCTGGAGAGGGACTGGGGACAAGGGATGGAGGGATAGGACACAGGGAATGGCTCCCACTGCCAGAGGGCAGGGATGGATGGGAGACTGGGAATTGGGAATTCCTGGCTGGGCTGGCATTCCCAGAGCAGCTGTGGCTGCCCCTGGATCCCTGGCAGTGCCCAAGGCCAGGCTGGACACTGGGGCTGGAGCAGCCTGGGGCAGGGGGAGGTGTCCCTGCCCATCCAGGATGGGATTTGAGGCTTTTTCCTTCCCAGACTATTCAGGCTGTTGATCTGTAATGTACCAGGGGCTGGGCTCTGCAGCTGCCCCGGGGCAGCTCCTGGGCACAGCGAGCTCCAGCACCACCAGAGCTGTGTCTGCCCTGGCAGTGCCCCTCTCCAGCATCCCAGCCTTTGCTGTGCCAGGGCATCGACAGCCAGCACTCAGCCCAGGCACTGCTGGCCAGCACAGCCTGGCCCAGGCCACCAGCAGGGACTGGCCAGGGTGGGGAGAAGGAAAAGGCCACCAGCAGGGACTGGCCAGGGTGAGGAGAAGGAAAAGGCCACCAGCAGGGACTGGCCAGGGTGGGGAGAAGGAAAAGGCCACCAGCAGGGACTGGCCAGGGTGGGGAGAAGGAAAAGGCCACCAGCAGGGACTGGCCAGGGTGGGGAGAAGGAAAAGGCCACCAGCAGGGACTGGCCAGGGTGGGGAGAAGGAAAAGGCCACCAGCAGGGACTGGCCAGGGTGAGGAGAAGGAAAAGGCCACCAGCACAGGCTCTCCAGACCCTGGAGGAGGCACAGTGAGTGCTACTCCCCCTTCCTCTGGTTTCCCCTCCAGGCTGTTCCACGACAGGAGCTCTGCTCCCAGCCCAGCTCCCTGCAGCACCCAGCCACTGGAGCACCTGGGCACACTCCAGGTGTCCTGGGGGAGCTGGTGGAGCTGCTGTCCCTGCAGTGTGTCCAGTGCTGGGGTCACAGCACCACGGGCTGGAGTTCAGAGGCAGAGCAGGAGCTCTGTGTGTGCACTGTGCCTCTGAAGCCAAGGGACAAAATGCAGTATCAAGGCAGTAGTTAAATGAGCGAGCTTTGATCTAGGACATGAAAAGAGCAGAAAAAGCTTTTTTTTTCCTTTTGATAAAGATTAAATTTTAGCTATCAGGAAACCTAATCTGTGAATTTTGCCATTCAAGTCACTCCACAAAGGCCAGGTTGGATGGGGCTTGGAGGAGCCTGGGACAGGGGAAGGTGTCCCTGCCATGGCAGGGGGTGGGATGAGATGATCTTAAAGGTATTTCCCCCCCAAAGCAGCCTGCAGTTCTGATATTACACCAAGCAGGCACCGGGCAAGGGCAGCTGGAGCCCCTCGTGTCAGAAGGGCAGAGGGTGTGGGGTTCAGGAGAGCTCAGAGCAGGAAACACAGCGCAGGCACCACGGAGAGGAGCAGAGGATGCAGCTCAAGTGTCTCCTCATAAATATTCCAAAGCTGGAATTCCAAACCTCTGCCCAAGGAGCTGGATGTGGTAAAAGTGGTGCCAGCTGGGCAGATTTGGTTCCCCAATGCCAGCACATGGACAGACCCCTCTCGCTGAAACCCCCACTGCTTTTCGGGCCAAATATTCACTTTTTTCCCCTCAAGTTCATCACCACAGTTAAGGAAATGGCCACTTCTCTCCACCAGCTTATGGTGGCCAATCAAAGGTGAGAGCAGCTCTTCAGACTCATCCCATCCCAGGAATTTTCCCTGATATCCAGTACAAACCCTCCTGGCACTGCTTGAAGCCCCTCACATGTCACTTGTCACTGGGAGAAGAGACCCAGTCCCAGCTGGCTCCACCCTCCTGTCAGGTGGCTGAGAGCACCTGGTGAGGTGTAAACGGGAATTCCATGGTGAATGGGGAACAACTCCTTCCTGTGCACGTGGAGTCAGAGCACCCTGAGCTGGAGATCCGTCCTCTATCCCTCCCAGGTGAGGATGTCACACCCACCCCTCGGGGCTCTGCCGTGGAGCTGCACCCGGCTCAGATCCCAGGGCACCGCCACGCTGCCAGGGATCATCGGGACATTCCCTGCAGCAGCTGGAGCTGCAGGAGCAAGCCCTGGGGTCCGAAGGCTCTGCCAGCCCCAGCACCACTCTGAGGAGCACAAACTCCCCTCAGGGTGTGGCATTCAGTGCTCACCCCACCCTGGCTGCTGTTGGTGCTTCCCTGGCGGCACCACCTGGGACGGATGTGGCTTTTTGGGGTCAGGATGGTCAGGTGGGACCAGGTTTGTCTGCTGCAGTGCCCCCCTCCCGCCAGCTGGGCTCTGTGTGCAGCTGTGCCAGCTCTGAAGGGTTTTCCTCCCTGTCCAAGGCTCCTCCCGCACGGATCACAGAGATCCCTCTGGGATGTGGGGACTGGGACCCCCGGGAATGCTGGGCTGGGCAGGAGCAGGAGGACCCCAAATGCAAACAGTGAGGAGGAACAGCACAGTGGAAATGATCCCTTCACAAAGGAGCTGCACATCAAAACTTGGGTGTGTTTTTCCAACCAGGACCACGAGGTCGCTGTCAACGATCCAAATTTACCCTGCAGCACTAATTGAAGCAAATAACGATCCGAATGTGCTGTGAGCAGCCAGAAACACGGCAAAGAGCTGCTCCAAAGGGCTCTCTGGCACAGGACACACGAGACCCTCTGGAGGAGCGGGGAGGCTGTGCTTCCATGAAATATTAACAATTCAGCAGCACGAGCGAGGCAACAGCGAGTGACACCAGACTGGGGATGATTACAAGTGCTCTGGCAGCCAGGATTAGAATTCAAAGTGATCCTGATAAATTGGAAAATGGTCGGAAATCAAAGAGACAAAATTCGATAGAGACAAGTGCACATACAAATGAGAGGAAAACAAATATTGCGACGCAGGAGTGGGGCTGGGGAAAGCAGCCGTGTGACAGCTGCAAACAAACCGAGCAGAGTTAATAATGTCATCCCGTCACCCAGCCCGCGGCTGCTGGCACCTGTCAGGGCTGCAAAGGAGGCTCCTGCCCCAGGAAGGGGCTGGGGGAGCCCTGCTCCCCACAGGGGCAGCACCGGGCCAGGGGGCGCGGGGCCGGGGCCAGCCCGAGAGCAGAGCTCCGACGGGAACAGCTCCAGCTCCGCAGGGAGCTGCGGCAGAACCGGACCGGGCAGACGCTGTCCTTGGGGATTTTGGGACGGTCGGTGGCGGGGACCGGGGTCCCCGAGAGCCGGTCCTGCCGCGGGCAGCACCAGGGACAGCAGCGATCCCGCAGCGCCGGGGCTCCTCCGCCCCCGGCGGCACTCGCGCGTCCAGGCCAGCAAGGAGACCCACGACAGCCCGAAAAACAGCAACGGTCCGGAAATTATCCCTCGCCAATTTGTTTCCCCTAGAAAACGACTTTTTTTTTGTGGCTCCCGAAGCTCTCTCCCAGTCCCCTGGATGTCAAACCCCTGTTCCTAAAGGGCTGTGGAAGGCTCACCCCAGCAGCACAACGCAGCTAAAAGCAGAAGGGGCTCCACCTTCTGTGGACACACTTGCAGTTTTCTTACCTCAGTGGGTTCCTTCTGTTCGTTTCAGTTTTAGTTTTGATCATAGAACCACAGAATGGTTTGGGCTGGAAGGACCTCAAAGCCCAGCCAGTGCCAGCTCCCCTCTCCACAGGTTATGGCATTGAGGACAAGGGGGTTTAGGGCCCTGAGCTGCTCCAGGCACCCCAAAGCCCCAGAGAGAGCCACAGGTGAGGTCAGTCCTGAGCTGCAGCACAAATCTTGGGCCCAGGGAAGGCTCCTGAGCAGGACAGAAAATAGGTGAACCAGGAGGGTGCACAGTGAAGGGATCTAAGAGCCAGGGATCAGCTAATCCACTGGAATTCCCACACATCCCTGTGTCTAATGATGGGAGACACCAGGGCAGGCTGCCCCTGGATCCCTGGCAGTGCCCCAGGCCAGGCTGGACACTGGGGCTGGAGCAGCCTGGGACAGTGGGAGGTGTCCCTGCCATGGCAGGGGTGGCTCTGGGTGGGTTTAGGATCCCTCCCACCCAGTGCAGACTGTGATTCCATGATCAGTTTTCTCATCACAGCCTGGAAATCCAATCTGTTATCCCAAAGTTCAGGATAACACAAATTCCACCTTCCCCAAGGAACCTGTGGGGGAACATTTTCAGTTTATCATTCACAGTCATCACCCAGGCCACGTCTGCTTAAACTCAGGTTTAACTGCAGCAGGGCTGGGCCTGAGGCAGGATAGGCACGAGCTGGATTTCCTGCATTCATCCCAGCACATCCATAAAAGATCTGTTCCCTCACCTTTGCAAACAGGGGACGCTGGCAGCTTGTGAGGAGCATTAAAACCCCGGCAGCGCTTCCCTCTGCCATCAGGATTAGATTGGGAAGCTCCGTGTTCCCAAAGGGGAGATTAAAGTGCAGCTCTAACAGCCTGATTTGTTCTTCAGCAGAGCGCTCTGCTGCGGCTTGGAACAAAATATTCCCGGCAGAAAAGGTCCGGGAGAGCGGCTGAGAGCAGCTCCCTTCTGTGGGAGGAGAAAACCACATTTTGGGGTTTGTGGAGGAGCTTTCTGCAGCTCCAGAGGGCTGGAATGGCTGGGAGGGTGACTGTGACACGGGAGAGGAGCTGCAGGCAGGTGAGCCAACAGGGAAGGCTGAGGTGGCATTTTTAGGGACCTGCCTCCTCAGGAGCTTTGCCAACCACCTGGGACAGCAGCAAGGGCAGGGACTGAGGCCAGGAGAGCTCAGAATCAATAATAATAATAATAATAATAATAATAATAGCTAGGCTCAGGCAGCAGCACAGCTCTGCAGCTCCTGGGAGGTGCCAGGGGAGATCCTGTGGAGCCTCCTGGCTCTGCCTGCTGGGAGAAGCAAAGGTCTGTAAAGATGTAACTGAGTCCAGGAACAACCTGGACTCTGTGTCCACAGAATGTGGAGACCCTTTTGCTTTGGGCTGTATTCTTCTGGTGGGGTGAACCTTCCACAGCCCTCTAGGAACATGGATTTGACATCCAGGGGACTGGGAGAGAGTTTTGGGAGCCACAAAAAAGGAACAACCACAGATCCTGCTGGATCTGCTCAGAGCACAGCCTCACACAAACGGCAGCTCTGAGTCCACTGCAGCCTTCACTCCATAACCAGGGAAATCCAGCTGGAACTGGATGGATCAAGTGTGACAGACTCTGCAGGGGGGGGATCCATCTCACCAATCCTTCCTGGCACCCTGACCTCCCCAAGAGGTTCAAGTACTTCACCTGAAGGGGCTCCAGGAGAGCTGGAGAGGGACTGGGGACAAGGCATGGAGGGACAGGACACAGGGAATGGCTCCCACTGCCAGAGGGCAGGGATGGATGGGAGATTGGGAATTGGGAATTCCTGGCTGGGCTGGCATTCCCAGAGCAGCTGTGGCTGCCCCTGGATCCCTGGCAGTGCCCAAGGCCAGGCTGGGCACTGGGGCTGGAGCAGCCTGGGACAGTGGGAGGTGTCCCTGCCATGGCAGGGGTGGCTCTGGGTGGGATTTGAGGTCCCTTCCAGCCCAAACCATTCCGTGGTTCCATGATCACTTTCCTACTCTCCTCTCTGGCTCAATTCCATCCAGATTCCCTTTAATCCCTAGAGAAATCCCCCAGCCCTCCAGGCTGCTGCTGCTGACCCTTCCCTCCCCGTGTCCCTGGGTTCTGCCCAGCGTGCCCAGCCCTGACCCTCGGAGCTGTTCCAGGGCTGCTCCCCCCCCTCTCCCCAGCCACACCCAGGCTGGGATGCCAGCTGGGATCAGGTGCACCAGAGGGATCTGTCTGGGTTTGATGTCACGTTCAGGCTCGGGGGACGCTCGGGGAGGAGCCACCCCCGAGAGCTGAACCCCTCCTGCCGTGCTCGCCCTCTCCCTGGGATCCAGCACCCCCTGAGCATCCTCTGGGAGATGAATCACTCAGCCTTGTGCTCCCTCAGCTGCTGCACTTCCCACCGAGCCCAAAATCTGTGAAATCCCTGGAGAATGCAGGAGAGCACACGAAACCCCTGCCAGGCTGCAGCCACAGAGCCTGACTGGCACATCCTGGCCAACAGGTCCCACTTCCCAGAGAAGTCACAGATCTGCCACATCAGGCATGATCAGCTCTTGGGAACGCGCTGCCTCGCTTCTGATTCTTTAACAAAATGGGGTTTGTTTGCATCCCCCCCAATTCCTTCTCAAATTTCATTAAGAATTGCTGTCCCTGGGAAGGACCCCTTCCACTTTTCATCTCAATTAGCAGAGAACCCAAACTCCTGCCAGGCCATGTGCTGCTCCATCGCAGAGCTGAAAATGGGTTGGGAATTTTGTGCCACACTGGAGACACTGATTTTTTTTTTTTTTTCCTGCTGCTACAAAAATGATGGAAAGTCCCAGAAAATGAGGATTGCAGGGGCAGAAAATGAGGATTGCAGACACCTGGCAGAAGCAGGCCCCAGAGTGGGCTGGAGGCTGCAGAGGAGCTGCCGCGGCTGATGCAGAGCTCAGCCCCTCTGCAGATATCGAACATTTTCGGGCTCTTTTCAGGAGCTCTTCCCATAAAAGCCAGACATAAAGGGACAGCAGGCAGAGCTTCCAGCAGGATTCAAAAGGCAGCAGCCCAGAACACAGAGAGTGATTAAAGGGCCAATTAACATACAAGCAATGTATCTCCTGACCAGCAAAAAGGAGCCGTGCTCAAAGTGAGCTTTATTGACTCAGCTTTTCCCAGCTGATTTATTTCAGAGAGAAAATAAGGCACAGCTTTTTTCCCAAGCAGATTTACCCTTTTTATCACGTCTGCTTTATTGAGCATTTCTCTCTGGCTTTGTCCCCTTACAGCACAAAGTTACAATAACCAGGAACACACATTTTTCTGGATAAAAATCCGTCATGCCTCCAGGCAGGAGGAATTGCAGAGGCTCTAAAGGCAGCCTGGGCTTTGCTGGGCTCCTCCTGGGCTGGCCTGGAGAGCAGAGCTGGATGTGGAAAATGCTGGGGAGGAAGAGCAGGTGCCCTGGAAAGGCACCAAAGTGAGCAGAGAGAGAGTGATGAGTGTTTCCTTTTCATAAATCCCAGAATTCCAGACTGGTTTGGGTGGGAAGGGACCTCAAACCCCACCCACCCCACCCCTGCCATGGTAGGGACACCTCCCCCTGTCCCAGGCTGCTCCAGCCCAAGTGCCCAGCCTGGCCTTGGGCACTGCCAGGGATCCAGGGGCAGCCACAGCTGCTCTGGCAATTCTGTGCCAGTGTGTTTCTATGTCCATGTTTAGTTTTTGTGTGTTTATCTCCACTGACCTGAAAATCCAGAGGAAATCACCTCCCCTTCTACCCGTTCTTGCATATTTCTAAAGAAAAAAAAAAATCATTATTATCTTTAAACTTCACATTGTTAAACTTCTGGGTGACTTCTCACCTCCAGACCTTGTGTGGGACACCCAGCTTAGAAAATGTCACGTGCACTGGTCAGAAAAATAACAACCTAAAAATGGCTCTAAAGAACAGGCAGAAAACAAACAAGGGAGTGCAAAGATCTGAGAAAATCAGTTAATCAAAAAGATTATAAACCCAGGGCAATAAAACTATTATTTCCCTAAAACATATCATTAGCTCTAATACTCTGCTGCCCAATTTTATTGAAATTGAGGACGTGACAGGTTTAAAAAATTAGAGATTTCTCTGTTTTAAAGTCAGGGAAAAATACTCCTGACTGCTGGGGAGAGGAGAAGGAGTTGGGCAGGAATTCAGATTCCAGAGGGCTCCTTGCCCTCAGCCACCTTCCCAGGGCAGGGTGGTCCTGGCAGCCCCTCCACAGGGATAACCTTTGGTTAGGGAAGGGAACCCTCCTCGTGGGACATTTGATAAACCAGCATCTCTGTGTTTGATCCAGATTAATCAATTATTGGTTTTAGATGACAGAGAGCACTGAGGGGCACCTCCAGTGATGCCACCCTCACCCAGTGACTGCCCACGGGTTCACAGCAGGGAAATCCATCCCTGCAGGAAGATCTGTGTTTGTTACTGTGGCAGAACCACGTGCAGGGTGTTTGTCTCCAGTGGGATGCCCAGAGTTGTTTTCCCATCGCTGATCCCACGTGTGTGATCCCACTGAATCCTTGTGTCAGGCTGGGAATGTGGCT
>VZRH01002486.1:0-30997 GCA_013397555.1 Urocynchramus pylzowi
AATAATAATAATAATAATATCTCCAATAAACTTGTTTAGGATCATGACTAGTCTGTGGGTGGTCACTGCAGTCAGGGCCCCATGTGACAACATCCCCCCCATCCTGTTGCATCCCAGAGTGTGCTTGTGGCTGTGGGACTACTCCATTTGGAATCAAAGTGCCAATTGTGGGCCAAAAATGGCAGAGTGCAGCATAAAAAAAGGGTGTGATTTGGCCCTGGAGATGTATTTTTAGACATTCTATTTTGGACTACTCATCTCTAGCATAACATCTGTTGGATCATTTTATAGCTGTGATTGTTTACTGGTGACCGGCTGCCACTGACACTGCAGGGATTTGATAATAGTAGTTTTTCTGTGTATCTGTGGATATGTGTTACTAGAAGGCAGTGGGGATGGGTGAATGAGCTGTATTTAAACACCACAGCAAAGGGAATAAATTTTTAAGTCAATCGTTTTCTTGCTACTTGTAGGATTGTCTTGTCTGCAAAAGACAAAAGAAGGGATCTTTATGCTTATGTTTGCTGTTCAGAGATTACCTTGAATTTGACCCTTCTGCTCAGTTTACTTTGTTGAAGTTGCTGAAATGGTCATGTCCTAATGCCACAGAGTCAATTAATCCCAACTGCACGGTTGCGACTCTGGCCAGGGACTCCATGGTTTCTGCACTGTCGGTTCCTGTGAAAGCCTTATCTGCAAGGCACATCAGAGAAAGGAGAGTGAGGGGGTTTTAAATTATAAAATTGTGGTTTATTACAACAAAAAGGAGAGATAGGGAGGGAGAGAGGAAGAGAGGTCGGGCAGTTGCTATGAGAAGAGAATCAATCCGGGCAGAATTTCCAGCAAGACACATTTAGAGGCGGTGTGTAATTGAGATTACATTGATTTTCCTCCATTTACTGTAAGGTAACTGCGAGTGAAACTGTAACAGGAAACTTAGAAATGCTCTTCACAGAAGCTATATTTAGGCAGACACACTGACATGATACCACTGAATAAAATAAACATGCAGGAGACAACCAGTCCTGAGAGACTTTCAGCTCCATCCGCCTGACATGAGCAAGGGGAATGCATTATTCCCAAGCCATCTATGTGACCTTTACGGTAGGAACCTATAGAAGCCAGCAGGCTGCTGGGCACCTTGGGTAAACTGGGAGGCATCTCCTTTAAACACAAGGGTTTTGCCCTTCCCTGCTAAAATAAAATGCCTGCTAGCTGTTTTGAGCACAGCTCCTCTGGCTGCTGTTCGCTTTTATAATGGGATAATTTATGGCTTGTTGTCAACAGAAAGAGCAACAATTTGTTTGCTGTGCAGGCTGGAAGAGAGGAATTTTCTCAGAAGTCTGGGTGTTTTTTGGAATTAGGGGGCAGCTGCTTCTTTAAAGTCCCTGGCATGGTTTCCTGTGTGAAATGAAGCCGTGCATGAGGTACAGCCGCCTGGTCTCACTGATGCTATCGCAGTGCACACAAGGGCCTGATTTTTTGATGGGGCACCCAAAGCTTTATCCAATTCTCTATGCCAAATTCCCTATTGCTCCTTTACCCCTGGCAAGGGACACCATTTCCCAAAAGCATAACTCCCAAAGTCCCAGGGAAAGAGAGCAACCCTGTGCCCTAAGAGCTCTGGATTTCAGGTCCTGGTAGGGTCCAGATCAAACTTGGAAAAGTCACTTAACTCCCCTGTAAGAGGGAGGGATGATACTTTTCCTCCTCCCCATCTGCACGTGACACACATTATGTAAATATTTAGTAGTTGAGCGTACTAATGCTTGCTGGAGCAACACAAGTGAATATCAGATCTGCAAACATTAAATCCAGGAATGCAGCTGAGAACGCTGTTTATTTTTATCAGCTAAGTGCACACCTTCTCTCCTTGGCTGCAAAAACTGCTCTGTGATGGGAAGCAAAAGCATAAAATATCTGAAAACATGTCAAGTTATTTCTCCTTGCACAGTGTCCACACTGAAGTTACCTTCCACAGGCTTCTCAGCTAAATCAACTCTGAATCAATAGTCTGCTTCTGCATCTGGAGGAAAGGTGCAGTAGCAAATCTCACTGCTGATACAGCAGCCCAGTCTCTGTATCCAGCATGCCCACTTTGGCACCAGACCCCTGGCAAGGCCACATAAAGGCCTTTATGCAATAAAGGTAGAGAAAATCAGCAGAAATTAAACCCTCATGAGTTGCAGTTCATCATGTGAGATAAGACAGGCAGGGTGCAAATAGGCTGAATTTCTGATTAGAACCGATTCAGCACAATAGGGCTGGTGGACTACAATAAGGACTTGTACAATCCAGATTCTGGAACACTATGTTTAATTGAGAAAACAGGAAAGCGGGGATCAATACACTACCTCTCCCTACTGAGCATATATATATATCTTCCCTAACTGCATAGTAACTACTTATCAGTTGGTGGGGGATAACTGCACTATCTACATATTAACTATTTTAACATGAATTACTCCTAATACATACCAAGTCCCTCATCGGTGTCAGCCCTCCACAAGCTCAGCTCTGTGCTTTGGGACTCATCTCCAGGACTTTCTTTGCCACAGCATTGTTTCCTTCATCTTTTGCAGTCTCATCCACATTGCTGCTGGATGCATCTGGCATCATGGCTCTGGCTCATGGCTCCTTTTCTGGAGGAGAAAGCACAGAACCAAGAGCAGGACCAGGACTGCAGAGCAGCTCCCCAGAGCAGCCATTGCTGCAAGGTAGCCTAGAGTGTGGGGAGCTGCCACTGTGCTCTGGGTCCCACAGCAGCCAAATCCTCTGCCACTCCTGGCACTTGGCACACACACTTCCATGAGCAGACACATCTCCTTCCCCAGCCCTTCCCCAACCACCTGTGTGTACTGGATAAGGCTGCACACAAGGCAGACCAGGAAGATTATGGCCACCATGGCCTACAGGACAAGGGACACAAGGGATGAGGGAGGCTCTGAGGGATATAGAAAGAGGGGAGGTGGGGATAGGAGCCTTCAGGAAGTGTGGGCAGGAAGGAGAGGGAGCCAGGCAGCTGGCAGGCACCAAAGCCCAGCCACTGCCACAGCCAAAGCCACAGCAGCAACCATCCTGAGCTGTGCCCAAGAAGCTCCTGCCAGGGACTGGGCACTGGGTGCAAGGGGAAGCACTCTCTCTCTGATGGCCGAGTTTGTGCTCTGGCTCTCATCCAGCACAGCCTCCTCCCTGGTACGAGGCACATCATGGGCAGGCCAGCCCCACCTTTTGTCCCACCCCAGCTCAGCCCCTCACAATGGCCTGGAGCACCCACAGCCCTGAAACCCAAAAGATGCAGACCCTCCACTCCAGACTGGGCACCCAGGGCTTTCCTTTCAAAGCAGGATGAAGCCCCTGTGAAACCTTGTCAAATATAAAACTGTATAATGTGACCCTAATGCTTTGCTCCTAGACATCCCCGTGATGAGACGGGATTGTTTGCCTTGGTGCTGACATCTGTGCTTGTGAGGGTGCTCTGGGACCTTTGATACCAGGCCTGAAGTTTGATACAAGGCCTGAAGTTTGATACAAGGGCCCCAAGTTTAATAGAAAGCCTCAAGTTTGATAGAAGGGCCCCAAGTTTTATACAAGGGCTCCAAGTTTGATACAATGCCCCAAGTTTGATACAAGGCCCCAGGTTTGATACAAGGCCCCAGGTTTAGTACAGGCCTCAGGAGGCCACTGGCAGAGGCAGAGACATCTTTGCCACCTCTCTGGGACAGCGGTGCGGTCTGCGTAGCACCAGAAGCGCGATGCAGACAGAACCCACTGATGGGCAGCTCACAGACACTGGTGGCACCTGGATGTCTTTAAATAGGAGAAAGGGTGTGCTCCTGTGGAAACACCTCCAGGAGATGAAGGGATGGGGCACGATGCTGCGGGAGGGAATTGGAGCCTGCAGAAGGGTGAGACAGGCGTAAGGAGTTGCGGACACCACACAAGCCGTCGAGTGCCATCTGCTGCTGTCTGGAGATGATGTGAGCTCTGCAAGGGCACGACACTTAGGGGTCTACCTAATATGGAAGAAAAAGCAGGAATGAGCTCAGTGGTGCTGCATCTGCTCTCCCAGGCTAAGGACGAGGAAGGAAGGGGTCTGGCAATTGTATAGATCCACCAGCTGGCTCAGCACAGTCTCAGCGCAGACATCAGCCCTGCCCCAGCTCTGCATAGGAACATCTTTCCCAGTGAGATTTTTCTTGTCACCAGAGCTTAATAATGTTTTGAGGATTTTTGAGACAGGTGTCTGCTGCCCTTTCTCTCCTTACTACAGAGCTGTGTGGTGGCATTTCTTGCTGCTGCCTGGCTAGCTGGTTGTCTTGGCCTTCCCTGACACCCTGCAGGGCCTTTAGCAGTGCAGAGAGCAGAGCATGGCAGGAGCAAAGGGGGATCTACAGCTCCCCAGATAAGTGGGTTATGACATTTTGGTCCCCCTGGACCAAACTCAGATCCACATAGAGGGATTCTGTAGCTGTTTCAGCAGCATTCCCTGTTTGCACAATCCTTCTTTGCCTCCTCTGGATGGATGGAGCTGCTGCACTTGGATGTGACCTGAAGGCCACCAAGGGAACCTCAATGGAAAAAGGGGGTTCAACACAGAGGTACCTTCCCTCCTCCAGCAGCCCACAGCTCCCCAAATCAAGCCTTAAATCATGGTAGGATTTTACCAGAAGACAGAGGAGAACTTCAGTAGCAGCCGAACAGTGAAAATTCTCTCACCCATGCCTGACTCAAGGAAATGCAATTCTTTACCTTGGCTTCCTTTCTGCTTGACTTTCCCATAAATGCAAAGTGAGGTCCAGCTCTGGTGTCCATGCCTTGACTAGAGGCATGGTGAGCTCTACCCACAGGGCTGAGGCTGCTGGATTACTTTACTCTCAGGCAATGCTTGAGCTGCCATTTTTGAACAAGTGCTCCGGTGATTTTTTTCATTACAGCATTGTGTGAGTTGGCTCCTCCTGTCATTCCCTTAAGAAAGACTGACTCAGGAGGAGAGCAGGTTCATTTGTCAGTGGTGTAACAGCTGCAGTTAAACACAGTTCTCATTCCCACTGTGCAGCTGACCAGCTTGTTCACAGGCCTGACCTGATCACCCAGCCATGATGCCATTGCCCAGTCTGTGCAGTACTTAGCACAGAAAACAGTGACTTCTGAAATGTGGATGCATCACAGAAATTGTGAGACAGTTTCTGGATGGAAAAAAGGATGAGACAGTTTCTTTGATTTCTTATGCCAGAACTCACCTTGTGCACTGCAAACCCTTTTCTTTCTCATTGAGAGAGAAAGCAAACAGGAAAATTGCTTTTTTCTCCCACCTAGATGGGTCTTTGCATGTTGAGAGCTACATCACAGTGTAATTTCCCTGACCCCACCAGCAGCAGGACAGGTCTGGGCAGAATCCTTCCCCAGTGCTGGGGATGGGGGACACCAGAGGAGCAGTGCTGGGGCTTGGTATGGGGGCAGGGGTGGAGGGACCAGCACCTGCTGCCTCTGCCAGCAGCACCTGCTCGTGTGTGAGTCAACTGCGCGGTGGGAGGCTCTTGAGAGAACATAAGAAGGAAAGCAGATATTTAAGAAATTAGTCACAAACATAATGGCTTAATCAAGAGCCTGTTGGAGGCATTTGGGTTCCATTTCACCAGAGGCTGCTCCAGCCACCTGGGCCAAGATGTGGGGATGAGGGGTCTTGTTCAACAAAGTGGCTGGTTCTTGACATTCCTGCATCTCTCCACACCTCATCCAGCGCCAGCACTGGGGAAAATCCCTCCTGACACATACCTGCCCGTACAGTGTGTCTGTGAGCCAGCTTAGGAAACTGATCCAGCTGGAAAATAACACAAGGAAGGAGAAAAAACCCCACATTTTCCCCACAACCAGCTCTGATCTCTGACATTGTCCTCACCAGACCCCAGTACCCTTCCAGAAGCATGGCCAAGAGGATGGAGCAAGTTGGTGGGAGGGAGGAGTGAGAAGGGATTTTTTGGCTGAAACTTGGCATGGCCAGAGCTAATGAGCTCAGAGGGGCAGGTTGTCACACCACCCTGTACCAAGCTGATACCTGGGTCACTGTGCTCATCCTCCCCTTGAGGCCTCCAAAGGCTCCAAAAGAGACAACACAGGGGTGGCCTCCCCTCCCTTGCACTGCCTGGTGCTCCTTCAGCTGCTGCTCTTTGTCATAACAGCAGGTCATATTTGCATTTATAATGACAACCTGGGTACCTTGACAAACCAAAGGAGCAGAGGGATGAGATGCTGAAAAGCATTTGATGTTCATACTATTCATATTTGGCAACTTCAGTGCAAAATGAACATTAAAGGTAAAGCAAGTGCATGTACCGAACAGGGAAGGAAGGATTATTGCATGAACAAAGAAAATTCAGAGGGAATCACGTGAACATAAGAATTCAGAAGCTGAAAGGAGTTGTATTAATAGCTGTCTACTTAATTTCAAGTTCTGTCTGGAATATATTCTAGTAATAGGTAGGAACAGAGGCACACTGCTATTAGTCAATTTAGTCGAAACATCTCTGCTGAGACATTTTTGCTATAAGAAACTGGAAATTTTACTATAAAAAAGTGCTTCTATATTCTGGAAGAGAAACTAGGTTTTCCTGAGGAAAGCCAAAACGCTTCACTGCAGCTAAAACTTCATTTTGTCAAAAAATATCTCATTGGGAAAAGGGCAGAAAGAGATAAGGAGAGGATTTTCTTAGTCTGCTCTAGCCATTAACCACTTTGAGGCTTGATATCTTGATTTCATGACCTCTAATAAAAAGTTAAGCTATAGGACGAGTCCCTGCATGATGAAATTATTTTTTTCTGTCCCTAAAAAATGCTTCAGAAGATGTTTGGCACCATGCAAGAAGTTCTGATAAGAGATACTGTCAAAAAATTCCCAGCTGCATTAGTATGTAAACATAAAAGACAAGTATTACCAAAAAAAAAAAAAAAAAACAATAATTACAAAAAAAAAAAAAAAAAAAAAAAAGAGTAACAATTTATGTTAAGAGCATTCAGAATAAAATAAAGTAGTTGGTGTAAACAAAGCTAGAGGCTTGAATTAGAGCTCTAGTTTGGTTAGTCCAGCTAATTCAATCTGGCTCAGGAACTGAAGGCAGAATCTGGCTTTTTCAGTGTACACCTACCATTTGATTATCAGGTCTATGAAAATTTGCTATCAGACTTAAATAGTTATTTCTCGTCTCTTTCCTGAATGCAAATCCTTTGCACAAAGTAAGACTATGTGGCTACATTTTCCTTACAGTAAAACAAACGTGAACAAGGAGGGGATAGAAGCCACCAGCAAAACCCACTCCTTCTGTTTAAAATTATAGATGTAAGCAAAGAGCCCAGGGAGCAGCCCATATTAGGCAAAGTGCACTCTTTTCTTGTAAAAAGTTTGAAGAATTGAAGGTCTGCTCTCCCCACTTAGGACCGTCAGTGCGCTTGTGTACTGGGAATGAAAACAAGAGGAGATGTGAGGATACGGGAGCGACAGGAGGGGCTGTCAGCTCCCAGCTGCAGGGACTGAGGGGAGGATGGGGTGATGAGACCTGCACAGGAGGAAATCATGAGGCCACCTGGGCTCCAGCATGGTCCCCGTGGCCAAACTGGGGTCAGCATCACTGCTGCCCCTGCTCTGCTGCCAAGGGGGACCTTGTGGCCAGGGCAGCTGCAGGCACAGCCCCGTGCCAGGGGCTTGTCCAGGTTTCCCAGCTCTGTGCTGCTGGGTCAGTGATGGGCCATGCTCAGCCCCACTCCTGATGATGCTTTGCTTGGCAGCACCATCAGACAGACTGTGCTCCCAAAGCACCATCAGACAGACCCAAGACAGAGCACTCTGCCTGTGATGACAAAATCAAAGCTTGTTTTAGCTCTGAGAGCCTCACTGTACAGCACAGCAGTGGGTACCTCGTGAGGACATGGTGAGCAATCCAACCTGTCCGAAACACCGTGTAACACTACACCTGGGTCAGGATCCCAGGTATGGTTTCTGCCAGCTCTGCAGCTGAAAATGTGCCTTCTGGTATCTGGTCTCTATCAAACTTCAGGGATCAGATTGGTTTATGAACCTGCTTATATTAAGAGCAAACAATTTATCACTGTGGATTTTCCATGGAGTTGCCTCACTGTTCCTCTGGTTCCACAGCTACCTGCCCCCGAGAGCTCAAACCTCAACCCACAGCTTCTGGGAGCTGTGCAGCATGGGGTGGCTCTGTGGGTACCTTTCCCTCCTTCTGCCCTCAAGGCACAACTCAGATCTGGCATTTTAAACCTTACTTTTTAATTTTTCTGTCATGGAAGGTGCTTTTGATGACAAACACCACATAAAGAGTTCTGGTGTATAATATGAGTGAGAATGGTGCACTCTCTATGCTTTACACAATTTCCTTCTTTACCTGCCATGGCTTTTGGGTTGTTTACACCATGATCAATAAGGTGTATTTTGTTCCAGATAGACTCCACATACCATACTGTATGTTTAAAATTGCTGCATCAACAAATCAAAGTAAACAACCTTCTCTCCCCTGTGAGATGATGAAAAACATAAATTATGTAGTCTTTAAACAAATGGTAAAGAGTTTCCTTATTAGGCTTCAGGGTCCTGTGTGTGTATATGCCCATTGTAAAATCCTTGTCATTCCTGGGTCTGTAGGTCTGTATAATGTTCCTCACAGGTTCAATTGAGTGGTCAGCATACCAGGCTTGGACTGGGGGATTTGACATTGACACACACACACATCCATGCATATATTTATTTATTTATATAAACTGCAGTGAAAAAGTTAAAATCTCTGCTGTTTCTTTTGCAAAAAAATTTCTTGTTGGTGAAAGCTTGCCTTGCTTTCAGGAGAATGTTTTCTTCCATATCCCTTCTGTAGCATTTTCTCCATTTCTTGGCTTGCATAGAATTATCTCTTACATTCAACATTTTGCTTTACCAGGTGAGAAGAACAGATCATCCCTGACTGGGGACACAATGCTGTCCTACCCATCCATGTGAGATCCAGTCCATCTCCATTTCCCTCAGACAATGGACCCAGCCACATCCCCACCCACTGCCCTTCCCAGCCTGCCACCTTCTCCTGGCCACAGCCACTAAAGCACCTGGAAACCAGGAAGGACCTTGGCTGAAAACTGAAAAAGAACACTGAAAAGGCTGACTAAAATTCTATCAGCAGCTTTGTCCAGTCTCCCCATGGCCAGCTGGGCTGTGGCAGACATCTGGGTGAGCTTCCCAGATGGGAACAGTGGGTGGGAAGAGCCCTGAGGTGCTGTGCTCGTTGCCCCAGGCTGGCCATGGCTGTGACCATCACCTACCCAAAAACACCTGCAAGTTACAGCACCAGCCATTCCCTTCATATATAATTTTGCTTAAACAAATAGCACCAAGTTCATTTTACTCGATATGGGAATTATCTTGAATAAGGCAAATACTGAGGTTATCAGAGAGATAGGTCTTATCTAAGGCAAATGGCAATTTTTAGGGGGGTCATCACTGTTGACTTATTAAACATGTTCCTAATGGGATGTCTGGCATGTACTTATCCATAGAAATGCCTCACTTTTTCTGAGTAGCCTTTGAGAACCAAAGTATGTCCTGGTCTCTTGCCCAACTTCTATTTCCCATGCAATTACCTGTTATCTCAAAGCAAACGTGCAACAGAGGAGGAGAACCAACAAGAACTCTCCAAACTGAGGTACTGGACCACAGCTGGGCCTCCAAGTACTACAGCAACACAAATAAGAAGTCTGTGCAGCCAAATGGACTTGATATCTCACCATCCTGGCCATGCTCCATCCCCTTTCTGCAGAAGCTTTCAGCCCACCATTCTGCCATCTCATTTGAGATGTAACTGACATTAGAGACAGAAAATCTTTCAAGTTATTTTAACTGAGTCAATGAACAGCCATCCTAGGATCAAGACATGAAACTGCAGTCTGAGGATGATCTTTTTCTTTCCCTCTTACTTCTCATGGACTGTTAAGGAACAGTTTATATCTTTGAAACTATAAGTAGGACTAGAAAACCAAGTACTGCACAGGTAAATCAGCAGCTTTAAGGATGTCTTCAACTACATCAACACCTCAATTTTCATGACTCATTCAGACCAATTGTCTTTGCAGTAGCTGAGCAGGTTGCCAGCACTGAGGAGCCCTCCTGCATGACTCCCTGAGAGACCTGGTGACATTACCTCTTTTGGAAAGCTGAAAAAAAAAAGAGAAACTAGGACAATAAGGTCAAAATTTCTACTTTCCTATTACTAAGAGTGCTCAGCCTGAGATTTTTCTGAATGTTCCATGTTTCATAGCACCAAGCAGAACTTGCAGTTTGAACATAAAGATTTTGTACTGACTCTGACCATTCAGACATCAGAATATCTGAAGTATTAATGCAGAGCTTGTACTCTTACATCCCTGCTGAAGCACAGCCAAATCAGTGGTTATCTCCCCTCTCTTCCCACCTGAGGTGCACCTGTACATGCTTGTTCAGCAGACCCACAAAGGGACAGGAGAGACAAGAGAGCAAAAAGGAAATGATCATTCCTGTCCAGGGACTTCACCTTGGCTCCTCATGTGGAAAGCACTCATGAGTGTGCACAAAAACAAAACAAAACAAAACAAAAAAAAAAAAAAAAAAAAAAAAAAAAAAAAAAAAAAAAAAAAAAAAAAAAAAAAAAAAAAAAAAAAACACAAAAAAAAGTGGTGNGAGGAATACACCAAAAAAGTGTGTGTGGATAGTTTGCCATGTACTTTGTGCAGCTTGCATGAGGGAGGTGCAGGGAAGAAATTATTTCTCCATCCTGGTGTAGGAACACCCTCCTCAGACCATCTGTTCTCCCTCATCTAACCCACCACGTGCTTTCTTCAGCAGTCACTGAAAGAGCCCCCCAGAGCCCTGTGTGCTCCCAGTGAGCCCCCAGCCCCTTCTGGAGTGCAAAGACTGAGATCTGGAGGGCAGTGGCACACAGCACATGAGGAGTGCCCCACCTCCTCTTACAGCTGGATTCACCTTGTGTCCAGGAGCAAAACAGAAGAAGTCACTGCCACAGAGCAGGGTTTGCCCCTTGCCAAACCTCCTGTTTGGCTGCCCATGCCCAGGCTGTGGGAGAAAGCAGGGAGTGCATGGTACATGGACACCCAGTTGTTCACCATGCCATAGGAATACCAGCCATGTGGGAGACATCCCAGCTACTGAGTACAGCCTTGGCCAGATGGAACAGGGGCTTGATGAAAACAAGTCTTTGAGTTTAGGTAAGGAGATTGTTTTCAATTAAAAGTGTGTTTTCTCGAGTGATGAGTAAGTTGAAGGTGATTTTTGGCTTTGATGTCTCAGCACATACTGCAGTTGACTTCTTTAACTCCCTGCTCTTTAAGCACATCAAGGTAAGACTATCCATAATTTCTTCCCTGATTATGGCACTATCAGTCTTTCATGGTAACACATTATTTTTATCTGATTGCTCCTAATCAGATGTCCCTATCCATGGCAGGGGGGTGGAATAGGATGAACTTTAAGGTCCCTTCCAACCCAAAGAGTTCTATTATTCTATGATTCTAATTTTGCCTGTCCCCCTGGAGTATCAGCCCTCACATCCTCACCTTTGGCTTTGAAGCAGAAAGGTTAATTATCTGGGAAAGTGAGAAAAACTTATTTACTGTGAAACAACAAACAAAGAAACAAAGCAGCTCATGCAAAGAAAGCTGGAGATAAGCATTTAAAAATCCTAAATACCTGACATTTTACCTGAGTTGAGATTTTTCTGCCTCAACTAATTCAGTGCAGTTCAACATAACATTAGGGACCTGAGTCCTGTTCCATTTATCTCACTGAAATAAAAAAAAAAAAAAAGAATAAATCCATTCTATTCTGAGGAACAAAACCATTTTAAAAGGACTGGAGGTCACCAGTAGGCGTATCAAA
The DNA here is from genome assembly GCA_013397555.1 of Urocynchramus pylzowi. Lineage (NCBI taxonomy): Eukaryota > Metazoa > Chordata > Aves > Passeriformes > Fringillidae > Urocynchramus > Urocynchramus pylzowi. The sequence goes on from VZRH01002486.1 coordinate 11,927, forward strand.
TCCAGGCAAATTTACATGGTGTGGGAGTCCCCAGCTTTTGAGCCACAGTGTAGCTATTAAGTGAAGGATCAGGGGTTCATTATATTAATCTGGCACTCGGTACAAGGTAGCAGGTGACTGGGGAGCACGTTTCAAGCAATCACTGTGAGTCAGATTTAACTCAGCTTTCTTCGAGGGCTGCTCACCATTATCTCCCACAGAGACCTTTTCAGGCAGCAGGGTCAGGGGAACATTCACTAAAACACTCCCTCCCCATTGATGGAGGGATGGAGAGAGAGATGGAGCAGGAGGTCGATGCCTGCACGCCCACATGCAGCAGGACCCGGCGGGGCTCTGCAGGAGGCAGCTCCTCCAAGGACCAGCAGAGCTTCAAAGCCCCATTTCAGCATCTCCTACCCAGGGTGGGAACTGCTGCCCATCCCTGTCCTCCAGGACTGCTCATGCTGGAACAAGACCAAGAAATAGATGCTGTTTACATCTCCACTTCCTCACTCTAAATCTCAGGAGGGTTATGGGGTATATTTTGCTTTCATCTGCTGGGTTCCTGAGGTGCATCCTACATTTCCTGCTTTTGCTTTTGCTTGTGCATGCACTGGCTGTGTGGACACTGCCTTAGCTTTAACCCAGCTAAGCTTTTTTATCTGGACTCTACTGTTTATTGCTTAATACATCCCCACATAGTCATTTGGATGCTGAACACAAGGAAGAAAAGAAGTAGAAGGGCACTTAAAGTAGATTTAAAGACATTACAGTAACCAGCAGTTTGTGCCAGGTACTGTATAGCCAAAGCACTGAAAAGGATTTCAAAACCTACCACAACCCAGAGATTTCAGGCTGATTTTTCTGTTATTTCTCTATTCACCATTATTAGCTCAAAATAGTGCTTTTCAGCATATAGGCCTGTACTAGTGCTACTTTTGCACATGGGTTAAAAGAAAGACCCCGAGCACAAGTATACAGTTCTCCAGTTGAGATGTGAATTTACAGGCCTGTGCTTCCAAGCAGGTCCCTGGCAGTGCAGGTGGCAGGGGGAAATGCTCTCCTGAACGCTCAGGGAGGAGGAGCAGCACCCATGACCCAGCAGTCTGCCACAGAGAAGAGCTGCTAATGGCATTTCTTATCTCTTGGCAAAAGATGCTGCTGATTGTACTTTCCATTTCCACCCATTCCCACCTTCTATTAGGCCATTTTGTCTCCTGCAGCAAAGCAGAATAATGTATTTGTGATGCTGGAACACAGTCACCTCAGTGGCCAGCAAAGCAAGCCCTGCAGTGCAACTTACTTAGAAAGTTATTGCCATGATTTTGAGATATTCTGGTATTTTCTTTGCTTCTTCCTCACTCATCCTTCTTCATCCCTCTGTTTTTTGCCACCAGGACTGCTGTCATAATTTCTGGTTTCCACCACAGGCAGAGGCACCTGTAGTGACCAGCTCTATCCTGTGTGTGGCTCAGCCTGGGCCAACACCTGCACAGCTTTTGGAGCAGCAACCTGCTCCACCAGGTCACAGTGCTTCCTCCACAGTCATGGGAGGACTTGGAAATAGTGTAACTATTGCTGTGTCCAGTGTTCAGATCTGGGAACAGGGCTGACAGTCCCAAGTCAGGCCTCTCCAAAGTGCTTTCTGAACCATCCCAGCTTTCAGACCTTGCCTTCCCAGGAGGTCCCCAGGGGGGAGCCAAGGGTTTGCATTGCTTGTGCTACAGACCATGTCAATGTTGTTTGGTGGCTGAGTCAGGTGTGCCAGCTCAATGGATGGATGGAGTGGTGACAGCATTAGGGAGAAGCCTTTGGGGTAATGATGACTCTTCATGGTCACACTCTTGTCACTTCCCCAGCACTGGGTGAGCCCCAGCTGTGAATCTCACCATGTACCATGTTTTCTGTATCTCCCACGAGGTGTGTAAAGGACAGCTCTCCTGGTGCAGCAGCACTGCTCCTTGCTCTCTTTTCCTGGGACAGAAGGCTGGCAGATGGGGATTGGCTGCAGAGCCAGGCTTGGAGCCCCTCAGAGGGCACTGGTGTTTAGATGTCTGTTCCTTCAGCCTGCATTGAAGGCAGAGCCTGTTTGCAAATCTGGATTTCAGTAGGGCTCAAAAAGTCAAAAGTAAAGACATCCTGTGGTTTAAATAGGGCATGTCTGACTTAAATGTTCTCTCAGAAAGGAATTTAGCTTTTCATCCTTCCTCCACAAGCCAGAAGGCAAAGATCAGTCCCCTCCATTTTCCCTCTATTTTGCAGCCCCCTCTGAAAGATCATCAGACCCTCAGGGATGTTCATTTACACTGGTGACAGGCACATCTTGAACTCCTCAGAAAAAAAAAATTGCTATGAGTATTATAAGTTAGTTGGGGAATTATTTTCTTTATAGCCCAAAGCCCCACCTCTTTGGTGTCTGTGTTGGTTTGAATATGACTGGAAGGTCTAATGTCAGACCTGGGCTTTGAATAGGATCCCACAAAGCATTTGCTTCCTTCAGACCCCGAATGTGATGGCGAGTGCCCAACAAGTGAGTCAGTGAGGTTCTGTGAATCTGTTTATCAGACAGCAACAATCATTTGTGGAAATGTCTTTGGTAGCAACAGAAGAGTCTATTTGATGGTAGCACTGACTAATGTAAATGAGGATTAATTAATGTTTTCCTGCAGTGATGTTGGCACTGATAGTGCCTTATTCATGTAATTTAATTTCTATTGACAGGCTGCTAATGGAAATGGATAGCAATGGTTGTCTCTTCCATCAGGCACGCTCTGCCACAAAAATAATTCTCCAAACTGGCAGTTGGTCTCATTCACTGCTGAAAATGTGAGGCAGTAAAAGAGGATGAGTCAGGAATGGGAAACAAAGCAACTTACTATCTCATTCACAGCAGTCGTCTCCCAGGTATTTGAACCAGGATAAATTTGGGGGTTCAGGTCTGCTTTGGGCTTAGCTGCCTGTGAAGCCCAGCTTCAATTTAGCTCCAAAATATGGACATGCAGCTTCACAGTGAGAAGGAGCATATTCCAAGTGGGCAGGTGGATGTGCCCACAGTCCCACAGCTCAGGGCACAGGAGGGGAGAGGCTCAGCTCCCATTGTCTGGCAGCCCAGCACAGGGGCCAGGGAGGAAGGGTCTAGCAGGGTTAATGTGCACCAAGTTGGGTCATTGCCTCCCCCTGGAGAAATCCAAAGCAGTCTCTACTGTGAAAAGGGCCCCTGGTATTCTGGTGTTATTCTAAGACAATAACCAGAAACAACTGCTGGTGTTTGGGGATGGTTTGAGTTCAGCAAAGACCCAGGTTGAGACACCCCTATGGACTGAGAAAAACAGTCTTCTGGTTTCCTTCCAGTGTTCAATTCCACAATGTCCTCAATTGCTCCCCTCAATATTTGGAACTGCAGTTGAAGAATTGCTGCTCTTGAGAAATCATAGATATTGGAAAGCAGAAAGAAATACTCCAGTGGAAAAATATCTTCCCTCTTAGCTAAGTAATGTACAAAATCTAAATTGTCCTGGGTTAAACCATGACAAATAATTTTTTTTTCAGTTTTATTTAATAATTTTGCATATTGCTTATTTCTTGAGCAAAGATATAATTTCCAAGTCTCCTTTGCCCATGGGATGAATTTCTAAGGAGGGACTGTGATTTTCCCCTGTATTGAGGAAGCTCCCCACAAGGATGACTGAAAGGTCTCCTGGGAAACTGGGAAATTACCATTCCAACAGAGCCTGACACATGCCATCACCCCTCTCCTTGCAGAACTGAATGGCAGGGAACCACCTTTCAACACCTCTGTATCTTCAAGCCCCACCAAATGTCTGACACTGAAGAAATTTTAGCTGTTGAAGGTCTTCCTATGATCACCCTGAAATATTCATGACCACGTTTTGTCATACTCTTGCTTATATCACAGTCGGTAGAAAAATACTTTGAAATGTGCAAATCAGTGGTAGGGCTGGAACAAGAGCAGCACAGAGCAAGCTGCCACGAGCTTTATGTAGATGTATAGGAATGATCCTGGAGGGGTGACACATCTTGTCCAAAGTCACAGAATGCATCAGAAGTAATTTTAGGAAAAGAATTCACTGATTCACTCCCTATTTAGTATTATTAAAAAATGTGTATTGATGTAAGAAACCAATTTCAGTAGTCACTATTAGAAACCAACTTCTGTAGTCACTATTAATTCCTCAAACAAAATAATTGCCAGTGCTCTTAGAAAACTGAGAGACAAATGATTAATTCGTGCTATGGGGTGTGATGTGTGCTGGATTAACTGAAAGATTTAGTTGCCTAATGGTTGGGTAAATCTGGATATACACTCTGGAAACCAGGCCCAGCAGCACCGCTGTGAGAGGCAGCAGCAGCAGCCCCAGGAAGAGCCCTGTGGCCAGCAGCTGCCCCACACTTCTGCCTGTCCCCACATGCAAGGGCCTGCAGCTCCCTCTGATCTGATCACCCAGTTACCTGCTGCCATTAGCATTTGCTTAATCCTCATGCCTTCACTGCACTCCATCCTTGTCCTTTCAAAGCAGAGCCATAACCTCTCCCCTCCGGGCATGCTGTTGCTGCTATCCCCATTCTCTGTCCAAACTGGAGGCTTTAGTTTGATGCTTCTGCTGTGGTCTCATTGCAGCAGGAGTGAGGAGAGTCTGGCACCTCAGCAAATGAGATCTGTGCCAGCTGAAGTCGAGCATCCAGGGAATACTGAAGCTGTGAGGGGCTGTGATGCCCAAGTGAATCACAGCAGCCTCTACATCGAAGTCTGGGTCTGGGTGAGATCAGCAGGGCTCAGAGTTGTGCTCTGGGTGATGGCAGCAAAGCTGTGGTGGCCCAGCCTGCACAAGCCTTCCAAATGCCCTGCTAGCTGAAGCCACTGCTGCAGTATAAATTATTCCCCACTGCCTCCTGGGATCTCTCCTCGCTGCTTTGGACAGGGAGGAGCCAGCTGTGGGGATCAGACTCCTGGCTGCCACTGTGGCACACTGAGATGAGGAGCCAAACTCACTGAGTCCCCAGGAGGCCATCCACACTGGGCTGGGATGAAGTGGTGTTCCCCATCCCTTCTCCCACTGATGCCAAAACAAAAATAACTGTGCCAGGAGGTGAGGAGTGGAAAGCCCTCTGCATTTAAAATTGAGCAGATGTGGAAAGATTTGGGGGAACAGGGACAAGAGCACAGGGCTTTCTTCTCCCTGCCATTAAGCAAGGCCAGGGTTGTATGGAAGTATAGTGACCCTCATCAGACAAACTCACATGGTTAGAGAAAACAGGCAATTTTAGAGTTTTAGAATCCCTTCTTTGGGTTTAGAAAAGAAGGAGCAGTTCCAGTCTAGGTATATCTGAGCACAACTTATGGAGTTTAATTTTGTTAATTACTCATGGTAAGTGAAAAGAAGGGTTAGCACCTGCACAGAAGGGAGGACTGTTAACAAGGTGATAAGGTTAGGGGGGAAGAAAAGGCAAAAATTACTGCCTAAGGAAGGGAGAAAGGTTAGTTCAAGGTATGACCTGAGGAGAAGTGTTAATAACAGCATGCAGAATCCTCAGCCTTTTGCAGCCAGCAGAGCTATGAAGGCTGGCTCCCAGGCTCACCTTTGTCTCAGAGGTATTTCTCCCCTTTGCCCTCCCTTCCTACAAGCCCCTGCCTGCACGAAGTCCTGAGCGTGCCAGCTGTGACCGGACACCGATTGTGCTCCCTACGGGGCAGAGGGGATGGTGTTTGGACCTGTCCCTCTTCTGAAATGCTCAGAAAGTGACTTCAGTCCACCTCCTGCTCCCTCCCTGCCTGGGGCAGGGACCTGAGCAGCAGTCCTGGCCCCTCTTAAAGGGAATGCCAAATGAGGATTGTGCACTAGGACTTCTCTTTCCTCTTTCAGCATCTTACAGCCACACACTGCAGCTGCCTGGACTGGGGTCCTCACTGCCAGCAACATCCCAAACCTCAGTGCTGTTCTGGCAGCAGGCACAGGCAAGCAGCAATTCTATCCAGATTGGAGGCATGCAGGAGGTGTAGAAGAGTGGTCAAAGCATTCATGTGCTGGACAGAAACTTCAGCTGTGTGCCATGGGATGCTGGATTCTCAGTGTGCCATGGTCCCAGTCCATGCTCTGGCCATGTCTGCATGTGCTCCTTCTCCGTGGATTTGGCTGTGCTGAGAACTCATTAGTTGATTTTACAGGGCTGCCTGAAGGTTTTGTGACAGGGTGCAGCACCCATGGGACACCACAGCTTGGAGACTTTGTGCTGAGGCTGAGCATCAGCCTGCTCCTGGCTGAGCAGTGGTGGGTACCCAGCAGCACCCCTGTGAAGGTGTTGAAAGCCATCACCCCAACAGAGACACTGCCATGGAGGCCAGGCAGCTTTGTGGTGGGAAGAAGAGGTTCAGCTGTGCTGCTTCCTCTTATTTGTATCACCAGTATCCCTTGCTGAAGAGCTGACAGCAGCTTTGCAGCAGGTGATGTCCCACTGGAAGCACAGGGTTGCCCAGAGGCTGGCAGATGCCACACTCCTGGAACTGAAATGGTTGCACGGACAATGGGATATGTTTTCTGAAAGTCACTTTTGCACTGTTAGGTGATTCTACATTTTGGGCATTGACAACCATCTGAAAAACCACTCCCACACATTTGATCCCTGAGAGACCGAGCACTGAGCCCCTGTCTGCAGGCTTCAGCATTTTCTGCTGGGGTACCAATAATTGATTCCCCCACCCCATGCATTTGCTGCTTGGTGAGTCCATGTACTGACCCTGTGAACACAGCCATTTAGCTCATCTGTCAAGGGGATGTGACTCAGGACTCACTTTTTGCTGGATCCATCGAGAGCACGTAGCAGCGTCTGACAAGCACGCTTGCTGATCTTCTGATAATAATACCATGTCACCCTGCATCTTCAACACTCCCATCCCACACAGGCTTTCCCTATCTGTTTCACTTAGAGAACACAGTCATTACGTGTGCCACACGTGAAGTTAGGATGGCAGCCCAGCATTGTTCAGCTGGCGGTGTTTCAGCTCTGGTTGTAGTCGACTCTCGCTGCCCGAGAGGTAAACAAACAGCCTATTTAATGAGTACAGCCTATTTAATGAGTACAGCCTATTTAATGAGTACCAAATTCTGTCGATGCTGGTAGTTGCTATGGTGAGAATTCCCAGTGCGACGCTGCAGCCCTTGGTCACTCCAGGCAGAAAAACGTGGGCGTTTCGGATCACAACACTCTGTTTACCAAGGTAGGTCTGAAATGCACAGAAGGGCAGGGGCGGAGGCTGCTGGAACCGGGAGCCTGCTAAGGAAACTGCCAGAAACAAACACTCATGGATGGGAAGATTTAGGAATAATCAGAAAACCAGCTCAGGTCAGCAGCACCGGATTCAGCGCTGGCTCAGAGCTGCTCACTTGCTGGTGCATTGGTATTTTTCAGGGCGACCCGGAACGTGCAGGGATCCAGAGCACAAAATCCCTGGCCACAGCAGTCAGCAAAGGCACTAACCAGCAGCTGCAGATGGAGAAATATCTGTGCTTTCAGCCCTCGGGGAAGGCTGTGCAGAAGAGATGAGAGGGCTGATAGCACTTTGCTTGATCTGCCTGCTGCATCCTCGCTGCTCCAGGAAGATTGCAGGCTCCGGGGCTGTCAAGCCGTCAACTTTCACTTGGTTTGACAACAAACTCACTTCACATACATGGTTACACTTAAAGAAAATAAGAGGAAGAAAAAAAGAAAGCTGTTGGAGCAAGCAATGCCCGCAGATGCTTCCTAGAAGTAGAACGATATTTTGCGATCTGGCACCAACATTTTAGCAGCCTATAAAAGGTAAAGTTGGTACTACAGCCAGCCATTTGTACTGTACAAATAAGAGCTGTGAATATATTCTGGAAGTAATGTCAAAGAGGACCAGATGGGAAATGAGCAGCATTCATTCTAATTTAACAAAGACAGCTAACCCAGAATATGCATTAACATGTAGCATTTTTCATCTGCCTCCATTCAGAACAGATTCTCAGTAACATTTCCAAGGGAAGGAAATTGAAGGAATACTTACTCCTTGGTGAATTACTGTTCTCTCATAATTGGAGAAGTTTGGCATCCGAAGCTAGGTGTAATATGTTTTCCCTGGAAATGTATGCAAAGACACAATACACCCACAACCCCCTGCATTCGGGCGTGCAGCCAGCTCTGTGTGTTTTGGTCCATGCTGGATGGATCCAGGCTTTCAGAGGCCTTGGGCACATTGCTGGCCTGCAGAGAGAGGTTTCACAGGGCAGGGCAGTGAGGGAAGGCTGTGCCAGGTGTACAGAGGGTCTGGTGCCACAGCTGGAGGGTCTCTCTCCAGCCCCAGGTCAATTTGCACATTTCAGTGACAGCAGGTCTGATTCCTCATTTCTTTGCATAAAGACAACATGGCTTGTGGGTGACATATGCTTTAGACACATGCTTTGAGGGCTGAACCCAAATTCGAAGGCTAACAAATCCTAGATGTAGATATAAAAAATGCAAGCTCATTTTTGACTCTTCCAGGATGCATGGAGTAGGGTGAGCCTGTTTGAGGGGAGGGATCCCAGGGTACAATATGCTGAAGCATTTCTTCATGTGTTTAGGAGAACCTCTGATCCTATTTTTAAACAAAGCACTATTTCCATTCCCTCTTTTTTTTCTTCCTTAAATATTTAGAAGGGATTAACCACAGAAAACAGGCCACATCCTGAACTTCTTTTTTTCCAGCATAAATTCAATCTTTTTATTCAAAATTGTTCATTACTGGAACCTCTCTCAACTTCCAAGTTCCTTTGTGTAACATTTCTCTTTTTTTAAGTCCAGAATTGCCACAGTTCCCCCAAGCCCCCCATCCTGACACATCACAAAGCCAAAGTCTTATGCCATTCCACTCAGCGGAGCTCTGCATTTAAAACATGCCATTAATTTACAATGAACAAACAGGTATCAGCTCTGTTCCACAGCACTCTTCCCTTGCCTGGGAGAAATGCATAGACACAAACCATGCTGGCTTCTGAAGCTTTCTGCTGCACAGCAGTGTTTTCTCAATATTTTTGGCATCCCCGGGACCACATTCTTCCCCGTGAGCAGCCTGTCCTGATCCAGTCCTGGGGAGCCCTGCTGCAGAGCCTCTCTTTTAATAAAAGCAAGCAGAATGAAAGCCTGAAAACCAGTTGAGGTCAGACCAGATCACCACCAAGTTCCTGTCTGACCTTGAAAACATGATAAAAAATGCACAGCTCTGGCTGCAAGTTGACACTGTACACAAAATGCTTTTTGTATGGCTGCAGTACCTGGTTTAATGCATCCCTTCAGTCCCTCAGCTTTCTCTATGCAGAATCCCATTTGGAGAGACTACATGTAACTCCTGGCCAGTGATCTGCATCTGCATAAATCCTCTTCCTATCTCTCTCAGTAATACTTACAGTATGCCCATTTGGTATGCAAATAAACCACTTTCAGAAGCAGAATAGGATCTCCAACTTCCCAGGCTAAGGTTTGGCCCTCAATCCAGGGACACTTGTGCTGGCTTTGCTTGGTAGAGACCCTGTGCACCACAGACAGACCAAATCCAGCAGCAGTCCCTGGCTAAGGTGTGCAGCCAGCACCACATCATCCCCCCAGAATCTCCCCAGTCTCTGCTCCTGCAGCTCTGGGAGGCTGCCCCTGCAGCCCCTGGTATGGGGTCAGCACACTGCCACGTGTGTGCTGAGCAGCCCCTGGTATGGGGTCAGCACACTGCCACGTGTGTGCTGAGCAGTTTGCTGGGAGCAACACTGGAAGTGGTGGAACAACACTTCTGGAAGTGGTGGCAGCCTGTTTCACTCCCTGCTTCATCACTGCTTTGTGTGCTGAGCAGGTGCAAACATGGTTATGGGTGAGGGAAGCGAGGCACAGGCTTTGAGGCTCACTTGCTCATGGCTCTGAGAGTTTTATAAAGCAACTCTGAACAATATGAGACTGCTGCCATGTGAGTATTCCAGGGATCATCACCACCAGGAGCAAATACTGCAGGAAACAAAATCTTAACTTGTAATTATGTGCAGTACAGTGCACCAAATCCTCTACAGCTCACAACCTTTCTCTGAGATGCTTTCAGCCTCTGAAAAGCTAAGGTTCATGTTGTCCCCTGTTCATTAGGGCTGGAGTAATGACTTACAATAGCTCCTGAAATCCCTGGCTAGGGCAAGGGAAGCATCATGAATTTTATAGGCAAGAAAGACTAATAATCTTTCTCCCTTCCTCTAAAATCCTCCCTTCCCCCTCCTCTCCCAGAACAAACACACTTTTTAAAAGGCTTTTAAATAATCTCGTGTTCCTTAACAAAATTACAGCAGCAGTTTCCTCCTTTAATAGCACTCTTCTTCTTAGTAATCTTGTTTTAGCTACAGTTTTTGATGGAGAGTGCTAGTAGATGAATCATCTCTCACCCTCTTGGTTATTTTGCCTGGCTTCAGGAGGAAGGAATTCTGTTTTGGAGCAAAGTTTCCTGTTCAGAAGAGGAAGCTCCATTTATGTGTGCTTTTAACTAGGAGTGATAAAAAAAATTTATTTGAATGGTTAATTGGTGGATAAATAGATGAATTGTGAATGGCAACCTGATCCATCCCAGTGGATGAATTGAGCTGTCTTCTGCAAGCTTGAGGTCTGCTCCTGCACATCACCTTCTTATGGAAAGTGCTGGAAGGTACTGGCTGAAAGGAACAGATACTGACTGAGATCCCAGTGTTAATGTGGACAGGGGCACAAAGTATTCTACTTTAAGAGATATGATAAGGACAATCACTTCTCATAAGAGAAGCCCTAAAAAGAGAACTTTTATAAAGTTTATTTTGCAAAATGTAAATGGCTGGAGGTGTCAGTGAGAGAAACAGAGGATTGCATGAACATGTAATCAGATCAAATTGCACATTGAAGAGCAATTCAATTAAATTCATTAATAACTGGAAAAAATGATAAGAATGTTGTTGATAAGAAAGTTATTGTCCTGTTTTTTTTCTTTTGTTTTCCTTCTTTAAATCAGTGCACTAACAGACCTTGGCGCTGGAAGAGCTTTTCTTGTGCCTCTCTGCTGCTGAGGCTGGACTGGCAGGATGCCCACACTGGGACATCCCCAGGTCATGCTCAGCAGTGCCAGGTACAGATCTACATTTCCTTAGGTCTGACTGCTTTACCTCAAAATGTCTTACAGCTGTCTCTGCATGACAGAGGATGCTAACAAAAATTAATTCCTCCTCCTCCAGTGCTGGGTAGGTTTTCCAGGTCATCAGAAATAGTGAACATTATCAGCTGCTGGGAAAGAGCCTAATATCAGTGAGGAGTGCATGAGCCCTGCTCTACTGACAGTGAGTAGGATGCAGTCAAAGAAGGTGGAATCATAATTTTAAATAACTCATACTTTTAATTCCCTCATCTACCACACTCTCCATCTTACTAACATTTAGGTTTAACAAGGTGTGAGCTGGTCAACCCAGCCACATGGCTAATGTGGAGAAAGGACTGCCTTTGTATGAAGAGAAAATTACCATTATATCTATGTAAATACACCACAATACGTTGCACCATAGCAATTTATTGCATAGATAGACATCTGCTTTCCTCCCCACTGCTGAATATGTCCTTTCCACAGACACAAACATTTTATTGCATTTTCCTGAATTCTGCCACCACCTCTTAGCAGGAAAACAGCACCTTCTGGTCAGTGAGAGCTTCTGTTCTCACAAGTGGTCCAGACAAGGGAGAGGGATGTCAGACCTCCCTGGTCTCACAACAGGTCAAAGATGCCAGTGGCCTAGTCTAAGTCTAGATTAGGTTTCAATCAGGTAAACTGCTAACTGCATCTTGGGTAATTTCCTATTATTTTTCCACGGGAATCAGAGATCTGATGTGTTGGCAGTTGTCTAGACTCAGCATATCCAGAGTGGTTTTCTTAGCACTGGTCAAGCTAATTCATGGATTAAAGAAGGAAGGGAAAATTCCTTCCATGAATAAAGCACTAGCTATTTTGGTCACGAGTGGCATCAGCTACTTATAACTCTATTCCTGGAAATGAATACATGGCTGTGCAGGTGGTTTTGGCTTGATTGAACCTGGATGGATGTTCCAAGAAAAAGAGCTGGTGATCAGAGCTAGCATGGAATGCAAGACAGGAAGAGCATCTCTGTGCCCTGACCTGCTGGAGTAATGAAACCAGGATCCACAAGGACTGATTTCAGAAGTGAGCAGGTAAATACGAGCATCAAGTACTTGGGCAGAGCCATTATAAACGAGGGGAAATACCATTACTCATTAGATTATCATTTGAGGGCTGCTGAAGAGGATAAGGGATCATCTGATGGATTCATACAAACAGTATAAAGAATAAATAAAAAGAGATTAAAATCTGGATAGGTAATCAAAATGAGAACTAAGTTTGACCGAAGAGAGGAACCACTTATATCATGCAAGAGGAATGCAGCTTGGGTGAAAATGACCACGAAACAACATAGTTCACAAGCCATAGGAAAGGAAAAAAGGAAAACAGCAAAATAAATACAATGGACTTCCAGAAACCATATTTCAAAAACCTCACAGTACTGATAATAAGTCTCAGAGAAAAGAGAATTCAGGAAAGTTTGCAGAACCTTAAAGAAACAATGGTAAGGGCATCAATTCAAACAATCCCAGCAGAGCAGGGAAAGCAGCTTTTGTAAGAAACAAACTATTTTCTTAAAATATGACCACTTCATTGACTTGTAAAGAAATAAATGTTTTTTTTTCAGAAAATGGAAAAGAGATTCTCTGGCACAGGAATGTAAATGTATAGGCTGAGAATGTAGGGATCAAACAAGAAAAATCAAGATGAAAAAAGAAATACAACCAAGAGCTTCGAGAGCAGATCAAGAACACATAAAATACATTATCAGGGACATAAAGGCCTTCTATCAGAAGAACTATCCAACAGGGAAGAAAAGCACCTGCCTTCTTCACCTTTCAGTAAAAAGACCACTTGTATCCAGTTTGCACAGATGGTGCCACGGATGACAGGAGAACATCTCAGTTTAGAAGAATGAAAGAATAAGCAAAGAATACTTGCCTTGACTACATATAATGTGCTTAGACTGCTTGTTAAAGCAATCTCACGGTTGTTAACAGCTCTCTGGGATCCCACAGAGAACCAACAAGGTGTCAGAATACTGCAGAAGTGAGACATAAATCCTTTTTGGAAAAGGGAGGAGCTTAAGTATATGGCCCAAGCCAACACCATGGGAATTTCCAAAGAAAATTGGAATAAAGAAATGTTCTTTAAACATCTGGAAAACAACAAGGAATTATGGCTAACACAAGTCCATTAGATCACCCAGATATTTTTCCTAAAGCTGCAAGACTAAAAAGATGCTCAATGGATGGCAAACCAAACTGAAGTTAACAACACTGTGCTGTTGCAAGAAAAAAAAAAAAAGAGAAGGAAAAAAATTATTTAAACAAGCATCATGGTGCGTGTGCAGACAGGAGTGATTTCTGCCTGGCCTGTGATGTGTTCCTCTCGTCTCATCCAGTGCTGCAAAGATCTCACTGGAACTCTGTGTCCAGTCTGGAGCACTGGATTTTAAATTAATTGAGGAACCAGGACAGAGAGATGACAATAAGACCACACAAATGATGAAGGGTTTAGAAAATCTGGTCAACAATCATGTAAGACCCAAAAATTACTTTTTTTTTTTTTTCAGTTGTAGAAAAGAGACATCAGAGAGAGGCACAACACTAGTCTTCTAATACATAAAAAGTAGCAGCAGAAAGGAAGGGATTTGCTGAGCTCCACATCCATTGGAAAAAGGTCAAGAAGTGGGATCTAAAGGTAGTCATGCAGCAGCATGCATTTTCTGATGGTTAACCATTAGAACAGGCTATTACAGCTAAGACATTTCTATCTGAGGATGTCTTTTAATCACTTGTTATGCAAGAAGGAGGCACTGTTTTTCCTTCCTTGTGGAATAGGATAAAGTAGACAATCTCTGGATATCCCTTTTGACTTTGCTCTCTGTGATTCATGCACCAGGAAAGCCATGGGCAGGTGTTTCTTTGAGGATGACTGCAATGAACCTGAGGAGCAAAGGCTGGGTGTGGGTAGCAGACACAGCATGCTTCAGCTGCTTCAGCCAGTTTTGAAAAGGCTTCCCTGATGGGCTGTTTTCTGAAAAGCCACAATGAAGATAAACCACTAGGAGAGCAAGAACTTCACTTTTTAAGAGAGTGGGTTGTTTCTCAGAAGTGAGCTGAGCTGGTTTTCTAAATTTTTTTTTTCTCCAAGTGACCAGTTAACACCTTCACCCTCACCCCAGGTGTTCCCATTTTAAGCAGGGCTCACACACATGTGGTGATGAGCTGGGAGTAACTCTCAAAGGCTGTGTTCAGTGGTTCTACTTCACTTTATTAATGTTGCTGGCCTTTAGAGCTGCACAAACTGTGTCCAACTGTCTTCTTGGGTCAGACTCAGCATATGCTTCTTCTGGCAGAAGACCAGGCCCCAAAAGCAGAAAGCACACCAGTTAAAATGATAGGAAACCACCTCTTTTCTGCTCTAAAGCCCACAGAGACCAGTGCCAGATCAGAGCTGGGCAACCACTGAAATAGAAAAGGGTGCTGCCAAGATCTCAGCTCCTTTCCTGGCACAACTTCCATCAGGCATAACTTTACTTTCCTAGTAGTAGTCAGGAAGGAAGACAAATATAAGCACTACCTTATGCCTTCTCCACCTGGTCTTCTCTTGGGCTGTACAGGCAGCTCAATCCTTACTAAGAGAAACCACTCCCAGGGCTTATACTGGATGATATTTTAAATCAACATCTTTGCATTTTAGATCTGATTTGCTTCCATGAAGAGCAAGCACATGCATGTACACCCTTATTAATGACATTACACAAGACATACAAACCCAACAGGACTCTTCAGTCAAAGTCAAGGGACAAGTCATGTCTTTACCCTGCCAAGCCCAGAGCAAAACTCAAAATACTTTGCTCCAGTCAAGTTACACAAAGAAGAGAGAAAGAAAATTCTTCTCTGCTAGTTACCCTCTACCTCTGTCCCTTAGCAGAATTCTCCATCCATATCCTTAACCCTGACACACAAGGCTTCACATGGAAAAGGAAGGAGAGAAATTAATTCTTCACAGCTGGTTCTGTCCTGCAATGCCTTGCTCTCAAGGACAGGCAGCTGTAGCCTTTCTGGCCACGAAGGGAGGGTTAACTCCTACCCTGCCAATTTTCAGATGGATAGCATCCAAAGTGATCTTCTTGCCTTTAACTTTCCCAAGTGGAGACATTCTGGCCTGGGTAAGTGAGATGTATGTCCATGTCCATATGCATACAGATAAATGACATTCCTATACCTCTAAGGCACATGGATAAAGCCTACCACTTCCTAGCTGCTGAGATCCTCCAGGGATATTTTAAGCAAATGATTTAATGAGCATACTTCCAAAGGATTTGCATGCAGGCATAACCTTAGCACAAGTGCACATCTAGAGCACAAAAGCTAAAAATCCTGGCCCAGAGGGCTGGGACGGAGGAGGTGTGGGATGCTGGGACTCCACCCTGCCTGGGGCTGGCAGTGAGTTCATCCCTCCCCTGCCAGAGGGACCGATGTTCTCCAGTCCTGTCCCCTGTGCAGGATGAATAACTGCGGGCTGCATGCTCAAACTCCAGCTGAAGTCAACCATGAGTTTTTTCAGCCTTATTTTCACCCCCTCTGTCATGCACAGCCCCTGCTTCCCACTTGCTACCATCACCAGGAGTTGCCAGAGAAAAGAGAAGGAGCAGCAGCAGGAGGAAGCAAGGGAGCAGCAATGGGAGGATTTTTATGGTTTTTTAATCTGGATCTTGGCAGCCCTTGTTTTGGTGAGGAGGGAGCAAAAGAACAGCACCTCAAAGCTTGTGCTCAGCATAGGGAAATTCATATCAACTCCCCCTGAGGAGTAGGCAGGTGTCTGCATGCATGGGACAGCCCCGTGACCCGGCACAAAGGCACAGGGACCCTTCTCTGGGGAAGGTGAGGGGACAATGACCCCGCAGAGGGGAAGGAAAGGCCTTGGCCTCACCCACTGGAAAAAGGATGGCTGCTGGCGCAGGGCGCAGCCAGATGAGGATGGCCGAGGGAGGCGGCGGGTTGGGTGACAGCAGGCTGGGCTGCAGGTGTGTGTGTGTGTGTAAGAGGAGACTCTTGCTTACACTTGGCAGCCGGGCCTCGAGCAGGCCGGGGAGCGTGCAGCTGATTGGGAATGAGTTATGGAGCCAGCCGGCCCCGGCGTGCTCGCTCCCAGCGGGGGAGCCCGCTCCTGGGAGCTGTCCTGCAGCAGGGGCCCAGAGCTCGGGAAACGCTGGAGGAAAAGGGGAAAATCCTGCCACTGCACTCCTGGATGCAGGAGTTTGGTGGCCTGTTGGAAGTGACCAAGGCACCCGAAGGCTGCACGGGGCATTTTGCTTTTCGTCTCACCTAAATTCACCTCTCTCCAAAAGCTAGAAGGAGGCAGCCCTGGTGGGAAGGGAGGGACAGTTCCAGAGGCTGGACTGCCCTCCTCCAGGGCTGCTCACACACGGCTCATCTGATGCATATTCTCCAAGCTGCAAGGGATGTCTCCTCCTAACCTTGCTCAGCATTCATCACCAGATCTGGCCACTAGGCTTTTTTTCAAAAGCTCAAAGTTCATTTGCTAAGAGATATTCTTGCTGCATTACCTGACAACCATCACTATCTGTGTGTAACTGTAATGAAACAGCTTTCCATACCCAAAGGAGAATAGAGTGAAATTCCACAGCACTCAAAAAATAATAACCACAGCAAGAGAACTAAGGAGTTCAGGCTGAAAACGGGGCTGCAGCAGTGAGAAGAATAAAATGAAAATTTCCCTAAGCAGAGAGAATGGCCGGAAATAGCTGCACCTTCCCTCTCTGCTCCTGTGAAGTCAGGTTACAGGGAGAAAAGGCATTTTAAAATGGCACCAGAGTTTCTGAGTACTGTGGAATATTTACAAAGGCAAAACCAAAGCAAAAAAAAGAGCACACGGTGTGCTCAAGGTAACAAAGAAATTCTGTGATACAGCAGGTAACCGAGCTTGGCTCTGTAGAGACTAAGCATATGCTGTAACTACTGGATCATCTTTCTTCTGTATTACATTTGCTTAGCTCAGTGATAAAAATATATGTCTTCCTCCACAGGCATATTGACCGCACAGTGCTGAAGGTAGATTGTGAGGTTTTATGTTTGTTTATCATGATACATACAAACAAAATACCTGTCTTGCAAAATATGTTGGCTGCCATCCACCACAAAATAATCTTTAGGCAGAAAGCTCGTCTAAGAAACTCCTTTTCAGCCACCAGAAAATTAAAAAGCTAGAAAGCATTTGCCTGTCCATTTGGAAGCCAGCAAGCAGCTCAGCTGGGCAAAGAACATGGGCTCGGTGGAGTTTCTGATTAACAAAATGTAGCAACTTTAATATGCGACTTCAACCCAGCATAACAACCTTCCCTCAGATCTCCCCACTTTCCCCCTGCTGCTTTCCAAAGGTGGTTATCCCAGAGGTTACCTTAACCAAAAAAATGCTTGAATGCAGTTATCTTGGGAGGCACAGTTTCAAAGAGAGGACACATAAAATAATTAAAAGCAATATTCACCTTTCCACTTCAGAGAGCTCCTGTTTGAGCTCCAGAGGGTTGAGAGGGAAAGTAAGGGATGCTTCCTAGAGAGCAAGTAAGGTGAACCAGGACAGCAGAGGGGTAGGCTCAGGACAGTGGGGAAGATAGGAAAGTGGAGCAGATTGTGGCAAGTGGGAGACGTGGTGGGGAAGGAGAAGCAGGTCTGTAGGTGGGGAAGCAGGAAAGCAAGGGGAGCGGGGCGGACAGGAGGATTTTGGAGAGCGGCTAGCCAGCTGGCACACACATAGCAGCTGCTGCTGTGTCAGCCTAGGAGAGTAGCTGCAGCTGCACGCTGGCCATGAATAGCAGAGGAGCAGCGTGCCGGCTGGCTGCTGGAGGGACGGGGGCAGCGGGGCGCTGAAAAGGCAGGGGGAGGCTCTCTGAAAGCTTTTCTGCACAGGGGAACTTGACAGCCCTTTGATTTCTGAGCTGTTTGTTCTCCAATTGTCCACTCCAGTGGATGATCAGTAAGAAAGAGTTAAACGGGGAGAGGGGGGAGGGAGAGAAACAGTAGGAAAACTTAGGTCCTAAATGCAGATCTGGGCTTTGATACTGTATCCATAGCATGCAGTTGTCTGTATGTATAGCTTTCATAGTTGTCAGCAGGGATCAAAATCACAGAGTGCTTAAACTAAAGGAGAAATCTCCACGCAGTTACCCTCATATTTGCTTGAGCCACCACTGGAGGAGGACATGATCCACCACTTGGCCATCTGTTCTGTGTGCCGCACATGTCACTCTGCAGGCCCTCCCGTGTGAGCTCCTACGGGGCTGTGGGTTCACACACCCTTTGTGCCTCCCCACGAGGGTGGGTGCACACACCCCGTGCACTGCTCCACAGCCATATGCGGTCCTACACAGCTGTGGGTGCACACACCCCACACACTCCTCTGGGGCTGTGGGTGTCCCCAGCCTCAGAGTTCCTCTGGAACCACGGGTGTACCCACCCCACACACTCCTCCACAGCTGTGGCTACACAAACCGTGCATGTTCTTTCACTAGCATGGATGATCCCATGCTCTGTTCTCCTCTATGGCTACATCTGCACATACCATGCACCTACACGACTGGAGGCACAGCCAACCATTGCTGTCATCCATGACTGAGTGTAATTGTTCCTCCCCAGCTGTAGGTGATCCCCCCTGAGCACTCCTCCCCAGCTGTAGGTGATCCCCCCCTGAGCACTCCTCCCCAGCTGTAGGTGATCCCCCCCTGAGCACTCCTCCTCAGCTGTAGGTGATCTCTGTTTGAGCACTCTTTTAGAGATACCAGTGATCCCACCCTAAGAACTCCTTCACAGCTGTAGGCGATTCCCCCCCAAGTAGGAGTACCAATTCTTGCATTATCGGGGTACTCCCACCCCAAGCATTCCCTGGCTGCGTGTGCCCTTCCGTGCCTATCTGCACACTCCTTGGGCAGTTCC
>VZRH01002486.1:32570-57112 GCA_013397555.1 Urocynchramus pylzowi
CCGCTGTGCCCTGCCTTCCGCTCCGCCGCTCGGCGTGTCAGCGTTTCGCCCCCGCAGCGCGTTGTTGCCTCAGGCCCCGCCGCCTTGCGCGCCGCACGCGGAGCGTTGCGGGTTGGGAGGGAGCTCAGGGAGCCTCTCGATCCAGCCCCGCTGCCGGGCGCGGGGGCAGCCGCCGCTAGCCCGGGCTGCTCCGAGCCCCGTCCAGCGGGCTCTGAGCGCTCCCAGGGATGGGGCGGCGGCGGGGGCTGCAGGCCGGTGCCTGTCCTTGGAGCCTGGGTGCATCCTTGTGCTTCTGGGGCTGCTGGGTGCGGACGGTGCCCGGCCGGAGGCAGGGGGGAGGGAAGGCTGGGCTCCCTGCCCGGCTGCAGGCAGGTAGGATCCTGCAGGGAGTTTCACAGCTGTTGCCCTCAGCCCTTCCAAGTGGGCCACGGGGTGGAAGCTGGCAAGTTGCGAGGCGCTGAGGAATGGGGATGGTGCGGTGCCCCAGCCCGGTGGGGAGATGCGTATCGGAAGCCTCGGTACCTGCGGGTTGCGTTTGGCACCTGGTGACTAACAGATGAAATGGCCCTTGCTGACCTCTCAGACCGTAGCTCGAGGGATCTCAGTTACCTGGCGAATACCTGCTAGGAATGGTTAGGCACAAAAATCCTTCATTTGCATTTCAAGCTAAAGGAAGCCAGTCTATATAAATCGTTTCACTTTCTGTGCTGCCAGGGACCCTCCAAGCTCTGATGCTCATGCCCCACAAATTTAGGACTGACTGAGTTTGCCGCAGTTAAATGTTTAAAAATAAAAAAGGTACACAACTGATCAATTTTTCCATGTGGAGGCACTTAAGTTCTGGTTGCCAGGTTGGGGTGTTTTGATGGCCTTTGTTGGTCCTGTGCCCTCTTGAACTTGGAAACGTTCCTGTTAATAGGTATAGTCAATACCATAAACCCAGGGTATTTAGAACTGTGTTCTTAAGTTATAAGATCAAAGAGAAAATTAAGGTTCTTACTCCTTTTTATTGGCCATTTAATACAGACTTGATGAAATCGTAAACTCTTCAGTAGGAGATTTCAGTAACGTTAGCACCTCAAACTTTGTATGTTATCTGCATGAGGAAGTAAAGGTAATTTAACTCATGCTTTTATTTTGCCAGTTTCTAGCATTGCTACTTGAAACACAAGGAGAGTTTGATAATCCTTGCACTGCAGGTCCCTAAGCCCAGCCTTCTTTGAATTTTTCTCTGTTGGAATAAGCACATTCTTACCTTGCAGCTGCTGGATATTGTTCTGTGCTCACCCAGTCCTGAGTAAGGCCTGTTTGTCCTGCCTCTTGCAGGTGAACTGAAGCAGTGTCTCCAGCCCACACTGCCTTGTCTGCTGCTGTTTCTCGTACTGTTGGCTGCAGCATTTTGAGGGAATTGAAATACTTGGGGTATTTCTTTTTTCCACCCTTTTTGTCTCTGCAGCTGTTGCAAAGCAGGCTGTGATTTATTTAAACAGTGCCACTGCAGTCTAGTGGGTGGTTAGCTGATTTTTGGACGGTTTACTGAATACTCTCCCAGCCCACCCTGGGTTCTAAAAATAAGCTGTGGAGTAGTTTTACTTACAGCAATCTGTGGATGCACCTATGGAAAGAAGTCCCTCCTGTGTGTTGTAGTTAGATCTTGAACTCAGTGCTCAGTCTGTTGGTGGGGAACACAGCATCTGTGTCAGAGCTGTGCAAGGAGAGGCTTAATTGTAGTGCTAGTTTATCACGAGGGGTTTTTGAAGTAGATGGAGTTCCTGGGTTAGGTTTCAACTCCCTGGGGTAATTTCAAAATTATTCTCAAATAATATTCCTTCTCTCCTCAAGTTTGCAACTGAGGAACAAAAATATGGGCATAGTCTTTTCCTATGACTTTTATTTTTGCTGTACAGCAGTAATGAAGTTACTGTTTCTTTAATATGATGGGAAAGAGCAAGAGTAGAGAGCATTGGAAATTGTGTCCTTCACTTATGAAACAAATTTGCTTTGGTGTTGGCAGTGAGAAGAGGATTTATTTCAGTAGTTCTAGCTTGAATTTTTAAGCTCCATGGTAAGGAAAACCAACATGAGTATATGCAGAGTTTTTGGTGAACCTCACCTGAATGGTAACTCCCTCACGTAGACCCTAATGCAGTAATGTATAAATTGCTCGGGGTTGGGGGGAGTTTCTTGAAGTCTGTGTGATACTACAGTGTCCCAAGCTAGCAGTAGCTTTAAAGCAAGTAATTTCTTGAAAAGGGATTTGGTTTGTTTTACTGATTTTCCTTTTTAGTTTTATGGGGTAAAATTTTTCAGTTTGGACAACTGTCTCTTCTGTAAAGCTGCAGTACCAGAGTTCAGTGACTTCCAATGTTTGAAACAGTCAGTTATCCAGCTTATTCCTATTTCCTGTCCCTTTTTTTCCTTTGAATATCATTAGTCTGATCTCTGATTTGCAAGAGGGAGCTTGGGATACTGCCAGAAAGTTCTTAAAATTGCTACCTTGGGATACATCATCCACAGAAATCTGGCAGTGGGAGAGGCTGAGGAACAGCTAGAACAATACAGCTGTCTTCTTCACCCACCTACCTCACATTTTTTTCTTTGCCTCCTGCTGTAAAACTTGAAGCTTAATGCTTGTTTGAGATTGTTAACAAACAAATGATGCAATTAAAATTTATGTGCAACTTTAAAACAAAGAAGACAGAAGAATTCAAGCAGCTTTGAAGTTGATTCTGATCAGTTACAGTTTAGGCTTGTTAGTCTTGAGCATTTTTTTTTCCCCTAGCACAAAGCTGTTTGTTCAGACCCTGAAGCTTCACAAATACCTGGCACATTAATATTTATCAGTAGCCATTGGCAGAATTTTAGATTTGAGGTTAATTGAAGGTTGCTTCTGAAGATGGTGTTTTAAAGTTAGTTGTTCTGTGGGATGGGTTATGTGGAACCATTTCTTGTACTCCTTTGCAAGATGCCATGAAATGGAGTTGTGTGTGGTTTTTCCCTCCACCCTGTTCTTTCCCTCAGGGAATTCAGAGTTTTTCCTGTACCGTAAATGTTGGTATGGCATCCATTACTTCAGTTAATTAGTCATATAGAGGAATTGTTCTGACTAGTTGTGGATGCTGAAATCATGTATTACAGTATGCATCACTGGCTCCTCTCAGCCCCTCTGTTTTTGAGATGCTGCTGTGAGTGACAGTGCACCCACGGGTGCTGTATACTCTGAACTCCCCAGGAGAACTTCAGCTTTCAGGGTCCTGAAGATAAGCAGAAACAAGTATTTGCACCTCTCCTTTTCCTTGGTGCTTAGCTAGGACTCTGTAACCAATCTGGAGGAGAGGTTCAGGCAGCCCTTGCAAATTGCTTGGATAAAGGGTGCCTTCCTCACTAGGATTAGGCAACTAATTGATTTTTTTTTTCTTTTAGGCGCTATCTTAGTGGTTTTTCCTATTTAAAGAGTGATTGTAGCACCTCTCTGTAACCTTCTGAAGTAATCTTAACTTTCAGGTACATAAAAAATGTCAATAATTTTAATGTCCAGGCTGTGTGTGAGTTTCATCTGTATGCAGTCCACGTGTGGGTCCCATCCAAATGCCTGGAGGGGTTCAGTCTTGATCTAAAACATACACAGGAGTGTGAACTATCAAATATGTAAAGCTGTTGAGAGGATAGCTTGGCTGCAGCAGTAAATGTTAAATTTCTTAGAAAGCAACCTGCCCCTTCCCCTGCCAAAACCTGAGCAGGAATACTTGACCTTGCAGCTTTTATTGCTTAATGGGTACAGCATTCTGCCTGGCACTTTCACATGTCTGGTTAACTGTAGGACTCTTCATCAAGCTCTCCCAGTGCTTTTAATTTGAGAGATGAAGGTGGTTAGGAAGACATCTAGCCTTCAAGCTCATTATCTGGGATCCTTGGTGCCCCTAGGGAACTAGATAGCCTGGCTGTAGGAAATGCTATTGTCTATTTTTGTTTGGCTGGTAGACCCACAGTTGGTCTACCTCCTGTCTCAACACAGCCATCACTGCTCTCTGATCAGGATCTTGAGGCTTTGTAATGAAAATATCCTGGATTAGATTACTCTCAGCTCCCTGATAGAGTAAACATGCATCCTGTCATCTTGGATGACAACCCATCGGGACAGATATGCTTAAATTAGGCAGGTCAAAGTTAGGCCATTTAGCACTGGAAAAAGAGCTCATGCATGGCTGTACCAGAAGAGCAGTAGGTATGTTTTTTCTTAGGAAAAAAGATTACAATCAGTGGAGACACACAGCAAGCTTTACCTGTAATTAGCTGTTCTGTGCTCCACTGAAACTCCTTCTTAAGGAAAGTGTTTGCAAAAGCACAGTTCCAAGCAAGACCTGAGGGCAGGGAATAAGAAGTGAGAGCAAGACCTTTTGCCAAAACATAAAATTCACCTGGTTGTGATGGGCTATGATGTACATGCATTGCACCTTGTTAGCTCAGGAAATCAGATGGAAAAAATAATCTAGTTGGTTAATAATAGCTGTATATTGATGATCTACAGAAATGTTTAATGTCTTATTTACCAGCAGCCTTTTTTCCCCAGGTGGAAGGTTTTGCTGACTATACTTGACTTTCCCTCCCTGAACTTGGTGCGTGCCTGGTGGGCTTGTCAGCAGACTCTGGGACTCCTGTGGAACTGCCATGCCAAAATATGTAATATTTTGCCAAAACACGTGCAGTCCTTGTGCTCATAAAGCCTTCCCCTGCTTGTTGCAAATCATGAACAAATACACTGTGAATCAGAAAACATGGATCTATGTTTCCTCACTTTTGGGGAGGTAGATCATGGAATTTATATGCTTTCACCTGCTCAGTACTGCATTTGCCTGGAAGTCTTTTTGATCAGAAATGAAAGGTTGAGGAAATAGTTTATTATAAAAAACATATCCCTTTGGTCTCAAGTGACACAAATGCAAAAGGTAGTTTTCAGGTTTTGTTTTGCTCTTTCTTAAAAGAAGATAATGGGATGATGTTTTAGAGAGTGACTTCAGCTATGCTGGGAAGTGACAACTCCAGTTGATTTCAATAGCAGCTGCAGGTGTCACCTCTAAAAAAGAACCAAGGCCTTAATGGTGACCACTTCAGAACCACTCTTTGAAAAAGGGATTTATTATTGGCATGCTGTGTGTGCCAGCAACTATTTGCAGCTTGCCCAGAATAGAAAGTCTAAAGACTTAAGTTTCATGTAACTATAGGAAATCTGTCTTCTAATTTTAAGCAGAAGTGCTCTTTGACTCTTAATCTTTCATGCATTCATGTCACTAAATCTAGAATTTCTTATGTCTTTGAAATAAATATGCCTCAAAGGACAGCATTCTGCTAACTATTTAAACTTTATACCTTGAAGTTCTGGGGGTTTTTTGAATGTCACAGAGATGGTCAGATAGTAAAGAACACTTCTATTTATACTCCTTGAAAGTTTCCTTAAATAAACATGTGCTTATTTATTGGAAACACTGAGGCTAAAGTCAAAACTTGCAGACGAAGTCCCTCACCTCCCAACCACTGACGGTGTGCTTGTACACCTCTTGTCAGTTTTCTAATCTTTATTCCAGAAGGTGCTCCAGGCAGCCTATCTGTGAAATGCTACACTCCTAGCCACACAGCTGGTGTGGGCATTAAATCTTTGACTGAAAATGGAATAGGTATTAAAGTAGTCAGGATTACTCTTACACAAGAGGATGTGAGGTAGAAGCAGAGCATGTTTGATTCACTGCAGTGCAGCAGAGGCTTTGTAGCACTGTCTCTGGGCTGTTCAAAGATGTTCCAAATGCTGCTTTCTCAATAAAAAAAAAGTCTGCATAGGAAAGGTTTGCTGGAGACATGACCACTTGTGGCTTTAATCTTTAAACAATCAGGTTTATCTTGAATGTAGTTGGGGTGAAATTGTAATTGGTTTGTGTTATATCAGACTTGTGATATTTGGCCTAATTAGGCTGTCTTCCCACTGTATTTCAGGTGGCTTGAGTGATCCTGTGGGGCTCAAGTGTGAGTGTAGATGTTGAAGGGCTTTGTGTGGCAGAAGCTGCCTTCTGTGTTTGAGGCTACTGCTTGTACTTCTTTTGCAAATGCAGCTTGCTTTGGGAACTATTGCAGGTTCACTGTTTTTCAGAACAAAAGCTGCAAAAAATTAAGCTTTTGTCAAACAATTAATAATGTGGAACAACTACACTGGATTTAGAAAATGCCAGAAATGGTCTCGTGAATTTCTAGTATATTTGTTAATATGTGTTTTTACCATAAAGCTTTTCTTGTATGAAAGGAGATTGGAGACAGATATGTAAGGTACATCATGATTTTGTTTTTTAACTTTGAAAATTACTTTTGTCCCCTGTGGGCTAGTGGCTGCTCTGTTGAGCAATGCCTTCGAGTCACTTCATGTAGGTGAGATGAGTGGAATTCATCTTTTTTTGTGTAGTCTGACTCCTTTGCTTGTTTTTCCTCTAGGTGTTGCTTTGTGTTGGCTCTGAAATACATGCTCTGAGTGTACTTTAAAAACTACCCTAAGTTCATAAAGCAGCTATGATCACATTGTGTACTTAGTCATCTGCAGGAGCTGCAGGTTACTGTGTGCCAGAAAGCTTCCCTCCCTGCTCCTCTGAAAACAGGCCCAGTGTTTTGTCAACTCTGTGTGGGTCCTGCTTGTGTTGCCTGCTCTGTTTCAGAGCTGCTCAACCTGAAGAGGAGACCTCATCAGAAAGTGACCCTGCCTTTTCTGCCAGCACACCCATTTGCTTTCCCTTGTTCCTCTCCAGTTCTAGCTGCAATAGTTCTCTGATCTGGAAGGAGCTTGAGAGCATCAGTTGGGAAGGAGAGAGGCTGCTTCAGGGAGTGAGGAGTAAGGGTGTACTGGCAGTGCTTCTCACTCCTTGATGCTGATCCATTTGCTTACCTGAAGGAGAGTTGCTGCTGTTCCTTAGCAGTAATTCCACCATTCCCTCCCTCTCCTGCACTGTGATAAACCTCTGATGGGCTTTTTGCTAGAAATCTGCTCTGGCTTTGGTCAGGGGGTGTCTAAAGCTGGTCAGTCTCTGGTCAGAGTGACTGCTGGCAGTCATGTGCTGTGTCCATTCAGTGCTTTGGAGCTGTTCAGCTCTCACAGGAGCAGGAGGTGGAGGTGTAGCCTGACCACCCCACCCTGGCCCTGCTCCCAGGGCTGGGGCATGAACCAGTGTGGGCAGGTGAGAGCATCTCTGCCTGTTCATGTTAGACACCACTGGCCTCCTGCCTCCCGTGGGGTGGTGGGACCCCTTGGAGCTGCTCCTTCCCCTCTGTGCCCCTGGGCAGACCTGTTGGGAGGGACAGAGCTGAGGAGAAGGCTGTGGTGGCTCTGGTGTTGTAGATCACCTCGAGTCAGGGAGGGGTGGCCATCCCTGATGCAAGCAGTCTTTTGGTGCCTTTGCTTACTGTACAGGAAAAAAACACTCTGTCCAAATGATTGAGTGCTGTCTTCAGCAGTCTGTCATGTGCCCATGATACTACAGACAACCAATGGTGCTAGACTAGGACTGAACAGATGAGTTGATTTTTTGATTACTCCAGTGCTTTTGCTTTTTTTTTTTATTTTCTTTTTTCTGGTCTGGTGGCCAGTCTCTGCTCAAAGATAGTTAGATTTAGCAGTCAATGTGTGCATCATACACACATACACACAGTAGACACATTTCAGCATCAAAGACTTAAATACCATTCAGCCCTGAGAGAAATGCTTGCTATTTACCTGAAATGTCTCGACCACTTCTTTTGCTATTAACCATTTTTCCTGTAATTATATTTGGGGAATGATTTACAGTTATAAAATGTTGTTTAAGAATTGAGCTATATTTTTTGCTCATTTATTAAATCATTCCCAAGGGTTTTCTTCATAGTTGTAGCTAGCCTTTAATTTGTATATAAAGGAGAAAAATGAAATATTTATTTTTTTACTACTGTTTCAGATGCTAAATAAAGTGCAAAAAGCATATTTAACATGAGGATCTTCTGATAACAACAACTCTGAGCTGAATCATGTAGTAAGCCTGGATTTTATCTGTGGTTGCAATGACTGTTTGCTCCTCAATAGAAAGCTACATTAGATGGAAGGGACAAGGCATTTCAAGGCTAAATGACAGACAATCTTAGTCTTACTTGATTAGAGCTTGCAGAGGTTGCTAAGAAACAGCCTAATAGTCCTTGAGTAACCAATTATATGCCCCTAGGACAGATGCACAGGTGCTCATTCTCTGAAGTTTTTTTTTTTTTTGGTTTTTTTTTGGTTGGGTTTAAATTTTTAAATCTGAGATAAGGCTGGAGTATTAGTACACAAACTGCAATCTGTTTACATCCTGCTTTGGGCTTGAAAGTCCTGATTATATATATCTTGCTTCCAGCAGGATGTGTTCTGGTGGGCTTCGTTTAATATGTTACAGTTTGATTATTATAACAATTTAAATTATTGTTGCAGTGCTTCTTCTAGTTCTACATACTCCACTGTGTCTCTAGTCTCTCCAGTGTTTTCTAGTACTGTGAACATACCATCTTAAATAACTTAGAGCATATAACATTCAAACTGGATAAATTTTACATTTTCAGACTCTTAATGAGTCTTAATACTGATGCAGTATCCTATGGTATGTAGAAAAATATCCTTACCCCTTCATGCAATTTGGAGAGAATTATTGTAGGAGCTAACAGTTACCTAAAGCATCAAACAGGGTTATTTCTTTTTTTCTTGCCTTTTTTTTTTTTTCCTGAATACGTATGTTTCTGTTTATAGCATTGCAAAGTTCAACAGTCTACTTTGTAAAGACAGAATCTACACTTTTAATCTAATAGGTCTTGGATTCCAGCTGGAGAACTTAAGATCTAATTAGGGAACTTGTTCATACTTGGAAGACTTGATTGACATATGCTTTAAGCAGTAAGTTGAGAAATATTTTAATAGCTTAATTATTGATCTTCAGTTAATCTACTGAAGTAGAAGTTTTTTAGGGTGTGCAATTTTTGGTACTATTTAGTGTTCCTACTGACTGAGGACAATTTTAACAGCTCTTGTCTGGTAACCTGTGCTACTGCTTTATAGTTTTAGTTACTGCTCTTTTTTTTNTTTTTTTGTCTTTTTTTTTTTTTTTTTTTTTTTTTTTTTTTTTTTTTTTTTAATAGTAGTGATTTTGATAGTTCTGACTCTCATGATTCAATGACATGATTTTCCTTGTATCACAGCATGGAATTTCTACTGTAACTGGCTACATGTAATCAGCAAAGTCTAAAAATCAGACCATGATTACTTAGACTGTTAAGGGCAGGTTTATCCATGTGCTGCCCCTCAGTACTGACTGGCTTTTTCACACCACAATGACCTGATAGCACCCCTGTGTTGGTTATAAACTGTTGTTTAAATCATATGTTTATATATAGGCCCAGAATGTTTTAGTGTTGTGTTTGGCTGTTGGGTACCTTTGTAGAACAGTATTTTTCCATGATTCATCCTCACATATTGGTGCTTTCTCCTATCAGAATGCGAGGAAGGGAAGGAAGTAGGGAAAATGAAGTATTTGGACTTGCACAGACGTGTAAGGTGTTGGCTGTCAGATCTTTAGTGCTCCTGCAGTGCCTTCTGATGTTTGCTGCTCAGCTGTGAGAACCTCAGGGTCGTGGGGAGACTCCCAAGCTATAAACCACACCTCTCTTGTTCTGCAAGAGGTGAAGGTAAAGTGGTTGCCCAAACCCAGCTGGTGGCAATTCTTCAGAGGTTAATTTCCAGAATTCAGATTGCCTTTATCTAACACTGTGTGTCCTGGACTTGGACTGAGGGCTGTCAGAATGTTAATTGTCACAGGGCTTAGGCAGAAGTACAAACTGTTATGTATCACCAGAGCTTCTCAAGCTGCTCATATCTACTCCCAGATCACTGCAAATGTAAGGTAAACAAAATAAGCTTTGGTTGACAGGAAAGATAGTCTTGGCTTGTGGCAGCTTGCTACCAGTGATAATTTGTTTGTCCCTAAGCCATTAGGATGGATTTTAAAGATTTGGTACTCTGAATCTTCAGCTTGCCAAGGAATCTGGAGAAAGTTGGAACAGCAGGGAGTCAGTGGCAAATGAAGTGCTGAAACTGTAAAGTAGTCACTGGCACATATTTTTGATTTATGGCTCCAGCTTTGGACTTACAAAATTATTCTGGCTTTTTTTAATGTTGGCCTACTTTCCATGGCTTTGTTGTGTTCTCTATTGATACTCATGCTTATGAGGAAAGCATTGTTACCCTCCAGAGGAGTAATAGGGGTCAGCAATGAAATAAATTTGAAGACTTACTGACATAATCTCCCTTTCATAGCTTCTAGATCCATGTTAGTGGGAGGAGAAGGGGAAAAAATAGAGAAACATTCTGAATTTACATGCTTAGAGTTGATTTGCAGGGCATGAACTTACTTTCAAAGGCTGCTTCATGTACTTTGCCACCGTTGCTACAAAGTTTTCCTTCCAAAGGTGTGCCCATTTGCAGTTTTTGTCTGATTTATAATAATGTAAAGCTATATCAGTTCCCCTCCAGTTTACATGAATCTGAAAGAGATGATTGGATATTGAAGTACTGATGCTGCTTTGTTACAGTGGGATTGATCATGTCTTGGTTGTTGTATATTCAAGCAGCTTGGAGTTGTGGGCTACATGTGCTATTTTATGCTGTGCTTCTTTGCTGCTGTAAGCAATTAATTTTTAATAGTAATTAAATCCAGTGCAGTGGTTGGTGCTGCAAATGTGATAAAGATTTACTGTAGCCACAAAGCACTGTTCAGAAGATTCAGTCCTGCTGATGGGATACAATTGAAGCATGTTTCAGGGATGTGTTTATAAACTTAGTTTTTTCACAGCTAAACTCTGGCTCCACCATGTATATTTAACTGCGTGCATAATCCCTGTTTAATCCTTTATTCAAGTTCCTTGTGTGTGTTGATCTACATGAAAGAACTTGCACCCACTCTTAGAGTGGTGACTCTTATTTTTCTGCTCAACTTATTCCTGTAAATTTACAGAGAACTAAAATAAGGTGTTTTATTTCTGATTGCTTCCCTGCCAGCCTCTTTAGCATGTGCAGAAGTTGAAAACTGAGCTGCTGGGGGCTGAAAAGGAGGACAGCTTAGGTGTATTGTCCCTTTCTTTTGGATTAATGACACTTCTGTTAACTAGCCATGAGCAGTTCTACATTCTGTTTGATAAGTCTCTTGTGGAAATGTGAAGTTCAAATTGACTGAAACTGTTGTGTGGCTCAATGTAGCAATAAAACAGAGACAAACAAGCACAGTATTTCTGTTTCTTATTGTTGAGAAGGCCTGTGGTGATAGCTGTGCTCAGAACCAAAGCCATGGGAGGAAAAGAATGGATTTTGTTTAGAGTTGCATGAGGGTTTGGGCCATCAGCTGCTGCCATCACTGTGGGCCAGTGGAGTCTTTGTTTCACGTCCCCTTTCAGCTGTGGCTGCTGCTGCCCAAGCAGCTCTGGAGGTGACTCAGTTGGGTAGGACTGATGAGGGAATTGAAGAGGACTTGAAAAACAGTGCCACAATCTCTGCTCCCTTAGGAACAGTGGTTGAGTGTGGGCCTCTCCTCTTCCAAAAGCAAGTCATCTAGAGCTCATTAGCTGGAATTATGGGCATTTGCTTTTTTAAAAACAAAGGGAAAGTTTGCAGTGCTGTCAACAGCTAACGTTATTTAAAAGGGTTAAGATTAAAACACTACTCTGTATTCCTGGGGTCTTTGCATACATAGAACTTGGGGGCATATCTGGTTTTTTATGTATTTGCTTACCTTCTTAGTATGCATATTTCTAATACAAAAGAGAGTGCATGCAGGTGTTCTGTGTTTAGAACAATAATTAAAGTATGTTATTACATAGTTAGTTTAATTCCCTCTTGACTTCAAGTTGAAATTATAATGATGCATGGCTTCAAGTGCCCAGAGGACACTAATATCCATGCCACATGGAGTGCAGAGGGGAGGGGAAGAGCAGTATTAATTACTAGTTCATCTTTGAATTCTAAATATTAGCATAAAACAAGTCTTGCACTAACCATTAATGGGTCTTCATGGTTGTTACATACACTTCAAAAGAGACAATCTAGATACACTTTCATTAATGCAACAAGAAAGTGTGTGTATAATGGGCTTAATTTATCTTGGACTACTTCCAAAACTTTAGGAAAAGAGTAGGACGTGGATACTTGGTTAATATCAAGTTTGTCTGAAACAGTTCAAAGGTGGTAGCAAAGCTGAAAGCTTCTTCTTAAATCTAATAGAGTGATGTTCAGATGGTCCCCAAGTGTCTGCCTGGTGCTGTACTTGTACGTGTCTCTTTATCTGAAAGTCTTTTTTTCTCTGTTCCCTAATTTCATCAATACTTTCTTCTTTTCTTTGCTATTGGATTAACTGGATGGGTTTCTGGAAGCTTCTAGTGCCAGCTCCAGCTGTGGTGGAAAGGACTGGAGCTTATTAGCTGTGAAGTCATGAAAGTACCTTAAGATGTAGCTGGATTATTTCCTGTAACATAATGATTGGGCATAATGTGTGTTGACAGTTAATCCTATGTTCTTCTATCTAAACCAGTAGATTCTGATTTTTTTAAGTTTTGTCCACTAAAACTGGATACTAGCAAAGAAACATCTACTGGAATTGCTACTCTGATCTTGTATATAATTTCTGATTTAGTTTCATTTCTAATCTCAAAAATCAACACCTTGTGTTCTCCCTGAACAGGATGGAAGGCTGTTATTTAAGGTTCAAGTGTGTTTTCAGGATTGATGCACGTGGGGTTAATTTCATTGTCCTTTCTGCTGCTTTTGCTTCAGAACTCTCAAGAAGGGAAATGCAACTGGGGGATGTTAACTAGGCTCTCCTGTTTGAGAGAGAGGAAGAATACAAGCTGTGATACTTATTTGACAGTTATCAGGTTGGCTACTAGGATGTTGTCTCTTCCTTTTATATGGTTGTACTATTCCATACCAAATCCTATTGCTCTGCTTGGTAGCTGTTATAGTTAAAATAGTGTTGGTAATTTGCTGGCTTCTCTACTACTTAATTTCTTCTATGGTGTAGAATAAGATCTTGCTAATGCTGTTTTATATTCCAATATACTTTCAAGAAACCTCACTGGGACAGGCACAGTAACAGCCATATCAAAGGATAGCCAAATATTTGTTAACTTCTAATCAGACTACACAAAGGTTTAGTGTATATAGATATCTTGGGTAAATTAGCAGAGGGGAGCTGTGCCTGTAGGAAGGATGACTAATAGTTCTTCTATAACTGCTTTGTATTCTGTGCTCATCATTAGCTCTTATCAACTACTTGAAACAAACCTGTGATGAGCAGGGTGGCTTAAGACTGTTTTCAGGTGGATTTTACTTTGTGTGCATGTCATTCTTCTCCATGGTGTTGGTTTTTCTTTCACAGTGGCCATGTATAAACAGAGCATTGCTGTGCTCAGGCTGCTGGGACAAGCTCTCCATTTTTGAGGCTGATTTCCACATGCCTAGAGCTTTTAATGGGATGCTAGGCTTCTGCCCAGCAGATCTGAGGATCAGCTCCAAGATGGTTTTGCCATGATTTTTGTTGGAGGTTGGAAGAGAATTGGTGAGCTGGGCTTCCTTTACCTGGAAGAAAAGCAGTTTCACAGAGTTGTCAAAGGGTATTAAATTTCTGCAAGTCTTTTCTCAGGACTTGTTGGAGACCTGCAGGAGAAGGTCTCATGTGCTTACTGACAGAAACTTCAAAGGCATTTTTTTTTTCCTTACTGGAGAGTGTGAAAAAGTTCAAATGAAAAACATTACCAGCAGTTGGTTTACCTGTATATAGGTATGGCTCCAGAAGGCCTGCGATGTCTTAATTCCTGCTTCTCTACTCTTGTTTATTTTGGTCTAAAATGCGTTTCCTGAGGTCACTAAGGGTTCTGATCTCTGCTCAAATTCCAAATCTGTGTTCCCTGAGGCCTGGGCTGAGCCTGTAGGAACTGTCAGGCATACAGATACTGAGGCACACCCAAATGGCAAAAAGGATGTATCTACTGTTTCCATTTATCAGGAGTACTCCAGGGGTCCATGCAGAGTGTCTAGGAGCATCTTTTGGAAATCTAGCTAATTAACCTGGTTTGCTCTGAAGAGACTGGTTCTTGCAGTAATTTGTATATGGGATCTTGTGTAATGACAAGGATTCCTTATGGGATTTTAAGTTGTGTTTTATGGAGAGTAGTGTTGCATTTGGGGTGGTTCAGTCAAGTAGGTGAAGTCCTGTAGCAATTCTGTGAGTGTTTTTTACTTCTTATTCCCTTTAATTTTTTAAGTCCTAACATTTTTTTTAGCTGTTATTTCCAGACTGTCACAGATGCTCTTGTCTTCACAGCTTCTGTGCCAGTCATGCTAAACTAATCTTTGCCTTTCCTATTCTATTCTTCCCCTAATTTTCCCTGGAGACTAAAGATGATGTTTTGAAAGCTGTTTTGTTCCCTAGACTGGTTCCTGAGTGGCTGAGAGGCCCAGCTTTTAATGGGGGAAGTATTTCTTGCTTACTCTTCAGCTGGTATGGAATAACATGTGTGGCTGGTGTGACACTTGGCTCAGTGACACACGTAGACTGTGCAGAATCACTTTCTTAGTGGAGGAAGGTTAATTGGGAATAGCACTAGCCTTCATCTGTGCCACATGGAAGCCAGTAGGGGTTGGTTTTGGCTAGTGTAAATAGAATAGCTAAAGTTTGGAGATGAATTGTGAAATTATTTCAGTTATTTTTCTGTGTAAACCTTGGTTATGCCAGTCTTCTCCAAAACAAGTAGTGTTTTTTTCTTGTAGTTAAACCAGGATTTTTGTCACAAATGTGCTGATGAATTTGTGTGAAAAATTGCTATGAAATCATTAAGCTTTGTATTTCACTTGACACTTGTCAATCTTCTTCTAGTGAAATAAGTGCTTGCTGTATTTGAGCATTTCTGTTGTCTTGCCTTGAATGACAGTATGTTCTGCTTTGTGTCACCTGACTTAATCACTATTAAAAGGCTGTCTGGATTACCTTTTCCTCAGGGGAAGTTTCAGAAGCTTACAGTCCTCTAAACCTTTATTCTAAATAATATCTCCCATTTAGTAGATTTAGCTCAGTCTTTATCTGAATAGCATTTGTTGCATTCACTGCAACAGGTACCTGACTGAATAAGCATGCATGGGTTGGTGATTTCTGCATTTGTTCTAGTTTATGTGTCATTTCAGTGTTGCAGAAAGGAGAATCTTGATTAGATTTTTCAATTATGGTTTTCAAAGAGGAATTCTGAGATAAAATTATAAATCTGATTTAGAATTGTGGTTTTGTTTCTCCTGGCTTTTTCTTCCTCAAACACTCCTTGGTCACAATTTTGATTATCCTGGGATAGATGGTAATGGCTCAGGCAGGTGTGCAAGATTCTACAGTGTAATTGTTTTAATAATTTTAGCACTGTTTTGTTTTAGTGTCAGCCATCAGAAAAAGTGAAATACTTGCTTCAGAGCCACACCTGTACTGGAACTGGAGTTCAGGGAATGCAACAACTGTTCATAGGATGTCAAAGGCAAGAACATAGAAAACTGCTTGTCTTTGTCCCTAGCTTTGTTTTCAACCTGATAGCCTCCAGAAAATAGTTGTGGTTTGTCTCTCTGAAGTACTTGTGCCCATTTGCCCTTGGACTCACAAAACTCTTAAAACTTTTCCCTTGGGCTACCTGTGTAGCATTTTGCCAAGTTCTGCTTAAAATGCCATCTTCTCTGACTTCATTTCTTCTGGCCATGACTCCTCCTAGCTTCCTTTCTTACCTTTTAATTCTTGCCAAGACCATGGAAATAGATGATCTGCTCCTGACCCATCCCCAGGACCTGTTGCAGCATTTGGGCTTCTGTCACAAACTCCTGTTGTGTCTTTTTCAGGCTGAGGAGTTTTGGCCAGTTCTTTAATTTCTCTCATGGAAATAACTTGATTCTTTGTTCCTTCTTCTTACATTTCTCTGGACCTTTGATTTCTACAATCCCCCTCCTGGAAGATATTTGTTTTTCTTTAACTTCTTTTCCTATCCAGTCTCTTTTCAACAGGCTTCTGAATATTAAGTAGTCAAGACATGGATAAGAGTGGGAGGCAGATCTCTTACTGTGATCAAAGAACTTGTGTTGAGTTTGTGAAGGGAACTTGCTTAGCTGGGAGAAGCTGCATGGCTTTGGTGGATTGAAGGAGTAGCTGGTAATGGTTATCAAAAGATCTATTTAGTGAAACCTTGCTTATCAGTACACATTTGCACAGAAGAACAAGGTCACAGGTGTCATTAACCCAGGGTTGTGTTGGGCTCTATGAAAATTAGTTTACATTCAACAAGGTTGGAAGGTAAAATGAGATTTGCAATGCTGTACTACTACAACAGAATTCAACAAAGAATTCTGAAAGATATCATGGAAAGAGAAAAGAATAAGTTGTTTAAACACCTCCTAGGATGTCATTGTTCTAGTAACTAGAATGAAGTTACTGGTCATTCATCTAAGATGAAATTAATTATTTTTTCATAAGCATTAAACTTGTTTATTCAGTTGGGAAAAAATAATCTTTCCTCCTTGATGTATTGATTAGTTTTATAAGCCAATACTTTTGTGGAGACTTGTGTCATAGAGGAAGTGCCTAGAAATGGCATACACAGAAGGCATTTGCAGTAAAATAGAAGTGTTTCAAGAAAACTGACAGCTTATAGCATGGATTGGTATTAAATATTGATGTTCTTGTTTCTTGCTGGAAAATCTCAAGAAAGGCAAGTTAGCATGGGAGTCCTGAGTAGCTGAATTTTCACTGACAGTTTTGTTGGTTTTTTGTTCTGAAAGTATATGGAAAACAGATGATTTCTAAGTCAATCCTATGGTGTTTGCTGAAATTTAAGTGGCCACAGTTGGCAGCTTGGACTTCATAGTTGGAACTTAATCTCCTTGAACACAGCAGAGATGTGTACATGCTGGAATCAGGGGAAGGGGGATGGATGGGTGGGGATGAATAGCAGACAGCTATAAAAAGCAGAGGCAAGCATTACTGCTGTTCCCTTGGACTAGCATTACTGCTATGTGTGTAATGGTGAAAGGCAGTGCTTTAAAATAGGGAGGGGCTCTTCTAGGAGCTGAGAGAAGTCAGCAGACGAGCTCTTCTTCAGATGACATCCTCACGTGACTGCTGCCTGGTCACATCTCCTGCAGGTTTTTAAAATGTGAAGCTAATGTCTTACTCCTGGTACTGTGAAAACTGTTCCTGGGGTGCCTGTTTCCTTTTTCCTCAGGGATGCTGCTACCCTGGCTGCAGCAGCTGTCTGACAGGTGCTATCAGAGGTCAGGGCCAATGCTGAACCAAATGTGCCATCTCTGACTTACCATTTGTCAAAAGGTTGACTTGGCTGAGATGTGCTTTGAGTTTCTTTCTAGGGTGCTAAGTTACAAGAAAGTTGTGAAGTCTTTATTCCCATGGTTTAGCTTCTCATATGTAGATGGATCTCCTGAGGGCTCTCACTTTGCTTTTATGTGGTCTGAGGTGACTGTATTAATGTCTTGCCTTGAGGAGTTCTAGTCTGTCATGGCATTTTGGGCTTTTGTGAAAATGGGTCTCTGTTTCCTACAGGCATTAGCTAAAGCCTAGTATGGGACTTGAGATGATGTTAAGAACTTCACAGCCAAAATGTTTGCTGTCCCATAATACATAAGGACCCCTTCACACTGAGAAACTCCTTCTGCATTCTGCCACTGCAGGAGGATCAGAGTATCTTCAGACTTCTGAAGATCTTACTACAAGTGTGTTCTCTGGTAAGGTATGTCAGGATCCTGGTGGTTTGATCACCCTGGAGAGAAGCACACTGCTCCTGTTTTGTGAAACACTAGGTGCTGCCAAATAGGTGTTGTAATACCCCTTTGAGTTCCTCCTTCAAGTTGTTTTATCTTTCAGATGCATGCAGCTGGTTGTTGATAGGATTCCTCCACCTAGTTGCTGGGTAATTTTCTTTACCTGAAGTGAGTCTCTACCTGGGTGTTAAATTTGTTGTATTAACTGACTCTTATTCACCTGTTGTTTTTATTTGTGCTCTTTTTGCAATGAAATTATCTTAATAGTCTAGATTTCCCTCTGCCACCCCCATATGCACACACATATACACCCCTCCAGCTTAGGTTTTGCTTAGTTTGGTGGAGGAGTGGAATGAGTGTTCAGACTCATGTAGGAGGAGATATCAGCCTGTTGTCTGTTAACCATGGCAAAAAATAGCCCCTCTCACCCCTCCCTGGTTTTGCAGACTTCCTAAAGATTGTCAGGTGGGGCTAATTCACAGAGTTCCCCTCACACAACAGTAGGGCTTCAGCGTTTGTAAACATCATCTTGCTTTTGTGACTGGGCCAAGAGGAGTATAACTGCAGTAATTGCTCTCAAATACAAAACTTGAACTTGCTCAACTGCATTCTGCTATCTGCTGCTGATCTTTGCAGGACTCTAACCCAGCCTTCCACTCCTAATAAAATAGGGCTGTTTGGCCCTGGTTTCCAAAGGGGGGAAGGCTTTTGTTTAGGACTCACTATGCTCACTCCTTAAATGAAAAATGAAGATGTAGAGGATGGTCACCTTTATGATTCTGCATGGTGGATGGTCTCTGAATTCAGCAGACAAGCTTCTTGCATGCAAGTGGCTGAAATATCCTTCTAGTTTCAGAAAAAGCTCTCTACCCTGTCCCTGCCCCCAACCCCCATGTTCCCCCCAAATGGGAATGATTTACTTCTTCAGTAAAGGTCCCTATTATAACTTTATAATGTCTGTTTCTAAAAGACAAACCTGCAGCCCTTAAACTTGTATTGACTGTGAGTCCTAGATCTTCTCAGAATCTTTCTTCGTTTTTCCCTTATTCACTTTCCACCTATGGGTTATTCATGAGGAAGTTGTATGAGCTTGCTGCAGAGTTCCTGGGGAAGGAAATGGAATATGCTTGCCTTGAAGTCAGCTTTTTCCATGGCAAGCAGGCTGCCTGGGGGAGGGGGAGAGGTGCTGAAACAAAAAAAAAGGGGGGCAAGCCCCCAGACCTGTGCTTGTCTCACTTGGCTCAAAGTTTCTTATGAAAGCAAGTATGAGAATTGACTATGCTGATCAAGACTTAGTGGACTTGGCTGCAAGAAATATTGGTGGTGGCTTGTTCCAGAAGTTACAAAAATTAACCTGCAGTAAGACTAGTGATGTGCTATCCAGTGTTTGGGCAGTTGAAATGTTTGAGTACAAATGTTTCCTGTGCTTGGTTGAGGTTTGAAAATAAACAGTATTTACTGGAGATGAGACCATGCGTTTGCTGTGTGACTGTAGAACAGGAAGATAAGGTGGGCTTGGGCTTTGTTTAGGAGCAACACTTCTTTCTATTTCATAGCTGATTCTTAAAACATTTTTCTGTGTAGAAAACACAGGCAGTCCTTTTATTCTTGTAAAAATTAGTAACTTTTTGTCTGTTAGCATAAAAGTCACAATAGAATGTTATTGATGCAGAAAACTTCAAGTATTGATTTCAGCTCACACTTCACCTTTGGCATTTTTAAGACTGTGGGTTGGAGACTCTAACTTCTATACCTGACTGAAAATGCTGTCATCAGATTGATCATCTCTCTTGGGATGAAAATTCTGACATGACTGGTTTGCCAGAAAAAAACCCCTACCTTTTGAATGTTGATTTGCAGATATCAAGGCTATAGTAACAGTTCATGAAAAGACAGTGCCAAACCAATATTACGGGTCTTGTTTCCCCCCTCCCCAGAAAGGAGGTCCCTGGGATAGTATGGGGAGTGTTTTGTTTGGTGTAAACAGTGGGATAATGCTTTGAAGTTGCTTGTGTCAACACCAATCCCGAGAAAAAAAACACAACTGAGGCAGCATCACCAGGATCAACAGACTTAATTTGTATCTTTCCAAGCTACTTGGCATATCTGTTTAGTTAACTCCTACGAAGTGGCTCTTGCATAAGCTGTGCTCTTCTGCAGAAGTGCACTGATGCTCTTCTGACTCGTAGCCTTTAACATCTTCTGAGTTTTGATGTGATGAGCACAAATGATGTTGTGTGTTTAATTCTTTCAAAAAATAAACCTAATCACCAGAGTCAGTAGAATCATGTCTTTTTCCAGTGCTATATGTTCCATACCCCCATCTCCTCCCCCTCACATCTGTGCCATGGTCACTTTAACAATATTTGCTAAATATTTTGCTAGTACTGGTTGAAATGAACAACAGCTACTGCTTCAGAAAGCTTTTTGTATAGATCAGTGCAGACTGGAATATTCATGTCCTGCTGTTCTGTTAGCCTACAGCAAGAGTTGTGTGCAAGTTAAAGAAGCAGGTGTGGTGGTGTGTGTGCATATTATGTGTCAGGCTCATGATTTTGAGGCATTCTTAGAATACTTGTGTAGTGATTTTTGTTATATTTATGCATGAACTTGAGCACACTTATATCAAGTGTTTCTGTGGAGAACATGTTCTTAAATAACTTTTAAGCAAGTCTGTTCATATTAAAGATACATCAAAAAGCCAAGACACTGCTGGATGATGTGAGAGGGTTAAATATTTGCTGTATAAGTAGTCCTTGGGTTCTGGATAGGAGCTAAATTCATGCAAGTTCTGTTGCTGTTTTCTGTAAGCCCAGTTTAAGAAAGATGTCAGGTGTCAATGTCTCTGCTGTAGATGAGTTACTTGCAGCTGGTGTCAGTGGATGTGTTGGTTAGTCTGTGTTAAGACTTTCTGTAGAAGAGTGCAGATGTGACTAATGTCAGCTGATGGTGGAGTTTTCATAAAATGAGTGTGGCCAGTAGGAAGCTGAAAATATCCTTTAAAATTTATATCCATTAGTGTTATTAAACTTCAGTGCTTACTCTGGTTATTAGGTAAGGTTACTCTCAGGGTTAGTGTATGGATGTTAAAATTTCCACTAATAAATCATTGTGGTAGTAAAATGTGTTTCTGATGATTGAGCCATAACTGGGAAGCTCTCAGTGCTGCATATTATGAACGTATTTAGTAACACAGATGCTTTTTTGTAAGTTTTCAGCTGTTGTTTTACAGTGAAGTGCAAAATTCAAAGACTTGTAAGCAGATCTAGTGCAAGACTTGGTACATGTGGTAGTGGGCAAGACTGGGTTTTTTGAACAAGTGGGTTAAGCTCTGGTTTTCTCTTTTGAGGTGTAGTAGTTGTAATGTGATGATCCATTGCACCACCACAAGGAGGAATTCCTCTTTCAAGTTATTGGCCAGCTGGAGATGAGGAAGGGTGACTGGTTGGGTTGGTAACCTTGACTATCTTCTCTAGAGGTAAAATACTCATAAAAATCAGTTTTACAATTGTATTTTTGCTGTGTCTGTTAGGGGTTTTTAGGTGACTGTAACTCAGCAGTGAGCCGAAGTTGCACAAATGAGAAATGTCCCAGCTGAAACTGATGGTCCAGTAAATACACATTTGTCTATCAATACTGTGTAATGTCATTTGATTAACATCTCTAATCTCCTACAAGTGTGACTGCAAGCCTTCCTGAAAGGTTACACTCCAAATGCTTGCTCATGTGTGAACAGCCAAGTGCCAGCCTGGTCACCCATAAAAGTAGACACAGGGAAGTAAAAGGATTTAAAAGTCTTTGTCTTGTATTTGCTGTGTAGGTTCTTTAAACTTATTACAGGTGGGCTGTCCTTCTTGGTGGTGACCAGTGGGAGGATGGTCAAAGCAAATGCTGGGACCAGGCCTGTGGGAGCTGGGGCTTGCAAAGCCACGAGGAGGCAGCACGAGCTGTGTGGGCTCCTCCGCATTTTGGAGGAGCAGCTCTGCACCAGAGTCATAGCTGCTCATAATGTGCTATTGAGTTTTTATAAGATTGAAAAGCAATATTTTCTGCTCCAGAGACCATGCCAACTTAGACCATGAGGTTTGCCACCAGAGCTGTGGGATTTCTTGTTTTAAACATCTTAAAAGGGGTAGAATGGCTCTTTATCCTCATTCACACTAGCCAGCATGATCATGCTGGAACAGGGCATTGCATGGAACTCTTTACCCATGAAAATTCCTTAGCATCCTGAGCACGGATACAAATCTGCTTTCAAATGGTATGATGGGAAAGCATAGATGACTGGTCTGTTTCCTAAGACACCAAGTCTATCTTAAATTTTTTGGTGCCTTTTGTGGGCAGTCAGATGCAACAGCCTATTTGCAGTAGGAAAGGCCAGCCTTTACATAAATAAATGGACATCTGGAAGCACTTGAGCACTGGTCTATAATTCTAATACAGATCAATGGAACACAGAAAAACTAAAGGATATGTTAGAAGTAGTTAAAAGTGGAAGATATGGGTAACTTTGGACCTTGCACTGATTGGCAGAATTCTGCCTAGATTAATTCATAATTTTGATACAGAATAAGGAGACATGCCATTGCCAGAAGATGATGTTAAGGCAGTATTATATAGAGCTTATTTTTTTAGCTTTTCAATGTATGGGTGTTTTTTTCAGGTAGCAGATAGGATTCTACTGTACTCTGAAAACAATACCTGCAACCCCTCTTCCTGTCTGCTTCCCCCTTCACTGGGGAGTGCAGGGAGTTGGAGGGTGAACCTACTAAAATGCTCCACTAATGTTTGTCTTTAAAAACTGGGTGGACTTGAGCTGTGCTGTGCTACTCAGAGGTAGAGCCCTTTGCTTTCTCAACTGATCTCTCTCAGTTGTCCATTTCCAAGGGCAGTAGAAACTCAAGTATGTCTCTGTCCAGTATGGTCACTGCCGAGCTCCCTTTTTACTCTTCCTTTCTTTATTCTAAATAGTCACCACTCAACCTGTTTCTGTTTCAGTGATGTAAAATCATCTTCCCTAGTATATGTCTGAAGCTGAAAACACAATAGAAAGACTTATTTTCAAAGGCTGAGTTGTGGTTTGTATGTTAATGTAACTGAGCAGTAGGAAAATAAGCACTCGAGTGCATTTCTGAATAGAATGATTCTGATTCTGCTGTAGTCATGAAAGACCTCAAACAGGGAGCCCTTCTGCTTGGGGTGCTGCACTGATCCTATTGCTGCTGCTGTTCTAAAATGGGGAGGTTTCAGTGTTATGATCAACCCCCCTTGGTGCGGAGTTGAGGGGTGTATAAGGCACATGAGGAGCTATCTCAAAAACACACACCTCTTGATGTAACAGTAAAATAGTCCTAATGACCATGTTAAAGATGCTGAATTCTTACATAACCCTCTTCCAAAGAGGGTCCTTGCCATTTCTTGGCTGAATGTCCCCATGCCCATGTGGATTTATAGATCATTAGGCTGTGAACTGTGCACACATGAGGGCTTGGCTCTGCGTGAAGATGTGTATAGGAGAACTTTGGGGTAGTGGTGCAATAACTCTTTTCTGTTCTTGATGTTTTTTCCTTGATTTTGAGTGTATGTGAGGATCTCAATGTTACTTGTAGCACTTGGAAACTATCAAAGCTGAATGGTTTGACAGCTCTTCTAGTTCATCTCAAGGCAGTTAAAAACTACCTGGATGCATAACTCTTTTCTAAATAAGTTTAGTATTTGAATATCAACATCTGTCCATATTTGATCAACATCTGTACATATTTTATCATAAACCTAGGAAAATGCCTGAAGCCTTGGTTTAGTCAAGTAAAGGCTTCATGTTTTTCTAAATCATTTAGGAACTGTCTGAAATCATGGGTTTTTTCTTTCCTCAGGGAAAAGTACAGTGCCAGGTGTGCTTACTGTAATAATTGTTTCTGCTGTGTCTTTTGTAGATCTGTTTTTTATGCTATCCTTTCATGAGGAAGAAGTCTAAATTTTTTCATAGATGCAGGTGAATTGTGTATTTCTTCTTTAGATATGTTTTTCCGTAAAACAGATCTGGTATAGATTTAGCTTTCTTGTGCTTTCTAAAGGATAGCTCTCATTCTTTTTTATGGGAGGTGGTTCAGATGTTTAAGTCTTAAATATCCCAGCTGTTTCCTTGGGTTCAGAACCTCATTTCATTTAAACCTTTTTAGGGCTGCTTCTGAAAAGGATTTCTGTGGCTAAGCACAGAATGAGAATTAGAAAGCTGAGAATTAGATGCAATGGGAGGATAGTAATAATAATTCAGTCCTCGATGGGTGTGTGTGTGCATGGAATGCTTTTGTTTTGCTGGTAGTGTGGCTTGTCCCACAATTTTTAATGATGTTACATTTCATGCTTTTGAGAAGATGCTTTTAAGGGCTTTCACATGACAACACAGAAGTGAAATTTTCTACTCCTTTCAGCTGGTTTTCTTGTAGCAGTAATGTCTGCTTATTTCAAATCAGTTTGGTTATAACAGTTTTTTGTTACTGTCTAATCGGTGTCTTGTTTTTTTTTTCAGAGGTCGTTCACATTGATATTAGAAGCATGGGATTGGGATAATGATACAAAAGCTGGTGAGTATTTATGTTAAGCTTGGAGTTTGTATTTGTTGTGTGCTGTATGTGTGCAGGTTGGGGGGGGGGGGGGTGGGAGATTGTGTCCTGTG
>VZRH01002486.1:57176-107813 GCA_013397555.1 Urocynchramus pylzowi
GTTGGGAATTGTATCCTGCTGCAATCAGCCATCTCTCCAGATCAGCTCTAGGCAAAGCTGTTGTCTGAGGAAAGGGCCTGTACAAATCCAAACAGTGAGTATGGGGTTAGGAACTGTGAAAAATTATTGCTGTATAGGAAAAAGAATGGACACTTGTAACTAAAGGATGTAATTAACACATGACTGTTGATAATTAGCTCTAAAAAATGTTTATAAATCATGCTAGGCCCTTTATTAAAAAAAAAAAAAAGGGAAGATTAAATCTGTAGAGTTGCACTTTAAATTCTCCTTAGTCTGCTTGTGATCACACTATGCAATAATTTCCATGATCACGTGAGCAATTAAACATTTTTGCTCCCCATAAGGAAAACATACTTCATGTTTTTGTTGAAATTGTTCTAAATCATGATATGATCCCTTCTCTGTTTCTCCTCAAGTACTGGAGCTTACCTTGCACTTTCAGTCTGTAAATGCTAATGTCAAGGCAGGGTTATTGATCTGAAGTGAAAGCAAGATTATTTTATAAATACTTCAAAATCATATCAAGGTGCTAATTGCCATAAAGCTTCTAAAGCAGGACTCCAACTTGAACTTCCTCTTTGTAAAATGTTTACAAATATGTCTTAAAATAACTAATGCTTCTGGCTACAAGAAAAAAAAAATGAACCTCAGGCTTGCATTGTGGTTACTGATGGACTATTTCATTTCAGTTGGGATCAATGTAGGGGAAGGTAAGTGTTTGAACATGAAGATAGTGAAGAGGTTATGTATGTCCCAAATCATGATCAGATTCTGTATCAGTAATGATGAGTTTTAAGTTTAATTGCTACCTGAACCCTTCTTCTGTTAGAGTTGAGCTTGTCTTGTTTAGAGCTCCTTTAGCCTTTTTCTACTGGCTTTGTTTTCTTTACATCTCTGATTAAGTTGCTGCAACCCTTATTTAAGTTTGTCCACAGCCTTCTTGAATGGCACTTCCTAAAGCTGGGCATGGTATTCAAAATGAGGTCTTGTGTGCTGAGCAGAGTAAGCCCAAATCTTGA
The DNA here is from genome assembly GCA_013397555.1 of Urocynchramus pylzowi. NCBI lineage: Eukaryota > Metazoa > Chordata > Aves > Passeriformes > Fringillidae > Urocynchramus > Urocynchramus pylzowi. The sequence continues at coordinate 58,217 of VZRH01002486.1, forward strand.
ATAAGTTTAGATATCCTACACAGTACCAGATTGGAGGAATCCTGTTGAATGCTTTGTTTAAAATATACTATGTGACATTAATCAATTTAAATGGTTTCCAGCTTGGAAATAATTTATCTAGGGGCAGCTAGTACAGCAAATATTAGAATATTCATGCCCTAGTTACAGAGGGTAAATCAACTTACGAGATGTTGTAGAAAGGACTGAACATGAAGAGACAGCCTATCCTGTAAATCATCTGTATGCATTCAAGTGCTGGATTTCATTTTTTAATTAGCTTCTTAATAAATAATACTATTGTAACTTTCTGTTTATTTCTTAGAATTTGCAGAATCCTCTTGCAATTCTGTAGCTTTAAACCCCAGATTTCTTTTGAATACACTTGATAAGAGGACTGTCATCTCAGGCTTGTGTTAGGTCTTTGTTATGCTTTTTAGTTTAACAAGCTCTAACAAATCTCTTTACTTACATTGTTTTTTTGTGGTTTTTTTGCCTGAACTTGAGGCCAACAGGATATAGAGTGTTTTCTGGAGGCCCAGTGTGCCATCTCCTTAAATTAACAGTTTCTATGAACTGTGGGGAGAGTATATAAGTGTCAGATTACAGTTTAGCTCTATGAGAAACTGCTGATGGAAAGTGAACTTCCCTTTAATTTAGGCTGCCAGAGAGAGGTACTGCAAAGTTGTATGTGTTGCAGCTGAAACCTTGAAGGCTTGTCAGGTGAATTTAGGAAGGCTTTCTTGGCCTGTAATTTGGAAGAAGACTAAGTACTTGTCTTGGTTAAATGTTTCTGTAGTCGGTTTTCTGATGAGATCTGTTGCTTTGCTGTGCTTCAATTTAGATTTGCATATAGGACTCCTAGGAAGAATTCCTTAATGCTGAAGGTTTTCTCTTTTTTTTGAGGGAACTTGGCAGTGAGTCCTCCAGTAGGTTTTGCCTTGTGAATCTGTCGAGATGCAAAGATGCTTCAATTCAAAGACGAATTTTTGCAAGCACCACTGAACTGCCAAACAGGCACAGATCAGTAAAAATTCACATGTTAGAGAAGATGAGAGGGAATGCAGCAGCTCTTCCCAAAAAAAGACCATATCTGGTCCTGGAGGGGTAAAGTGAATGTCTGTGGAAAGCGTAACTCCCTGTCAGTCGTGAGTGCTGTGCTGATCTGGGGATCAGGTTACGTGAATCTTCTGTTGCTACTGTAAGATAGATTAATCAAAGTAATTGCCAGAGTCTGTTTATAAGTTGATTAATTAGTTCTAGAGTCAGGTTTTGCTTTGCTTTAATGGGGATGAGTAGGTTAAAAGTAGGGTCTGTGTTCCAGCTTGGACTCTAAAGTGGGTATTAAAAAACAAAACAACAGCAGCAACAACAAAAATAAACAACAAAACCCAAACAAGACAACAAGCAAACAAAAAATCTCCCCTAAAACCTAGAAAGAGAGGCTTCCAATGAACAACTTGAAGGCTCTAGAACATTTGTTATTGTTCCCTCCCTGTGTGCACAAGAATCCTTCATTCTTCTTGCACTCAGTGAAGGCAGGGAAACTCAGAGCTGACCTGTAAAGTACCGTCTGAAGAGCAAGTCTGCCACAGCAAATGTTTCCCCTGTAAAAGTTCCTAGAGGGTCTTTCACCCCAATTCCTGAACTGCTGGTGTGTTTTTCTCCTCCTGTGTGCAGCTGGAGGTGGTGAGCTTGTGGCAGTGTAGTGTTACCACTTGTTTGCTTTGGGAGGGTGGAAGAGGGGGAGAGGAAACTGGCTTAGATACAAAGTCACTGCAAAGGGCCTGCTCGCTGTCATCTGTCACGTCAGATCCACTTTACAGGTAAGTCACTGAACTTGGCAGACTTCAGCAGAGGTTTTGGCAATGCCCACCCCAGCCCTGCCTTGACAAAGCAAGCTGGCATCTTCACGTGTGAAGTAACTTTCCATTTGACTCTGTGCTGCAGGCGTGCAGTGGTTGCTCTGCTCCCTCCCATTAATCTGTGGGAGACTCATCTGTCCATAGTGCTCAAATGACATTGCTGAAGAGAATGTGCTTCTTGACTTGGGCACCTTCTGCTCCTTTGGGTGTGAAGTCCATGGGATGTCACTGTGTTTCCTTACAAACAACTACCAGCATCACCTTTTGTACAGCCCTGTTGGCTTGTTGGGAATGTCTGACCTCTGCAAAGGGTCGGGGTGCTGATAGGCAGTGTTCTTTATTTGTATATTTCACTGTTAAATACTCTTCAGATAAGGCTTTCTCTTCCAAAAATCAGATGCTCTGGGAAAATCAATTAAAGAACCACCTTTTAGGCATCATCTCCTTTTATGCAAGCATCTGTTACACTATCTGTTTTTCTAGAGAGGCTTGTAGAAAACCTGTTAATCAAGGAAATTGCTTACATTGTGTGTATGTAAGTTTGAGTAATGAATGATGCTTTTTTGACCAATAACTAGAGAAATTCAGTTATACCTTTACTGAAGGCTAAAAATAGTAAGTGTGAACTCCTATGGCAAAGTCAGATGCAGGGAGCAAACTTGTCTCATCAAAACAGTTAGGTGAGAGAGGCTGAATACCTTCAGACACGCTTTGGTATTGTGGGGGAGGAAGGAGCAACCTTGACAAACACGTTCCTCCCTGTGTTTACAGATCTCTCTGGAAGATGCACCTTCTTCCTAGGATCAGTGTTAAATTTGAAATTAAGCAGAACTCTCTCTGGTACTTAAGAATTTAATATTAGAAATGAAATGGCTTGGAGCTGCTTCCCTCATGCCTTTTGTGGCTCAGGGTAAATTATTTGGCTTGCTTATTTAAGCTGTTAAACCCTACTTATAGTGATACAAGCTTAAGGAAAAACCCTTAAGACTCTGAATACATTCCTTTTCAGAGGAGCTTGTGAAGATAAAGTTTGAGTGTTCAAAAAGATAAAAAGAGCACTCTTGGGTTATTTCCCCTGTTCTTGACCCCTGGTATCAAGAGGTCTGTTCTGCATAGGTACATTTGCAGTAGCTGTAATGTGTGTTCCAGTTAACTGGGTCTGATGAATCTCCATTAGCCTGAAGATGCCTGATAAGAATTTTATTATATGAGCCACTCCTTTAATCTCAGGACCTGTTTTTCAGTCCATCTGATGCTCTTTGAGGAAACACTTTCACAGCAGTGGCTGCTGCAGCTGTTTATAAGGAGCCTATGTTACTTTTATAGCAGGAAAGCAGCTCTGTAATGCCTGTTTGCTATTTGTTCAATTTTCCTTGACCATCCAGTGATTCAGCAAGTTTTCCTTTATAGTTTTTCAATAGTCAGTGGAGGAAAATAAGATTATTAAAGGATGCTGAGATATGCCCAGCAAGTGGTGGTATCTCCATCCCTGGAGGTATTTGAAAGACAGGTAGATGTGGCACTTGGGGACATGATTTAGTGGTGGCCTTGGCAGTACTGGGTTAATTGTTGGGCTTTGACCATGAAGGTCTTTTCCAACCTAAAAAATTCTGTGATTCTATCTAATCATTAAACTTTCAGTGGTGACTGGTGTGATAAATACCCTGTTGGTCAAAAATAAAATGCAGGCAGCCTTTTCTATCTTGCACATGCTGCTGGATGACAGAGCAGCTTATGCACAGGAATGAGAGTTAAAGAAAAGGCTTCAGTGTGTCTTGGCCAGCCATAAAATGTTTTATGCAGTCTAGTCCAAGCAAGCATGACTTACAGCTTATACATGGCAATACCACTTTTAATAATAAAGCAGAGAGATACTGTGAGGTCTTGAAAACTGGAGTGCCTTTCAATGCTTAGTTAAAAGGGATTATTTTTAAGTTCAGTATTTTTTAATTTCAAGAGGAAACATTTTTATAGAAGCAAGCTTGGTAAAAGATGCCAAGAGAGTAAGATACTTTGGAGAGCCTGATACTTCTGTAACTATTCTCTTAATAATGGAGGGGCTGAAAACACTTTGCTAAGAGATGCACAGGATTCCTCTAAATTGTCAATAATGTTCTGGTTGAGAAACAATTACTCCTTGGGTTTTGTTTTCTAAACATACAAAGTTAATGAGTTCTAGAAAGCAACTGAGTAGGTAAAATGTGTTTGCTAAAGGCGGTAGCTTAGTATTGCTTGCTACAAGCTTGGCATGTTCTATATTATTAATAATTTGAACTTCAGGCTTTATCTCACTATCATCTCAGTCTCTTGCTGTGTGCAATATTTTGGTTATGCATTCTTTTAACATGTACTTTACAGAATCTTTATTAAAGAAAAATCTTAACTTTATTAAAGAAAATGGATGCTGAAGTTCTGAGCTGACAATATTATAGCTATTTCATAAATGTATATGAAATTAGTATGTTTAAGTGAAGCTTCTGTACCTTTTTCTCATCCTTAGTCTTTGTAGTTCCAGATGCAACTTGCAGTCACCTACAAAAGCTGTACAGCAGGGTGGTACCAGATTTGAATGGTGAACCCATTAGAAAACTGCCACTGGGGTTGCTTACTGTCTGCCCTTACCCTCCCCCTGCTGAGCTTTGCTTATTCTCAATATTTGCTGAAGCAATTGTGTCATTTCATTGTACAGGCTATAATTGTCTCACCGCCTGGTATTGAAGCTTCTATGCAAAGAATTACACGGATAAAGATACAAAATGGATATTCATGTAAATGAAAATACTAAGTGTTGGCAGTTTCTATAATGTGACAGCCTAGAATCCTCTGTCCCCTGGGATGTGTAATTCTTTGTGCAGGTTTGGCCTCAGTGAGTGGAGCCTGGCAGTAGCAGAGCTGCTGCTTTCCATGGGGACTAGGCAGGATGCTCAGAGTGTGCTGCAACAGGGATCACAGTTACCAGGAGTTCCACTGGGGCTGAGGATGAGGAGGATGCAGAGCTGAGAATGGCCCTTGACAATCCTGGGTTCATTTGTTTATTTCCTCTCAAAATGTCAAACACTAGCTGTGTAGTGTTCTATGGAATGGTTGTTGAAGATGTTTTGCCTTTATTTTAGAGAATAATAAAATGGAAACAAGCCAGTTTATGTATATAATGCAAGCCTACAGGAGCATTCACTAATTCTCAGTAATTTTGCAGCAAATTGAATATATTGTGTTTTGCTTTATTTTTAAAATTAAACTCGCAGCAGAGAACTTTATCTCAGCTATGAAATTATGCAGATCTTGCAATTTTATAAGAACAAAAAGGAGGCAAGAAGAGCCTCAGATCAAGATAAAGCTGCTAGTTGTCAGCATGTGGGTGTGGTATGTTTGGCTGCCTTGAAAAATAAGCTATTTCCTATGGATTATGTTCCAGGGTTTTTTAATATTTCCTTTGGGACACTTTTTTAAATTGGCCTTCCTGTAATGAACTTTGCAAGGCAAAGGAAAATTCAGTTATACAGTAGATCTTTATCATCTTAACATTTTCTTTACTTGGTTTTCCCTTAACCAATTGAGTACTTCTGATTGGATTCCATATGTCCTTGTGTGCTGTCAAACTTAACCCCCTGTTGAATTTACCTTTCTTTCCAAAAAGGTGAAAACTTGTTAATAGAGCGAGTGGCACATGCTGGCATGATCAACCCAGAAGATCGATGGAAAACCCTGCAAATTAATGGTCCTGTTGCCCACTTTGAAGTGCAAATAAGGGTGAAATGTGACGAAAATTACTACAGTGCTCTGTGCAACAAGTTCTGCGGCCCTCGAGATGACTTTGTTGGTCACTACACGTGTGACCAAAATGGAAACAAAGCCTGCATGGAAGGTTGGATGGGGGAAGAATGCAAACAAGGTAGTATGTTTCCTTTGTCTTGGATTAGCCCTGGTGGGTGTAGAATAGGTGTAAACTGCAGTAGGTATTACTGTGGTGTCAGTGCTGTAGCATCTTTATTTTAGGGTTTACAGGCTTTGTCCTTTCAATACAAATCTTTAAATAAAACATCCTCAGTGAAAAGTGGAGCACAGGATACAGTGTCGCTTCTGGTGTGTGCTGTGAACATACCTAAACAAATCTAGTATTCAGGGAAACATCCTTTTACTAATTGACTTTATTCAATGGTGGTGTGCCTTCAAAGCAAAATGATGCATTACATCTGTTAATGTAAGATTTTATTGAAATGATATCATCACTTACAGAGTAGACTTCAATCCTGTAAAAATGCACCCATAACACTGTTTCTGCAAATGAAACAGTTTTAAGTGTAAAGTGTGCAAAGCTGAAAGCTTTTTGATAGCTCTTAATGGGAACAGAAATTCAAGTGTAGTCATGTCTTTTAGTGTACCACTCAATCAAATCTCTGCATTTTGCCTTCAGTAATCAGTGCTAAAATAAGTGCTAAAATTATTTGACATACTCTTCTCTCTGCTGAGGGCTTTTTGGTTTGTGTTCTGTTCCTTTTCAGTAAAAAGCTTGTTAATGATGGGGAGGGCTGTTTTTACAGCTTACTCGAGGTCATGTATCACTTAAAGTTTGGGATTTCCAGCATAATACCAGTTTTATACCAGGTTTTAAAAGCAACTGTATTTCATAAAAGTTTAAGTGCTGACACTCTTGCTGCAAAGCTTTTTGTCTATAATGGTGCTGTGTTCTGTGAAATAACTGTCTGGAAGGAACAACTGTTGGAACATGGCAGAAGGCAATCTGCTTTACACACATAACAGACAGGCTAAATGACAGGAGCCCTGCCTGAAGAGCTCCAGATTGCTGCTGTACTAATGGACACCTGGCTGCCCAGACTGATGCCCACATCTTTTTGTGTCTACAGCTGTGTGTAAACAAGGATGTAATTTGCTCCATGGGGGCTGCAGTGTACCTGGGGAATGCAAGTAAGTCTGCATGCTTGAGTATCTTATTTTTGGGGGGAAGCACTCACTGATCTCTCAAGCGTCCTCCATATATATTGCTGCTTTTCAAGAAGTCTACTTTAAAGTGGAAAAGTTCTGTACAGGAACAAGGATGGAAATGGATTTGAAGTAGATGTCATGTGTAAGAACTGCATATACTCTGAACTGTTTTGTGATGCTATGCTATTTTTTGCCTATATAGGACTAAACAGATTTGCTTCATGTAGCTCAAAACTGTGCCTTTATTGAATGAGAAAATCTATATTTTTATTATTATTTTCAAAATCTTTAGGAGTTTTAATCTCTATATATTTGTTTATCAGAAATGGAAAGGGAGGGCTTGCTTTTTGGACTGTTAGATGAGGAAATGCTCACACTCCTAGAGCACACAATATACATTTTGATCACCAAAATATAGTAAATGTTGCTGTTCCAAGAGCAAAAGGGTTTTGGTAATAATAGAGATACAGTAGCCTAAACTTTCTACCCCAGGTAAATTTTGTTGGTCCCTAAATATGAGAGAACAGAGCAAAATGTTCCCTTAACTTTGTGATGCAGCTTAAGTAGACTGTGATAGCAAGGGCAGTTGATTGTTTTCCTGTAAAGGTTCAGGCATTCAATGTAGTAGGTCAAGGGGAAGTGGGTGTTATTTTTACACTGGCTGTTGAAGAAATGGGACAGGTCTACTTGTAAGTTTGGGATCCTTGTGCAAGTTGTTGAGTTTATTTGTGGTCAGAGTGGTATGCACCATTGTAAGGGTGGATTCACACAGTGCTTCCTTATTGAGCTGTGTTGAACCTGCTTGATTGAAATGATGTGAAACTGAGCTGTGGCTGCCAGAACCCCTGAGAGCTGACAAATACCACTTTGTGACAAGCTGTGACAGTCTAAGGCAATTTGGCTTCATCCTTCTGACTGCTGCAGCCTCCACAGAAGTGGCAGAAGTGGGATGCAGGTAGTCCAGCTTAGCTGGGCTCAGAGTTGAGCTGGGGTTGAGATGCCAGTTCGTGAGCTGTGGTAGGTGACATGCAGACAAGTCCCATCCTGTTGCAGAGCCTCATGGTTTTAACACTGGGGGATGGCAGATAACAAAGCAAACCTTAAATCATTGCAGCACAGGTTGGTTTCTTACTGCCCTGAAACTTCCATCAGATGCTGCCAACTTCTTGGAAGGTTTGTTGTGTTGTAGCCCTCTGGTCTGACTGAGAACTGTAAATTTCAAGTGTAGCACTTCAGTTTGTGTGTGGTTTTACTTCTCAAGCTATAAAAATTCCTTTAACTTTTTTTTTTTTCAAGGAAGATGTTTAAATGATGGCTTCCTTTTTGTGTAAGAATATTTATATATAAAGTTATTTGTGATTTTTCCATATCACTAAGTATCTTCCTTGTGATTTCAAGTATTGGGTGCTCCTACTGCTGTTGGGCATTTTTTGTTACAAGTAGAGATTGTGGTTGAGAGCTGGGCAAGTATCATTTCTGCCTGAAGGAGTAACACTCCTTCTCTTGAGCCTTCCGGGAATGCATTTGTTCCCCTTGAGAGCCTATTTTAATGAATTTTGATTCATGTAAGTGTTTCTGGTGTCCTGTACATGTCAAAGTAACATCCTAGGAGCCTGTGAATATTTGCTTTTTGAATGCAAGAAGCCTTTGTCTAAATATGTGAAAGAAACAGATTTAAACAAATACAAAGCAGTACCTTTGGTTGGGTTTTTTTTTGGATGGGGGTGGGTGGGTGAGAGGGTTGGTGCAGTTCCCTTTTCAACTTCCATTTCTCTGTGATACCAGCTGTATGTGAGAAGGCAGAAGCTGGAGAGGAGGAGGGAGGTTTCAAGAAGGGAATATAAAACCTTTTAAGCTGAAAGGCTGGGTGCTGTTACCTTTTTCAAGGTGGCTGTCAATAGGTTATCTCACATGGCAAAGCCTTTCCTTGCAGCCTGGAGCTGATGGGAAGAAGCATCTGGGGTTGTAAATCCAGGTGTTCCCTTGCAACCTGCCCAGCTAAACTGAGCCCACAAAAATAACCCTGAGTCTACTGAAGAACTGTGTCCAGGTATCTCACTATTGTGATGGCTGGATCCTCTCACCTGAAAGAGTATTGAGGGAAGGAATAGTGGATTGTGTGCAGTTTACCTCATTTCTTAATGCCTACATGCTCAAGTCAGAGGTGTGATCAGCAAACTGAAAGAGAACAGTGGCTTTTCTCTGTGTGGCCACTCTTTGTAATATTGCAGAATGTTCTTAGCTATCTCTTTAATGATGATTTGGTAGCTTGAGTGTGTTCACCCACAAGCTTTAAATTGTGCTCTGTCATAGTTATTAGAATATATTGGAAATGTTGCTTTTAATCAAAATGGATAATACTTTCTGTAGAAAAATGATGCTGGCCTAAAAATAAACAAGGCTTACAGACATGACCTTTATCTTCAACAGTACAAAGGAAGCTGTTATTTAAAAGAAACTGCTATGTTTGGTGCTATTGAATTTTAATCTAGATTCCTTCATCCTGGTTTCTGGACAGCTGCCACTGTAATTTAACAGGTGAAAACAATGTCCTTTTTTAATTCAGAAAGAAAATGAAAATGTGAGAAAAAACATGGGTGTGAGGTAGTTGGGAACTAGCTGGTGCCAAAAGCTACTTAATTGCCAAAGTTTGCAGTGCTGTTAGTAAATAGAAAAGCTGGAAAATGGCTTCCATCTTCAGGTTACATGAACATGGAAGTAACTTAGAGGCTCCAAGGCTTCAACCAAGGTCTCAAGAAAAGATCTATCTTCCATCTTTTATGTTCCAATGTAATTTAGAGCTGTTCTCAGATTAAAAGTTACACTAAAATCAGAAGTAGCTAAATGACCTCAGATTGTTAATAAAGGCTATGTCACTGGTTCTGGATGTGCATCATCTGTTGGTCAAGTTCATGCACTCATGCTTTTAGAAAGTTAGTGGTGAGATGTTTTTCCATTTCTTCTGCTGAAGAAGAAATTTTATTTCCATTAAAATGGGAAATAGTAGGGATGACGAGAAATCTCAAAATGATCTGATGTAGGAAATGATTTTGTGGTGTGGCTGGGTCTAGGTGATGTGTTTTTGTCATTGTGGATGCAATTCAGCAAAAATAAAAATCTCCTGAATAAAGAAAAAAAAAATACATCCTTGAGGAAAGCAAAAGCAATTGTGCTGAGTCTTGCAAGGATGGAAAAATGCCACCATCCTAAAGAGAAAACAAACCAGTCTTTATATCCACAGTGCATAAAGAAAGACAAACTTTGGTCTGTAGTGGCAGGCTAAATGGTCTTTTTTTTTTGTTGACTTCACCAGGCCAAAGAAGTAGGAGGGATTATCAAAGACACAACATTTCAGAGCCTTGATGCTGGTACTTTTTGTATGTTTTTGCATCATTTAAAGTACTTTGTTAAATTCCATTAAGCTGTCTAGAGGAGAATGAAGTTTGATCTAATGGCTCATATCTGGCTTGGGTTCAATGACCTCATGAAATTAGAGAGTTGAATGTAAAGAAACCACCAGTGGCAGTCTCTTTCCTTGATTAAAACTGCTGACCTGGGTATGTTTGGTACCACTCATAAACTGTCACTAGGCTTAACAGCTCAATCTTTCACTTCCTTGTTATCCAGAGTGGTATGGCTTTGGTTGAGGTCCAGATATGCCTCATATCTGGCTTACATTGTCATAGCCCTGCCAGGATGATGGTATTTTCAGAAGTCTTTCTACTTTTTCCATTGCCTTTGGATGTTGGTTTCTCATCTAAAGCAAAACAAAAGGAGTTGAATCCCTAACACTGCTCAGCTTGTGTTCTGCAGCCATGGTAAGAGCTAGGTTTTGTCCTGGGAAATGCCAGTCTTAATTTCCATAACTGATACGAAAATTTCTTTAGAATGTGCAGACTAACTGAAATTAATTAGAAATGGTATCATTAATAGCACTGTAATGTGACTTCTGTGCAAGGTGGACAAAGCAAGTGTACTACTTTTATAAGAACTTATATTAAAAGTTAAGGTTTGTGTACTTTGAACTGACTTGTTCTAGAACTATATATGACAGTTTTAGTTCTACAGTTTAGATGATTTTATGTTTGTTTGGTTTTGTTTAAACATATACCTTATCTTTGCCTCATGGAAAAAGTTTTTTCTCAAGCTTTCTGTCCAGTGCCATGCCTTTTGTAGTCCTTGTGTTCCCCTTCAGCAGTCCTGCAGTGCCTGCAATGGCTGTGAGCATCTCTCAAGTGGTTTTGCTCCCTTCACCTGTCACTTTACAGGTCAGACCCTGCTCAACTGTTATCCAGTACTTTCTTTAGAGATGCAGAAAAGCTGGAGCTGCAAAATGAGCTACAACTACCTGGAGTATTGATGGTGTTAAAAGTGTTCTAGAGAGTCTTTGTTGAATCTTAGACTTCTCAGAGGCTATCCAATATCACTGATGTCTCACTTGTGATTTTGTGATGGTTGGGTGGATAACATCATGATGTTAAACATGTTTAACATCAACACTGGGGAACTCTGTCTAAATTTTTTATTTAAAAAAACTCAGCAGGTGGATTCTTGTAAATTCGTTCTTGGGTATAAAGTTATCTGGTGAGGCTTTTCAAAACAGGTTGTTATTGAAAGACTGTAGAGGGCTAGCAAAAGGTCATAGAGATCTGAAAGAAAGAAGGAAATAAAATTCCTGCTTCTAAAAATTGGCACAAAGTAAGAGGTGGGGATCTTCCACAGGTGTTCCAGAATGGAATTACGAGAAATCTTATGGGCTGCTCTGAGCAGCAAACTAGAAAAAACGTTGTTTGGCCAGTGTGCTTAGCTACTTTGGCATCTAACCAGTTCAATTCCAGCAATTGGGCTGCCCATGATCCCTGAAAAGTGTGAGGCTGCTGTTTGACCCTGCAAGAGTGCACTTGGTACCGGGACTGGGACATCTCCTGTCTCCTCTTTGGTATAAAATATCCTATCACAGCTTCAGGTCTCAGAGATCTTGTAAAATTCTTACCATTGCTGTGTCTTTCATCATGTTGAGTTCTCTTGCCTGTTGTTACAACCAGTGTTTCTTTATTTTTTTTTTTTTTATGTCCTACTGGTAAGCCCTTAGGGAATGTTGGCAAGTGTTTCACAAGTAGACACCTTAAGTTAGACAAAGAATCTCATGTTTTACTTCTTTATTGGTCAAGGAACTGAGGCATGCTCTGCATGAGTGGGTTGGATAGTATAGAACATATCCTAAAGGTGGATCTGCATCCAGGAGATGTGAGTAGGTGTGCAGGAAGTAAAAACATGTAGTGCTTGAACTTGTGTCTACAGCAGTGTGGGGAGTGCAGCTGAACTAGAACAGAAGATCAAAGCAGCACAGAGACCTCAATATCACACTCCAAACACTTCAGAACTTTAAATTTTAGACTCTCTAGTCTGTTCTTGTGGGCTGAATGCCTGTTTGCAGCTGGAATACATTGGGTGTGCTCCTGGCATACATTGTCTGATGTTACCTTAGTTTAACTGAAGAGGAATCCAATTCCTTTGTTCCAAAACAGCTCTGTGATGTGAACTAACACACCAGCAACGGGAATGATCAGGCAGTTCACGTAAAAACCATGTTCCTGGTGGGAACTAATGCAAATACAGGCACACCCTTAGAGCCACTTATGTAAGTTAACTGAGCAATGTTTTGGCTAAAAACTTTTGAGCCATCCCCTCCTTTAACTTGTTCTCCAAACTTTATGTAGTACTGGAGTGAGACTTAGCTTTCAATAACTTCCTTTATTAGAGGAGAAAAAAGTTTGTAGGGAAAGGTTTGTATCTTTTGGTGTGATAAGAAGGCTGGGGGTGAGAGGAAAAGATAACAAGCTTTCAGGTAATTAAATTATTTGAGCTCATTAATTAGTATGTTTTCCTTTGCTATTCACAAAATTATCTTGCCTATTTCGAAGGTAGGAAAGTGGGCAAAGTGTTTCTGTGACAAATTTTAGTGAATGAGTACTGTACTGCTTATTAACATTGAATCCAGATGCTCAGAATTGTAGGATCTAACAGCTGGACAATATTGCTGCCTGCTGTGCAACAAGTAATCTCCTAAAAGTTTAAACAGACTTTCTTATGGTTATTTTAAGTAAATAACTAATATAAAGCTATTGTTCTGGCCTATGTAACACCATCCTGTTCACGTCACTAAAAAATTTAGTGGTTTTCTATTTAAGAGGGCTATTTCTCCCCCGCCCCTGAATGATGCATTTTGCTTCTGCTCTTAATGTCACTGTTTTTGCTTTGTTTTCCTGTATTGAGTGTTTTGGCCCCAGCTTCCACTTGAAACATGATTGGGAGAGGCTCCTTCCAAAAATTCTGCTTATAAAAAGGTGTATGAATACCTCACAGTGATGTTCTGTTCACTCTTTGTATGATGTGCAATATATCAGTAAGGTGTAACCTGTGATATTTAAAGGTTTAAACCACATTGCCTACATCCTCCCTAAGATTTTTTTAAAATTTATTTTTAGGCCCCATATTCTTGCATTGACTTCAGGAATAGACTTCAGTTTGGTGGTTTAGGTGTATTTATGCATGAAGTGCTGACAAAGCTCTGTAAGTAGGTGTAGAACTGAATTAATTTAGGTATCCTTTCATTCTCATCAATTAGCATTTTTTTAAAAGGTTAACCAGCATAGATTAGTCATTGGATGAGATGTGCAATACGAAGTTCCTCAGTTGAGCTTTCTACACAGAAGGATCAGGATTCTCTAATAATCAGAAGAGATTGAACCAGGACAGTAAACCATGTATGAAGATAATACAGAAGAGCTGAGTTTAAGCTGACCATTGAGGGCACCCTGACTTTCTGCTGTGGTGGAAGAGGCATCCTCCTTTTGGATTAGGAGGAGTTAATCATTCAAGGTGCTGAGGGGCCATGGTTCACAGACCATCAGGATCTGAGTACATCTCCTGACCTTTCCACATCACTTCTGTAATTGCCACTGTAGGATTTGACATAAATTTATGGAGTCTGGACAACTTTTCCAGGGTCATCTAGTCTCCTGTTTGCTCAAGGAGGTCTGGTTAGACCCATCTAGTTAGTTCCATCTGATTTGGAAATGTTCCATTTCAACCTAGCTCTTACTAAATAAATGTAACAAACTTCCTCAGAGAAAAGTAAAGGCCACTATCAGCTTTTTCCTTAATTATATATCTTTCAGAAGAACATAAGTAAGGAAATTTCTATAGAAAAATATTCTATTAGGCTTGCTAAGTTTTGATTTTGAATGACCCTGGGAAAAATAAAAACCCCAAATGTTCTGTTTCATGTTTTTTGTCCCACTTTCCCCTGCCTCTGACTACATGTGTAACTGTGAACTGTGTGTTCAAAGTTCTGACTTTGAACTGTGCGTAGTGATGAGTGCTTTTGTAGGATTTCCTGATGTTAAATTTACTACTTCAAATGCACTGAGATTTACTGTTGAAAGTCCTTTCTCCTGAAATTTAGCTGTTTGAAGCCCCACTGAGCTGAATTATTGTGGCTTTTTCTGCTTGTTAATGACAGCAGTGTTTTTTGCACAATTGCAGTTCCTCTAATCTGACAATTGAAGGGTTGTCTAGAATTTTTGCTAGTGTTAACTCCTGCCACCCCCACCTCTAGCCTTTTGTTTGAATTCTCATTTTCCTGTTGCCACCAGACTCTCATCTAAGGAAAATGGAAGCTCTGAAGTGTGCCTGTAGAGTTACCAGATCTCTTCTCCAAGTTGTTGGCTTCAAGATAACCAAAAATTGCTCTTCTCTCCCTATTACACTCTGTGCTAGTTGTGACCCAAGGGGATGCTTCAGTCTGGGAGCAGATGCTTGTGCTTCAGCCTTCCATCAGGAAGTTACTAAACTGTAACAATCTATTTATGGTAGCTTCTTTGTACTGCTAATAACCCAGCAAGGGCTAAGATTAAGCCAGGTCTGATTTTTGTTTTGCATGTGCTGGATTGTGAAGACAACTTTGAGCTGATGAAGTCAGCAGAGGGGAAGGACAAAGGAAGTAGAATCTTGATTCCAATAAGAATTTTCTTTGTCTGTTGAACAATGAGAATCCTTATAGATTCTCTATATTTGGCTTTCTTATTTTGTCAGATGTAGAAAAATTTAGAATTGCAATTTAGTTGATTCTCAACTAAATGGGATGGGAGGGCAGGGAAGAAGTAACTTTAGCCCACTATTAGCTGCACTGACTTTTGGCTTTTGCACAAGTGGTTGGTACTTGAAAAGGAATTCTGCTTTGAATTTTTTTTGGAGTTTTTTTTCCTAAATGATGTTGAGTTTGTGTTTGTACCATTTGGGCTTCTCATAGTTAATCATTAATCATTTTCATCTTTGGGGTTTTTTTTTATATTTTTGTCATAAATGACATACCCATACCCATAAATGACATAGAACATAACCATTTCTGGGCTGGTTTACCTTTATTGATCCCATCTTGCTCTCAGGGTGGGCTGAGATCCATATCAGCATTATCTTTTCAGAAGGAAGTGGAATTAATGCTGCTCTAGCACCTGTTAATGTAGGATGCGACCAGACTTCCTGTTCAAGAGGAAATCCTAATTTACTCTTCCTTGTAAACTGGAGGCTGATCAGCTTACCACATAGTAACCTTTTGACTTGTAAACATTGTGTTCTTTTGGACTGCTTTTAGCCTCTAGAAATTATTTCCCACAGGCTCGGTGGTAATTTTAACAGTAAACTTTGACTGTGTTGAATATCATGAAAAAGCAGCAACTTTTTTTCTGCTGAAGTAATTTTAATGTCATCAAGCATACCTACAAACTCAAGTAGGTGCTTAAGATGCCTTCAGGTTCTAGAAGGTGGCTGTATTTTTCTTTGCACTCTTAAGCACTGCTGCAGTGTTAAACAAAGGAACTTGTTATCCATGGGCTATGGAGAATAAATTGAGTTACTGTGATTATTTGCTTTGTGATGCAGACTTTCAGCTCTTGAAAATGCTTGTTGTATGTGGGTGGGGAGTTGGCTCTGGCTGGGATAGTCATGGTGAATCACTGGCAGTAGTGCCAGGTTTGGCATGGATGAAGATTTGGGTTGGGGCCAGTAAAGTGAGTTGCAATGCTTTTTTTATTATTACCATCCTCTGAAAAGACTTTTCTGTCCTTCAGGAGGAAGGAAGAGATCAAATTTAGCAAGAGCAGTATTTGTTTCCTCTTGCTGCTGCTGCAGCCAAAGAAAGAGGTTTCTAAAAGATGGGTGTTCTCCAGGCTTCTGCCAGCCCTGCTCAGAGGAGTAGTCGAGGCCTCTGGGCTGGGTTCTCAGCTGAGGCTCTCCTTGGAGACCTTGGAGCTTTTCAGGGCAGGAGCAGGTACTGGGACAGGAGGTCAAAGTAGTTCTAGAACTTCATGTGAAAAGAATGATCTTGCAGAGATTCTGCATCTAGATTCCTTACTGCCAATGTAAATAGTAAGGATTTAAGTACTGTGCTGCCAGTACAGCTTGTTCTGTTCCTCTGGGGATTGATCCAGCTTACTGAAACAGTGGAAGGGGATTGATTCACAAGTAATCAAGACTCCTCATTTATACTTCACTTCTTTGTCTTCTCTTGCTGCCCCCCAAAGACTTAATTTATTTTCTGCTCTTTTATACTATTTAAATCATGTGGATAATAGAATGGTAGTGTCAAATCTAAAAAATGTAGTTTCATTTCTAATGCTTTTTTTTTTGTCTAGGCAATAGGGCTGTGCTCTTGTGCATGTGCCCAACTCTCACCCAGTGTGATCTCTTTGTTGTTAGTATGTTTTTTGAATTCTGTATAAGAAATATGCTCTTGACAGAACATTTCTTTTGGTGGCCCAAAAGAGCAAGCTTAATATTACTTGGTACTTAAAATATGTGTGAAATATAAATGTTTTTTAAAATTCATTAGCCTGTGCCCTTCACCACCCCCCTCCCCCTTTATTAGCTCAGATTTTAATACTTTCCTGTGGCATAAACAGTTGCTTCTTTTAGCAGAGTTCTGATACAGATTAACATAAAGGTACTGGTCTCAGAAAAAATCTCTGAGGAAAAATTTATCTCTAAACCAAATGAGCTATTAATGGCTTTTGCTTCTGTTCTCACTTCTCCTTTCTCCAAAGAGTACTTTTTCCATAGTGCCAGTAGAGAACACTGAGGATATAATGGAATAAATCTGTGAAAAAAGGTTTTCTTGAGAAACCAGGCATTGAGAAAATTATCAAGACTGCTGCATTTCATGCTGCCCTGGTCTTTTAAGGCTGTAGCACTCTAGAGCAAATTGGCTATTATCTTGAAATCTCTCTTCACAGAAAAACACTGTGGTGCTCGATGCAGTAAGCCAGCAGTCTCCTTCTGAAAATCAATTTCAGCTTTCTTGTATCAATCACAAGTTTTGTCCTAGTGTGAGATGATTATGTGAAGATGGGACTTCTTGTGAAAGAACAACTAATTCATGTCCAGTTCTCATAACGTGTAGTGCTTGGTGGTGTTTGTTGCCATTGTGTGTAACACATTTGAGCGGGATGAGTTCCTGTAAGGCTGTTCAACAGGACTAGTTGTGTCCCTTCTAAACAGGATAAAGTTTTGTTATCTGTTGCACATTGAACAGTTGGCCTTGTTCTTGAGGACGGTAAGTGTAGTGTTGTAAATTCATGTAATGCTGAAAATGAAGCATCATGTTGCTAACTTTTAACATGTGAACTTACATCTTAGGTGTCATTATGGTTGGCAAGGACAGTTCTGTGATGAGTGTGTCCGCTACCCAGGCTGTGCTCATGGGAGCTGTAATGAACCATGGCAGTGTAATTGTGAAACCAACTGGGGTGGCCTGCTCTGTAACAAAGGTACTTAACATTAATGTACAGGAAAATAAAGTTAAGTTGCATGATTAACTGATAACTCATTAACCCCTTTTTTTTTCTGCTAGTGTGCAACTACCCGAGTGTTTCTGTGCCTTAATTCTTGTGTGGCAGATGGTGCCTAGGCATCAGAAGTATAGGAAGTTCAAGGCAAAAGGCTTGGAATTGTCCTGACTCTTCTAACTCCTGCAGTTGTCTCTTGTTCATTCTTCTCTGTTCTGTGGATAGTTACCAGACCACAGGCTAGCCACTGGAATATGGGGATGATGTGGGTGAAGGATGTTCGAGCCAGAAAGGCATCTGTGTGTCTGACTAGGGATTGAAATGGTGGGATCTGTGTTCCCTGCTGACTGAGCCTTTTCTCTGTGCAGATCTGAACTACTGTGGGAATCACCACCCGTGCCTGAACGGCGGCACCTGCATGAACACGGAGCCGGACGAGTATCGCTGTGCCTGCCCCGACGGCTACTCGGGCAAGAACTGCGAAATCGGTACTTGGGGCACTGCACCTCTCCTTGGAGATCTGCAGCTGCCTTAGCACCTCTGCATTTCACTGGGGATATGCTCCATCTCTCCTTTCTGGGGCCTGAGCCTGGCTGTTCAAAAAACCACCAAAGACAACAGAAATGCTGCACCAGTTTCCCTTTAGATAAGACTGAGACTATTTCTTCCCTTTGACTTCTCTTCCTTAATCCAGATATGCATTTGGATTAGTTTCATGAGACATTCAGTCTCATGAAATAGGTTAGACATGTGGCTTTCCCTGTTGCCTTAGTCCCTGCCACCCATTTTCTTGTCTTCTGGCTTGCTGGCAAGCATGCATCTTTTCCAAGCTGGGGACTAAGAAACGTGGAAGTGATGGACACTTCAGTTTCTATTCTGATGTGGGGCTTTGGTCCTATTTCTAGTTGGCTGAATGTGTTCACTATCCTTTTTAATCAACTGAAACTTAATCTTTTAATGTGGGACTTCTAATATATTTGGATTAATAATGTTAACATCATTAATTAGCATTAATGTTCCATAGTTAACTACTATGGCAATGTGCTCAAACCCTTTTCCACAGTCACCTTGAGCAGTCTGAAAAAAAAGTGTCTTCCTTGTGCCCATTGGCAAAATGGAGGAGAGCATTTAAACCACATTTGTGATGAAGTACAGCTTTAACTCGAGTCTAACAGAGCTCAGATCTGTGTCTTGAAAAACTGCTTCCTAGCTCATGTTGCTTTTTTCTATCTATGTATGTTACACCAAGACCAAAATGTTCATGTTCTGGGGACAGTTTTGGTCTCTGGAGACTTTTCTTGATTATTCTCACTTTGGAGGTAAATGGAGAGTGTGCATGTTCTAGTTCTTTAATTTTTTGCTTCATATAGTGGTTGGTTGGGTGTTCTGTGTCTTTGTCATGATGCATTTGAAATGTGATATTCACAGCTTCTCACTATGAATTTTGCTGTTCCTTGATAGCTAAAATTTTAGGTGGAAAGAATAATTTTTTTTTCCACTTCGCTGCTTGGCCTTAAGTTCACTAAACTATTAGAAGGTTTCCAGAGGTAATCAGGTTGTAGATCTTCTTAAAGCTCTATGTGGTATCAAAGATACCATCAAAACTTGAATTTTGCTTCAGCTGGTAGAATGTGATGTAATGTTGAGGCTAAAATGGATGAAATCTTGCCATAGCTTGCCCTGAAAGCTGTGGGGGAGTAGCTTGTCTTTTCAGTGAGGAAACAGTGAAAAAGGGAGCTGTATACTTGCTGAGATCTACAGTGGTTTTTAACAGTAGGTTGGTGTGTGAGCTGCTTTTGATACTGGTTCTAAAAAGCTTCCTTGGCTTCTGAGAGGGGAAATTACCAAAAAGAAGTTACAAAAAGCTTGTCCCTCCTCAACCTGATGGTTTTGTGCAGCCTCTGCCACTGTTACAGCCCTACATGGAGTGGCAAGGAGCATCACTGCCTGTAAGCACCTCTATTCCCTGCTGTTTGCTAGGAGCAGTGCTAGAATGAAGCTAAACAGACCTTAAACTACTACAGCTGTTCAGATCCCTGCATACAGCATATCTGTTTTGTCTCACTGAATTTAAAAGAAGTGCTGGAGTGATCTGGAGATGAAAGTGCATGGCTGGAAGTAGAATGTTAATGGGGAGCTTTGCTAGGATATTGAAATAGAGTGAGCTGTCTGTGCTTAGGCTTTCTAGTCCTTAGGTGGGAAGGATGATCCATCTTCAGTGAAATCCTGCTTCATTTTCCTCCTTTATTGACTCTCTGCAGGTGGGAGAGGAAGGTTCCAAAGTTCTGTACTGGTAGCTCTCCACTGTTATTTCTCTTGGTCACTTTTAGCCAATGCAACTTTTAACCACAAGTTCTCCTTAATTGGTCCTGGAAGAGTATTTAGCAAGAATTTCTTTCCTTCTTTCTCCCCAGCCGAGCACGCTTGTGTATCTAATCCCTGTGCTAATGGTGGAATTTGTCACGAAATTTCATCAGGCTTCAAGTGTCACTGCCCGTCGGGGTGGAGTGGACCAACATGTGCTATTGGTGGGTATGGTTTTGCTGGTGACTGTTGGGTTTTGCTGGCCTGTTGGGTTGGAAGGGTTGATGCTTGGTGATACCACTCTCTGTGGGTTTGGATTTTGGTGGTAGTCTTTTACTTTCCCTGTCTTTTAACAGCTGAGCAGTGTCAGAGTGAAAAGATGAGGGTTCTGTGCAGCCCACAGTATTGACTCAATGCAGTTGAGAGGTATTATCAAAAAGTTACCAGAAGCATAGCTGGACCATATCCAAAGAAATGCCCTGTTGCCAAAGGTTCTTTGTCAATTCCTGACTCAGCCACTCTGAAGCAAATAGAGAATACTTTCATTTCAAGAAATATAAATGTGAAGGTCAAAGGGTCTCCCCTTCTTTAATAGCAGAAAAGTAGCTTTGCACACTTAAATGCTTAAGTGTCTGGTTCACAGGACATAGAAGTGGTTGAAATGTATTGTTGGACTGTAATAGGTTTGCATGTTGCCTGTTATTTGAAACACAGATGTCTTACCTGTTTTCAAACAGCAACTGTTCTCAAAAAAAAAAAAAACCCCAAAAACCAAACCAAAAAACCCAGAAAATTACCAGCCACAGAACCAAAACTGGCTAAATTTGTCATGATCTAGGGACATGACTTTTAATGAACATGCAAATCATATCTAGGTTGTTAGGTTATCTGATTGCTGTTTGCTGATTTTCTCTACTCTGTCTCAAAGATGTGAGAAAATCCTAAATAAAAATTAGGCCAGAAATTTTAGTCTGTGCCTAAGCTTGTTTGTACATTCTTCCCCTTCATCTCAAACTAACTTGGAAGCAGAACCTGTTAAGCCAAGCTTTAGGCTGTGTAATGGAAGTCCCCCTTTGCTTTTGCAGATATTGACGAGTGTGCATCGAACCCCTGTGCTCAAGGAGGGACCTGCATTGATGGTGTCAATGCTTTTGAGTGTATTTGTCCACAGCAGTGGATTGGAGCAACTTGCCAGCTTGGTATGTAATTCTAAAGCTTTGGAGACCACTGGAGATTATTCTTAAACAATGAATAACTATGTGTTTCTGGCATGGTTTTTGTTGAAGAAAATATGGAATATGTGTGTTGTTATTGGTATCTTAGCTCCTCTTTATCAGAGCTCAAAGCCAGACGTTTCATGAGAATCTGTAACTATTTAAGCCCCAGCTTAAGCTTACTTGTAGTAGTTCTTTTGGAATGCCCCATAACTTTTCTGTTGCAAAATGCAGCATTGGTGATGGTAACTCCTTCTCCATGGTGGCAGAACAGTGACTAAGCTTGTGGAGGCCAGAGAGGGATTTTCCCTGACTAACAAACTGACTTTTTGAGTTTTGGCCGAGGGAAGAGTAAGATAACATGCATGTGCTACTATAGGCAAGTGTGCATTAAAGTCCTATGGTATGTAAATGGTTTTAGTGCCCTACCAATGTTTAATAGGAGCTTCTGATGCTGGGATTGCATGGACACTTTGCTTGGTGCTGTGGTAATCTGTTTCTGGGTTTGTTCTTTATTCTATTCTTTATTTTCTCTTCTTTCACAGATGCTAATGAGTGTGAGGGGAAACCCTGTGTTAATGCTTACTCTTGCAAAAATCTCATTGGTGGATATTACTGTGACTGCATTCCAGGATGGACAGGAGTAAATTGTCATATCAGTTAGTATTTCTTTAGTATGTATGTTGACAGTAGGATGCTTTGTTCTTTAAAAAAAAATAAGTGATAGTACACATACTTTAACAAGAAAAAAAATACCTGTTGTCAAGATTTTTCTAACTTCTAGCAATGCAAATTGAAAATACTGTTTGAAAATTTATTTTGAAAGGTAATTGGTATTAAAGTGATCTTAGATATACACTTTACACTTTAATAAATCTCTTGACTCTTATATGTTTCTGAATGATGTACTAATTCAATTTAAAATACTTTTAAGCTAAAATGTTAGATATGAAATTGCCTGATATTGATATCTCATTTTTAGTACACTGTCGTAGAAATATAGAATGTCATTTTCTATTGGTTATTTTTAAAAAATAGGGATCTTTTAAGACATCAAGAATCCTTTCCATTGAAACATCTAGAAAAAAACCTTTTTGAAAAGCACTTGTTCTCCATTTTTATGCTAAACCTATACTTTTCAGCTTAGTCTTGCAGTCCAAATTCTAATGCTTTGCATATTTTATCCATAGATATAAATGACTGTCATGGACAGTGTCAGCATGGCGGGACTTGTAAGGTAACTCTTGTTCATTACATTCCATGTTGAAAATTAATCTTTGTCTGTCTGGTTATGAGTTTTATAGTTTACAATTACAGTTTGGTTAAATGAGTTCAAATGTTAAAAATGTAACACTGTTCTTGCAGACTCTTGCACCCATTTCACAAAATAAAATTCTGTGGTGCTACTGCTGTCCACAAATCCAGACTACAGAAGTAACATTAATTTTTTTGTGCAAGTTTTGTCAATTAACAAAACCTTCTACTTTTGTTTTTTTCCCTGCTCTGCAAAGGATGAAGTGAATGGTTACCACTGCTTGTGCCCTCGTGGTTTCACAGGAAAAAACTGTGAGATAGAAACCAACGAGTGTGAGAGCAATCCCTGCCAGAACGGGGGCCGCTGCAAAGACCTGGTGAATGGATTCACTTGCCTGTGTTCCCAGGGATTCTCAGGAGTCTTCTGTGAGGTGAGGGCAGTGCAGACATTACTGCAATGCTTGTCATGGACTGAATTCTTGAAAGAAATATATCTCTGGGTTTAAATGGGAGTAACCCAAGGCTGGAGTGTCACTGCCTGTCGTAGCTGTTACCTGATACTCTGAATAAGCAAATTTGTTGTGCAGCGCTGTCATAGTAGCTGTAACACTTGAATTTGCAGCCTGATAAACTGCAAGTTGTTGTATATAGGTGTTGGCCTTCCTAAGGGTTTTAAGGCTGCAAGTATTCTTTAAGCTTGAAATGTTTTCCTTTGCAATTTTCAGGACCTGTGTCTTTTTGTTACACTGGAGTGCTTTAGGTTCTCATCCTAATAACTCTGAGGTACATAATTGAATTACCCTTCAAGTAACCCTACTGCTATTGGTAGGAGTAGAATAATTGCATATCAATTATTTGTATTATATATAATAGTGATGATTAACATAATTACTAAAGGCAGGCAGATAGACAAGTATTGGTTCTCAGCACTTTGTCTGAGATCATTTTAGGAACATGCAGTTCTAGTGCTTAAGGACTCAGATCTGAAATATTGAAATCTTAGTGGTAATTCCTAAAGTATTTCATGATAAAGAAGATATTCCTCTTTTCTAGGGAGGACATTAGGCTTTTCAGTGTAAAATCATTTTGGATTAAGTATTCAATTTTTGTCAGATTCATCTGGATGTTGTGCTTAGTATCAACTGGAGGCACTAGGCTAGAATTTTGTTGGATTTGCTCCAGAATTTTTTTTGTAGAGGATATTGGAGTTATCTCTCTTAAACACTGAAGTAATTTTATTCTATGTTATTTGCATCATTAAAGAAGTAGTGCCCTCCTTTTATTAAAAATTGAAAAGGACTGCAGATACCATCCAGTCTAATCAAACTGGTGCAGTACCTAATAGCTCATGAACTGTTTCTGCATAAGGATCATAACTTCAGTGCTCTACTCTGGGCTGATTCATACAATACTGTGTAATTAAAGTTTTAGCAAATGTGCTTGAATAATAGGGGGGAGTTGGCTGCATGCCTTGTGTGCTGCAGGAAATATCTACCATTGATTCCAGATGCTAAAGTGCCAGCTACTGAACTTGCATTGGGAAGGGGAAATTTACACTAATGGAAGGAAACAAATGGAGACATCTGATAGAGGAGATCTGAGAATCTTTCTCAGACCATAGCTATTTTTTTTATAGTTTGCTTTGAATGTTCTGTGTGAGAGCACGAAATGGTTTGCTAAAAATTTTCTGTTGTGACTGGAATTGTATGTCCTCCTCTGAATTAAATACTTAACACCATTTGTGTTCCTTCTCCTTTGGCTAGTTTGGCATTTTTCTCCTATTTAGCTACTAAACTGCTAAAAATAGGGATCAAAACCACAATTGGACTAAATTTCATGTCTGTAAAGTTGAAAGCTACCTTTCTCCCAAGAGAGATGTGAAGAAGGAAAAACTGACTGGAGGGGAGAAAAGCAATCCTTAAGAAAAATAATTTGGAGGAAAGATACTTTGATGTAAAAAGATCCCTTTTGAGGCTGCTTTGTGGATTTTGAGACCAATTTAGGGCATCACGAATCAGTGATCTTTGTGCTTTCTAAAACAGAAAGCAGCAGAATTATTTTGCCACAGCAGTGTCTATGATAAATGTTATATAATGAAGGTGAGGTTTAAATTTTGCTCTCTGGATTAGATGGTCAGAGTTCAAAGTTCCTCTTGTGTATCTGTGTATAAATTGGTGTGGTGATGGTATTTTTTAAAATAAGGTCCTGAGAAGCTGGGTCTAACTAGACCTACTTTGAGCAGGAGGTGGGGAGTAGCTGACCTCTAGAGGTCCCTTCCAAGCCGTGTGGTTTTATAATAAATTCTATGTGTTAATTGAGATGGGAAGAGAGTTTGCTCTAGGGGATGGGATTTTCTTCAGGTTCTGTGTATTTTAAGTTTCTTGCAGACACAAAGCTGACAAGTGCACTGGTATTTAACTTGCCTTGTGGCACTTGGTACGTGGGTGTGAAGGACAGGGAAGTGACTTATAATGATCCAGAGAAGTTGCACTAAGGTGTCTCCTAATGGCTTAAGTAATTATTCACTGAGTTGTTGCAAATGTACTTGCTCAGCCTCCTCCAAAGGAGTATTTTTTTTAGCAGTGTCAGAAATGCTTTGTATTAGGATAGACTAAAGAAAGCTGAAGTTTCTCTGTCTTGCAGGGTGGAATTCAATATTTATGATTGGTAAACCTTAAAACTTGAGGTTGCTTGTACATTAGCTTCGTCTGTGTCTCTGGCAAAGCAGATAATGCTGCTTACTCCTGGGAATGAAGCAGCTGCTGCTAACTGTGGTCTCTCTTACAGATGGATATTGATTTCTGTGAACCTAACCCTTGCCAGAATGGGGCTAAATGTTATGATCTGGGAGGAGATTATTACTGTGCCTGCCCTGATGACTATGATGGAAAAAATTGCTCTCATCTCAAGGACCACTGCAAGAACAATTCTTGTAAAGGTACATGCTGTTGTCCATAAATCTATCTTGATGGTGGTACATTAAAAAAAAAGGCATTTTGGGGAATAGTAAAATGCAGAAATGTTTTTATTGTGCCCACTTGGACTTCATAAACTAGCAAGGCAGTGAGAGGAAGTGCTCCTCATTTATGAAGATCTAGACAGTAACTTATAGCTAACATAAAATTGTGTTTAGTTTTAATTTTTGTACAACCTCTTTTAAAACAAAAATCTGGTTGTTGATACAGATCATTAGCCTAAAACCCTTGCTTCTTTTTCAGTAATAGACAGCTGTACAATAGAAGTCTTCACTAATGCTACCCAAGAAGGAATCCGTTTCATTTCATCCAACGTTTGTGGGCCTCATGGAAGGTGCATTAGTCAGCCAGGAGGGAATTTCACTTGTGCCTGTGACAGAGGTTTTACTGGAACATACTGTCATGAAAGTAAGTGTGAGCTTGTAAAGAGATTGCCCTTTTTTGCTCTAAATTCATTTGAAAATTAATGTTATGAAGCTTTGCAACATAAAATAAAACATGTAGATTTCAGTGAAGTTGCATAAGGTGCTGTTTCAGATGTACTGCTTGAAATTGTTCTGGTAGCAGTCTTTGTAGTGGTTTACACTTCCTCCATGATATAAAACTGGTTGTAGTCCAGCTTCAGTGTAAATGTGTCTGTACCCACTACATTTATGTACAATCTTAAAAAGCCATAGATTTCTCCAACATGAGAATACAAAGAGGGGGCTATAACTTGTATTGCTGGTCTGGGTGTTTTTAAACCCCTGGATATTCTTGCCAGGTAAGTGTAGTGCTCTGGTTTGACTTGACTTGCTACATGAGAGACAATACAGCCAGAAACCCTACCAGGCTTGAAAACAGATGTTTGAGCTTTTCTTTTGCAGTACAAATGCAGTAATAACTGCATCTTTTACAAATGCAGTAATAACTTTGTGCTGCTTTTCCTAGAGACACAAGTGTAGATAACTCCTCTGAGTAGGTGAAAACAGTCTTGAGCAATAATTGTTGACTTTTTGTTGTAGATATCAATGACTGTCTTGGGAAACCTTGCAAGAATGGTGGGACATGTATCGATGAAGTTGACTCATTTAGATGTTTCTGTTCAAGTGGCTGGGAAGGAGAGCTGTGTGACACAAGTGAGTACTGCTCTGTGTTGCAGGGCCAAATGATGCAGCCTTGTTGTGACAGAGATGGTTGGTGTGTCCTTAATAATGGGGTAGTTTCTATGTTCTTTAATTGTCTTGTTTGCAGAAGTATTTTCAGAAATAATGTCAGGTCACTTCTCTAAAAGCCTCAGCTCCTTTAATAGGAGCAGAATCTGATTCTTTGGTGTAGTTCAGCATTTATTTCAGGAGGAAAAAAATTTTTGTCCTGGGGGATAGGCAAGATTGTTGGCCAGGAAGTGAACTAGGCCAGTTCATGGTTAAGACACCTCAGAGGAAACTGCAGTTGTTTCTTTTTCTACTCTGAATGAAGCCTGTTCTAAAACATGATGGCAAGGACTTGCTGAGACTTATTACAGGACATGCATCAATTAAGATGTGAAATACATTCTGAGGAGCTTTTGGCAGCTATTGCTATCAGAAGAGCCTTTTGTGTGGTCTAGATGAAGTTTGTTCTGGAATAGTTATGTTCCCCCTATTAAAATGTTTGTCTCAAGTGAAAGGAGCTTTCTCTAAAATCCATGATTGTATAAATATGTTTAATGTGTGCACATATGTATGTATGCAGTTCAGCCACCTCTAATGGTTGTAAATCTGTGTTTTAAGACAGAACAGAACAAGGGAGCCTTAACTGTCTCTCTCATCTCCGAGGATGTCCTGTGTTGGGGCTCCTTTTCAGGACATTGTGGTCCCTACTAGAAAGCTCTTTCTGAAGTTCAGAATACAGCTGTTTGTAAAAACAAACCTACTTTGGTGCTTTACTGAGATTCCATACTGAATGGTCCTTCTAAGCTGTCAGAAAGTCATAATTCATGTTGTTCTGTATTAAATCAGAGTATTTTCCTTGCTTGTATAAAGATAACCTCATAATAATTAGACCTCATAATGTCTTCCTAGGTAGTACAAAATGTATTTTCTTTATAAAGAGATTTTTTTTTTTTCTGTTTTCTCATGGCCTTGGCTGGGCTAGATATCTAATTTGAATAACTGGTTTTTTTTTAGATTTCAATGACTGTTCTCCTAACCCATGTCACAACGGTGGCCGATGCATTGATTTGGTAAATGACTTCTATTGTGAGTGCAAGAATGACTGGAAAGGCAAAACTTGTCACTCACGTAAGTGTTCCTTGCTTTGATCTTTAGATTACCCAAAGATTTATTTTCTTCTCATGGGACTGGAGTTCCTGAAATTTAAAATTAAACAATCACAGTGAAAAAATAGGTGCACTTTCATTACCCTTTCCAGTTTCCCAGTCACAAAATGGAACATTTAAGGAATATAGTCCTTCATGTAGTGAAACAGTTTCGTGAGAGATGTCCTTAGATTCCATTCTTTGGGTTGTTTATTGTAATACAGCAAGTGGAACAATGTCTTTCTGATACTGGTGCATTTAAATATGAAGTCTCTTTAATTTTGTGATTAAAAAGTACCTGTTTCTAACATTCAGCAAGACCAGTGGAAATTAAAACTGCCTTGTTGTGGTGTGTAGGTGAATACCAGTGTGATGCAAACACTTGCAGTAATGGTGGGACATGCTACGATGATGGAGACACATTCCGCTGCTCGTGTCCTCCAGAGTGGATAGGAAGTACTTGCAACACTGGTAAGCTTTTAAAATTGTCTGCAGATGAAGCCAGAAGAAGCAAAAAGTGTTTAAATAATCAACTGTTTAGTAAACAGACACACTGTTCTGGCTGGCCAGTTCAAAGCTGTTCCGGTTGGCTGGTGACTGAAATTTAAGTAATTTCTTCCACTCACCTGACATGATACTGATTTTTAGGGAGCTGTTCTCCTCTGGCTTCTTATATTGTCTTTTCTGTAGCTTCTCTCCTAAGCAGTTTTCTAAAACTTGGACTTTTCTATTGGTCTTTAGAGGCCCTGTGTAAAGGTTTTCCTGGGAACTTAGTCCCCTGCTTGGCTTGAAGAGTCCCAGGGTTTGTGATCATGAGTTGTATGAACAGGCATACTCAGAAATAATCAAATTAAGCGGTTCTTCCTGGGGGATTTGCAGAGTTTAAGCCTGCTGTAGGGAACTACTTGATTTTTTTTTTTTCTTTGGAGACTAAATGTGGTATCTGTGGTGTATCTTTCTGAAAATGAAACTTCCATTATGATCAGGAAGTTGAATGTAGATAATTTAGTACAGTTTTTTCTACTTTTTAGATACAATTGCAGCTTTTCATCAAAACCTGAGCTTTAAATACTAGTATTTCATTGCAAAGAATGCCTCATGGCCTGGGTAACTCACTGCCAAAGTAATAATTTAGCAGTTCTTGAAGAATGCTTACACAAATGGGGCAGAAAGGAAGTAATTCCTTTTTGATAAAATTTCATGGTTTGGTTAAACAATTTAATTGGGACGATGGTGAAGATGAGTGAGAGACTGTCATGTGATTGAGTATTTCTGGAGGTTTTTTGACCTTTTTGTAAGTTTTTAATTGTTGACTTAAATGCTATTTTGGGTTGTGATACTGACATATCCAGAAGATAGGTACTCTTTGTTTTCTGGGCTAACAGACACTTTTTCTGTTTTCAAAGCTAAAAACAGCAGCTGTATTCTGAACCCTTGCATGAATGGTGGAACGTGTGTTGGCAGCGGGGATTCCTTCTCGTGCATCTGCAAAGAAGGATGGGAAGGACGCACATGCACTCAGAGTAAGGCTTTGCTCCTCTCTTCCCCTGCATCCCCCTGGGATATTGGGAGTGTCTGGCAGAGAGCTGTTAACTGAAACAAAGCAAGTTTATGGGGTTCATGTGCCAAAATATCTGAATCATTCAGAGTGGGAGGTAGGTAAAGAAGGCGATGCTGGAGTAATGAATGAAGAGTTTGTCATGCTGCTTTTTGCATCCAGTCTCTGCCAAAATAAGACTCTCGGCCTTCTATAAAAATACAATTTTTGGAAACGTGTGCAGAGCAGGAAAAAATTCTCACAGAAATAATTTTAATAATGAAGAATATCTGGAAAGGCAGGCAGTAGTGTATAAGCCATTTTCTCTGAGGATAGCAGTTAACTACTTTGGCATACCAAGACAATGAATTGGTTAGGTGGAGTAAAGCCTGCAACTTGGATTTTTATTTTTTTCCTCCAAGGTGTAACATTGGGACTGGGAGGGAAACTCTAAATTTGAGTTCTGTTTTTACTCTGCCTGCTGTTGATACAACTTATTTTGCCAGTGTGGAAGAAAACATTCAGTTCTATATATTTCTCTTTGCTTATCAAATATAGTGGCTTTGGAACTGTAGTGTTATATTTTAGAAAATAAATCGTGCCACTATTTACACTAGCCAATATTCTTTTTCCTAGATACCAATGACTGCAACCCTCATCCATGGTAAGTACACAAACACCAGTCCTGTACCTATTGTGAAAATACAAGTGAGCACAGTAATATGGATCTATGTTAGATTGGAAGTAATTTTACTCTAAAATAATTGAAGTCAGCCTCTGTAAAATATCTTATAACCATTTTTTTTTGCTGGGCCATATTCCTTGACAGCACCAAAGACGACAAAACAATCTTGAGTTGATTCATGTATGAACAAATAAAAGTATTTTAGTGTAGTCTCCATGGTGGAACTGACCAGTAAATTACAGTGATATGAAGTAAATCATATATGATAAGATTTAAAGCATTTGTAATTGGATAGAGTAAAAAATGAGAAATCAAAACCTGTTAGTTTACAGAGAGTAATTTTAAATAATATAAAAATGTCCTGTTGGACCAATTACTATGTATAAACATGATTAAAAACAAAACTGAATTTTTGGGAGATAAAATGGGAATATTTTAAATACAGAGGCTGATATTTTGGTTGAAGAGGGAAAAAACTAATGTGGATGAAACAATATATATCTTGTCTTTCTCAGTTGTCCACTCTGATGCCATCATCTGTGCTTCATGTATTGAAAAAAACCCTAAATTTGGAAAACCTTGGGCTTAGTATTCCCTTGAAAGTGCTGTTCTATCTCCTTGAGTTCTGTGGATGTGCTTCCTCATGCATCTGTAGGATGTTGCTGTTTAGTTGCTCACTTGCTAAGCAATATTGTTTATCTAGCATTATGCTTTTGCTCTTGATAGAAATGAATTGTCCCCCTAAAGAGCAGCAGAAGCTTTAATTGACAAAGCTTTAATTGACCAGTGAAGCAATGTAGATGGCTTGTTGACCACACTTTTTATTTACAGTTACAATGGGGGGATCTGTGTTGATGGAGTGAACTGGTTCCGATGCGAGTGCGCCCCTGGCTTTGCTGGCCCTGACTGCAGAATCAGTAAGTACCTGCAGGGGTGAAGACCTGGGTGGTTGTACCCCTCTGCACAAATGGCATAGAACCCCTGGTGACCCTTTTTACATTAGGTCAATTACTGAATTCCAAATAATGAAGCAGAAGCTACCTGTTAGCCAGGTACTGATACCTTGTAAATAATAGCAGGTTATGGTCTGTTACTCATTTCATTAAATGGCACTGAAAATGAGTTGGCTTAAAGACTTGATTGCTGGATTTTCTTGAATAATTCTGACATTTCTGGGGTGCTGGCTTCATAGAAGCTTAAATTTTAAATATTTCTCTGTTGATAAACATCTTGTTGGTAAAGATGACATATATCTGAATGTGTTCCACTTAATATAAGAAACCAAAATGCAGTGAGACATTCCAAATGGAAACAAAAACATTGAGTGTAGTGCTGGCATGTAAATAGCAGAAGTGTGGTAAAGGTCTTTCAAAGCTAAAAAACAAACCTGTTACACTGCAATTATACTGAAGAGCCGAGGCCATAAAGAAGGAGAAAAACAGACCCTAAAAGTGTGTTGAAGTGTTGTGGAACAAGCTGGTAAGGGGTTTTTGTTGTTTGGTTGGTTTTTTGGGTTGTTTTGACTTTGTCTTTTTAAAGGAATTTTACCATTTTGACTTGAATGAATATATACCTTATTTTTACTTTCTGTTTTGGAAAATCAGATTTTGACTCTTCTGTAGCCTCAAGGCTTCTGGGCTTGGTCTTTCCACTCCATCAGTATGGTGATGTGCTTTCAAGTTGAGACTTCATCCTCATTCTGGCCTAGAGCAAACAAGGCAGCACTTCTGGTTGGAGGGCAGCTGCAGCACTTGTGGAAGCATCAGCTTAGTGGTGTCTCAGTACTGAACCAGGCATGGCAGATCATTGTGTGTCCAGATCCAGATTCCCAGAAAGGGATCTTGAATTCTCCTTGCTGATCCTCTTCCCCTTAAGGCTAGGATGTCACAAATACAAATACTGTGCATTTGTAATGGAGCTTCAGACATTTTTTTACTTGTTTAGACTGGTATAGATGGAAGGAGTAGCTCTGAAAAAAATGTTTTTTGTGGCTGATTCAGAAACAGAGTTAAATCACCTTTTTCAGCATACAGAGGCTTGAGAATCTTAAACCTATATAGTTTGAAGACAGGAGGAAAGAGTAGTTAAACCTTGTTGAAGTTTAAATCTTAATGCACTTTTGAAGGAAGCTAAAATAGAGTGAGAAGCTCTTCCATATTTGTTGGATTTTTTTGCATTGCCTACAGTCTCACTGTGTAAGTGTAACAGACTCACTACTGCCATTTTTCATGTTCACTTTCAAAGTTCTGTACTTCAAAATGAGCTGATAATGTGTATCACACAAGAACTGGTGTTTAAACAGTTTTATCTGAGGTTGGAAAGGGCATTTGTACTCAATGGAAGAAAACTTTCAAAAGATTCTTTGGAAGAGAGATGTTTCTGGTTGAAAATGAAGCAGTTGGTGCCTGTGGCTCACAACTTGATGAGCTGATTTCTGTTGCATCAATCAGTATTGGTCACTTCCCCAGGATAACAAATGGCACATTGCTGTCCATCTGAATGGACCATGCTTCCCTGCCTTTTTCCATTGCTTTGTGGCTAAGCCTCTGAATCTTTGAAGGTTTTTTTAAAGAGGCTTTTATGCTAAGTATCTATGTATTAAATTAATATACTCACTATTTCAAGGTCATTAATGTTCATCAAATGTATGTTACAAAATAAACTGTTACTGTTCTGCCCTTTGGTCACTTGTATTGCAGCAAGTCAGTTCTTTGAGCATTGTTGAGCAAGATCATTGTTCAGCTCTTGCACTCTAACTTCATGAAAACACATGCTTTTGTGTGAAGCCTAAATGTCTGAGATTAGTGCCAGAACAGGATGTGGGACTTGTTCTGTAGCTGAATGTGGACAAGGCATTAACACCTTCAGCTGTCCAACACCTCTGCTCTGTGAGATGAGTCAGCATATGACTGCTGCTTTGATTACCAGAGCTTCAATTAGGGTGCAATTATGAGAAATCTGTTACAGGGTATTGCTGAAATGGCAGAGCTGTTTAATTACAAGATTAATTCTGTAGCCACACTGTCCTTTGCTTTTAAAGAAAAGAGGTACTGTTAGATTACACCACAGTAAATTATTAATTACAGTGTCCTGTGTCCTTGTCACTGAGTTCTATCTGTTTTTTGTCCAGATATTGATGAATGCCAGTCTTCTCCTTGTGGGTATGGTGCCACCTGTATAGATGAAATAAACGGATACCGATGCACTTGTCCCCCTGGAAGAGTTGGTCCTAGATGCCAAGAAGGTATTCTGATATCTGCTATCAACCTTTACCCAAAACACAATAGGACACAATGTAGCCAGTATAAAGTTTATATACAGTAGTCTGATATGTAAGGCACAGTAGCTAATATTTTTAATTTAAATTTGTATAGTATTTATTATATAACTTGGAGAGGTGAAGTGTCTGAATGTGCTTTTTGGCTTTTTTTTCCTTCAGTGATTGGAATTGGAAAGCCCTGCTGGCTTAAAGGAATGACCTTTCCCCATGGCAGCCGCTGGGAACAGGAGTGCAACAGCTGCCACTGTTTGGATGGACGTATTGACTGCACCAAGGTAGGCATTCTGGCCTATTCTTAAATTCCTGTGGCTGAAACAAACTCATTGTTCTTCATGCACCAGTTAGTCTTTGTCTCCTCTAAATTTCCTTTGTTTTTAAAAAATAAAAAAAATGGCTTCCTGTAAAAGTAGTTATGGATTTTCTTTAATACCATAATTTACTGTCCTGCTGTCTACCTGCTAGAACAGGCAGTCTAGATCACTTGTTGCAGAAAATAAAATATGAGCTGGAATAAATGATAAATAAATCACACTGCTGAAGCTTTGTAAACACAGTTTTAAAACTCCTAATTTTGTGAAATGTGAGTTCCAAGGTGGAGGACATGTAGGAAGGAATTTTTCACAGGGAATTAATTGCCTTTTTGTATTGTTCTTCAGTAGCTTTATCAATTGACAGGTTTCAACCTTTGTATGTTTCTTGTGGACTAAATCCTGGCAGTTTTGTGACTGAGAAAAAGAAAGACATAAATGCAGATTGAACATGTGCCTTAAATTCAACTCATCCATGTGTGGTATTAGGTTTCTTCCATGTGTAATGGAACACTTGCACTTTCTTGCTGACAATTGTGCTTTAAGAAATCCCTAAGTTCCTGATAGATGTACAGTACTGTGTAGGATCTTAAAGGCTATGTGAAATTGTAGAGTATCTTGAGTTGGAAGGTATCCCTGAGGATCATCCAAGTCCAGTTCTGGATTGGAGCTGTGTTTGGAAATTGCTGCACCCCAGTAATTTGTGGGTACCAGCAAACTGTTACCTTTTGGGAGCGTGGTTGGAGTGGTTGTGCTTATCACCAATGTGCATCAGCTCTTAACATATTCTGCATTCTCTGGCAGGGGTCTCGGTTGTGAATATTGAAGAAATTATTATTTGTGGCAATATTGCTCTTTCTATATTGTAGAAGCCTAGAGGACCAGATTAAAATAAATGTTTAAATTTCTGTATACATCAGTTAAGTGGGACAAATCCATAAACTTCTAAGGAGATATGCCCAGTCAGTGGTTTCTCAGATTATCTTTGCACAGATTTTTACTCTAGTGTCTGTACTAAATGTCCTCATTTCCTGGAAGAGCAGATCCATCTGCTAATAGGACTACAGCAGTATCAAAATACAGATATTTTTCTGTGTGAATTGCTTATTTGGATTTGATGCATGAGAGCAACTGCCTGTAACAATGCTTCGTTCTTTTTAATTCCTAGGTGTGGTGTGGAAAAAAGCCTTGTCTGTTGCACAAATACTGGGATAATTCCAATAACCAGTGTCCCATGGGTCAAGAATGCCAGGAGAAGTATATGAAATGCTTTCAGCCACCATGCACAGACTGGGGAGAATGCAGTGCCTCTGAACCTCTGCCTATCAATATCAAGTGTCTGCCTAATTCTGGGTACTTGGACAATGACTGTGCTAGAATTACTTTAATTTTTAATGGAGACAAAGTCCCCCAGGTGAGAATGGAATTCTTAATGAAGTGTGGCAGTATATGTAGGGATCTAGTCTATGTCACAGCATGCAAGATTAAGGTTTCTAGTATAACTCCTTACTATTATAAGCTTGGAAAATTAATTACTAGTCTCCTGTTGCTTTTAATTGTGCTTTGTCTAAAGGGTGAGGCAAAATTCAGGTTTGTACTGAATATTCTATCTTCTTGAGTCTTGCAGAACTATTTACATTTCAAGGTGGGCTCAGACTGTACTAACATAATCATGCAAGCTCAGTTTTCTGCCCTTCATTCCAAAACCCTGTTCTTCACTTTTCTGCCCTTTCTTGCTCCCCTCTTTTCTGCCTTCATCAGTTCTTAGCAACTGCAAGAACTCTGAAAATCCTTATTTTTACATGCATTTTTTTACTTTAACTAAAATGACACAATCTCCCTTGCTTCTAACAGGGCACTACAACAGAAAATATCTGTTCTGAAATCCGGTATTTACCAGCCACTAGGACTGTTTCTAGGGACAGAACTCTGATAATATTGTGTGATCCATCTTACTCCACAGAGAACGCAGTGGAAGTTGCTATTGTAAGTATGAGACGTGTGTGTGTATATATATACAAATATGTTTTCTTCTTAGTTTTTGCTGGGGAAGAAGTTGTTCAAGCTTGTTTCACTTGAATGCAGGTGGACCAATCTGTGGCCTAGTCTTGTCTGCAAAGCAATTTTGTGATCTCACAATTTCCTACACTGCCAGAGAGCTGAAACGGCAGGTTTTGTTAATGACAGATGGCTACTACAAGCTCATGATAAATTACTCTAAAGACTAGTTCAGCCCAAATTAGTGAACAGGTGCCTACTTGTTCTGTCAGAAATCTTGGGCTCTTGACCTTCTTAGTAAGGAAATATGGTTACAGGTGGCTGGATTGTTCTTGTGAAGAGGTTTCTGCTGTGCATTTGGTGTATGGCTGCTTCAGGGATGTTGCTTAAACATAAGGTAGTAAGTGAGAAGTGGAAGAAGGTGCAAGTCAAGTAGATGAAAGTAACTGTTGCCTTAATGAAGTAAAGACTTATTTTAGATGCATTTACAACTCAATCACTCCATGCTTGTGTATAGCTTAGTTTTCAAGAAAGAGTTAATCTTCATGATAAGTGTTTGTCCATGCAGAAGCTGGACTCCCTGTCTCTTCTAGTACTGTAAAGAGCATGCTGAGCCACGATGCAGGGAGCAAAGTGTATGGTATAAATAGATAGAGCAGATTGTTATTAGTCCAAGCTTCTATCTAGATAATCCACATGTCTTGAACTGCTCCAAACTATGACTAAGTTTAGCTCATCAGTTTAAGTAATATGGAAGTCACTGCCTATCCTTTGAGGTATGTTAAATTAACATGTAGGTGTGCTACCCACCAGGTCTGACACTGCATTTGCAGTTTGGGTAGAGCCAGCCATGCTGTTGCTGTGGTAAGCTTTTACAGAACTGTTTGTAGCTACTGTCAGGCAAATTCAACTGAGTGA
This sequence comes from Urocynchramus pylzowi, assembly GCA_013397555.1. Classification (NCBI taxonomy): domain Eukaryota; kingdom Metazoa; phylum Chordata; class Aves; order Passeriformes; family Fringillidae; genus Urocynchramus; species Urocynchramus pylzowi. The sequence continues at coordinate 94,618 of VZRH01002486.1, forward strand.
ACTCAATTAAGATGTTGCTGGATTTAAAAAGTACGTTTTCATGGTTAGGTGACTGCAATAACTTCTTGCTTTTCCCCCTTCACTCCCTTTAGTCCTTTGTCCCACACCGAGATGAACAAGATAACAGCCTCATTCAGAATGCTGCTAATACAATAGTAAATGCCATCACCAAGCGACAGAACAGCACGGTCATGTTGGCAGTAACTGAAGTCAAAGTCGAGACCATCGTTGTTGGGAATTCATCATCAGGTAAGGTTCCAGTGCATACCTCCTCTGTGGTGTGCTTTTTGTTCCCCTGCTATCAGACTTTTCTTATCTTTCTTTACACATTGGAGAAAATGATCCACCGGGTTGTGTTTTTAGTTGTTGTTACTAGCTGAAGAGAAAGCGGCTTTGAGATCAAGATTCTGTGCTTGTGTGCTAGTTTAGTTTAAACCTCATCCCTAATGTGATATGCCCAGATACTCTTGCCATGGTTTTGGCTCTGACTTCCAGCCCAGCTCTCCAGCCCAAGCACACCTTTCATAAGATCAGGAGTTGTAGTTGTGTGCAGCTCCAATCCTGTCCAATTCTCCTACATTAACCTTAAACCAGCCTCAGCCCTTGATGCTGCTGCACTGAGGCTGTGAGGAAATGAAAATACAGGGAGAGGGAAGGTGTGGTGTGATATCAATCTCTTCTGAAGTGCTCTTGTGCTATTTATTTACCTGCACAAGAGTTAAAGATGTCTAGTTTCTTCCAATACTCGGCCATGATGTAAAACTTTGCTCTCTTTTTCAACATGTGTTTCTCACTAGCGCACAGCTGGTTTGAAATGTAGTGTTCATTCCTCTTTCAGAGGATATGGTGTGATTGGAGACCTTTATCTCTGAATGCTGGCTCTCCAAGAGCTGTGCCAAACTGAGTGAGTGGAGGATTTGCATGCCTGTGTTCCTGCCTGGGGGAGGCAGGAGACAGGCTTGTGGAAGACCGCTGGTAGGCTCAAGTTCAACTAAGCCCCAGAGTGAAAATCTTACAGTGGTAGGAGGCTCTCCCAACTTTTTCCTAGACCTCCCCAATATAATCTTCTGGAAGATCTTCCATCCAGAGTCTAAACAATTAGGAGATTGCCTGGTTCCACTTCCCTTGCATTTTCCTTCTAGGAAATGCCTTTCATCTGTTAAAGTCTTGGCAAATGCACTGTTTCCTCAGCTCTCCTGAAGGAGTGTGCTTGCCTTAAACAGCAGTTGTGTAGAAGATAAGGATTTGAGCTGGGATTTTGGCATGCCTCAGCCTCTGGCTTTTCTGATTGCATATTAAATTCTAGGGCTAAAGGGCTGCAGATTACTTTGCCTCCCACTTCTATAAGGTCTAAAAATTCTCCCAAAATAGTGGATTAATTTGGATTCTCTTGCAAAATGATTTCCAGACTCCTCATTTCAGTATGGGTGCTCAGTATTGAGCAACATTGTCCCTTAGTTCTTTAAATGGAGTTTTTATGAAGCAAACTGTAACCTGTTTTTGGATTTTGTTTGTTTTATTGCTGCCCCTTAATTGGTTGAGGTGGGTGAAAACCAATCAGAAGATGTGGTGTAAATCTCTATGTGTTGAGAATCTCATTTCTGTGGGATGCTCAAGTGTCTAGGTGGAGTTGATAATTTAGATGCTTCATTGACTTCCTCTAGCTTTAAGAAAAAGTAGTCTGAATTTAAAATCTGTATGCCAAAAATTCTGTATAAAGAACCTGTTACTAAGTGAACTTGGATCCATGGTCATATGATGAAATAATAGATGTGATAGCAGTGAGAATGCAAGCTTTGTATTCCAATATTGGAGAAGCTGTTATGAAGAGCTTCTTTTTGTTTGAAGTATTTCTCCCATTCATGATTTAGTGTTAGGTTGCTTATGAATAATCAGGAGAGAATAGCAGTTACTCATGTGAGTGCAATCCTTCCCATAACTGTTAAAATACAATTTTGAGATCCCTTGAGGCCAGCCATGTTGGCAGTGTACTCACCTTCCTGTACCAAAAGGAAATGTTTGAGAATGTGTCACATTCCACATAAGAATGTTCTCAGAAGGCACTTGAACATTGGAGCGAGGGACTGTGGTGTTGAAACATTGGTTGTTTTTGTATAGTCATTTCCAGGTTATTCTGTAAGCAGATGTCATAAAACTGCTGAGGGAATTTATGTTTGGATCAGGCATTAGAGTGGTGGGTTGACAGCAGTTGTCTGCAGAGCTGTTGAACAATCCTGTTGCTCTCTATAAAAACAAAGTGTCTCATCTATTGTTGCCCCTTACCATGTGTGAGTTTTTGCTTATCAAGAACAGAGAAAAACTGTTATTCTCTCCTAGCTGTACAGCTCTTGAGGAAGGGGGGCAGAAGAAATCCAATTATACATAAAATTTTCAGAAATATTTTCCTGGAGGAATAATCTGTATCTCTGTAGCTGGGAGAACACTTAGTGAGGTTTGGATTGGGAGAGTGGAGAAAAGCAATTGCCTCAACTACTTCTGTTTGTTCATTGAGCAGTGAAGACTCTTCTCCCTAGGGCAAATATTCTGGTATTTCATCCTGAGGTAGAACAGAAACTTGCTGAAGAATGCATGACCAATTTGGTTATGTAGCCCTAACGTGGATGTTTTTGGAAGTCATTGATACATAAATGTCTGTAGACACTGATGGTAAAGGACTGTTCTTTCTGATGATAAATGCAGGTGCAAGTGCCAGTACTTCTAGAGCAACTTAGGTGCACAGTACTCCATTGTCTGCCTCCTGCTAGGATAAGGTTTTTCTTAGAAGAAAAACCTTATCCTAGCAGGATTACTCAGGTTTTCTCAGCCAACTTTGCATGGGTGCTAGAGAAAGATGCTACTTAACAAAACCTATGTGTCTGTTGGAGGGGACAGAAGATCTCAAATGGAGCTTTCCTCCCAAATCACTAATTGTGTAAATTTAAACTAGTAAAGAGCACCTTCAGATGGACCTGGTGCATTCAGGCAGTTGTTATTGTGCTGTAAAAACATCTTGCTTCCTTTCTCCTAAAAATGGTTCAGGGGATCACCTGTAGTCAAGTATGGACCCTTCTCTTGCAAATGTTCAGTGCTATATACCTTGTTCTGTTAACACGAGACTTTATTTCTTTCCATTTGCCCTCCAGATTATTTGGTTCCAATTCTTTGTGCGGTATTTAGCATTGTGTGGCTGACTTGTATAATCATCTGCGTGTGGTGGACTCGGAAGAGAAGAAAAGAGAGAGAGAGAAGCCGTCCTCCCAGAGAAGAGGGTGCCAATAACCAGTGGGCACCTTTAAATCCCATAAGAAATCCTATAGACAGATCTTACAGTAACAAAGACATTCGTTATGAATGCAAAAACTTCATATCTCCTCAAAAGAGAACTTGTGATGCAGTGGAGGAGTATGTAGAGTATGAGGAAGAGGAGGATGAAGAGGAGGAAAGAGATGAGGAAATGGACAAATTCCTCTCTCACAAACTCGCAAAGCCTTTGCCGACAAAGGTGTCTGACACATCAGAGAGCAGTCCAGTAAAGAAATCCCATCAAATAGGCAAAATGGACAACAGATCTGTAAAAAATGTGAATGCATCAAACTTTGAAGGCAGTAGAGACTAACCCGTATTTGGGATGTAGGCAGACTGCGCCTGCGCTTGCTGGGGAGGGGAAAATTTGACATCTCCACTTTGCATCAAGGACTAAAAATATCTGGAGTCAAATGTTCATAGTTTCTTTATTTTGCGTAAAAAAAATAAATAAAAATAATAAATAAAATTTATTTTGTTTCTTTAGCCTTGTATAAATTATTCAATGACTGTCAGATGAAAAAAAAAATGAGTAATCTTTGATAGTTGCTATTTTTGTAAAGTTTACTTATAATACACTCGCTGTGTGGCAGAGGAGAGGTTGTATTTTCAATATGTGTAAAGTTTATTACAAAAGACTGTACACTGTTTACAGAATGTATTTCTTTTTATTACTTGCTCTAATTTAATGGTGGCTTTAAAACCTCCTGGTTGAGGAAATTGTGTGAACTTTAAACTGCTTTCTTGACTTTGAATCTCTATTAATGGCAGCTCACTGCACTTGTTACGTTAGTAGCTTCTGTAAGATTTTTTCCAAATTTGCCTTACACACTTTGTAATAGGAACAAAAAAAAAAATTATAGAGATCTTTCAACTGTGGTTTAAAAGTGGCCTTTTTGTTTCTGTTGAATTACTTTAGAATTGCAGTATTGAAGCATGTGACAAGTGCCTTGAGATTAAACTTTTTCTATAGCAACTGTCAAAGACTGCCATATCAATATAGTAAAATTGTGAGAACTCTAGGTTCCCCAACTGACACAGTTTATTTTCTAATAGTGAAAGTGCTTTTTTGTAAATATGTACATATTAAATGAATCACTCTGTATATTTGATTTAATAAGTTAAATATTTTGGTCTTTTTTTTTTTTACATGTCATTCCTTTTAATTTATGTTGCAGAAAAGGAGGTTCTATGGCAGTTTATAAGACTTTTTTTTGGTATTATGTCCAGATTAGAAAATGATGTTAATACAATCAATGTTAGGAATCTGTTGGTCATTTGTATTTACATAGGAACATAACCACTTACGTGTAAATAGATCCAGAAATGTTTGTTTATCCCCATGTTCAGCCCATCTCAAGAACACTAACGGGTGCATCTACTGTACAGTACCAACATAGAGAGGCATTGTTTTTTCTTTTGTGAATATGTTAATTACATGTGGTATTACTTTTTTTTGCGTTTAAATACAGGCCTAATGAAGGGAACAATATTTTCCTCAGTCTTGTTTCTGTTGTGCTTTATTCATCTTTCGCTCTAAAGGAAAAAGGCTGGCAAGCTCAGAGGATGGGAGTACCTCAGTAGAAATGGTTAAATGTTATGGAAGGCTTATGCTTTTTTTTTTTTTTTTTTTTAAGGCTTTTATTATTGCTGTTAACTGGGCAGACTATAAGTTTATTTTAATCACTGAAGAAGCATAACACTACATACACCTAGTTACCCTACCACTGAGAGGAACGGATGTCTGAGAGTGTAAACTCTGGCCCATGAACAATGTAAACATGAATGTTTTGAAACCAGTTATTTTATACAGGAATGCAGGATTTGCTTTGCAGGATCATCTGTTTTAGTACATTTTTTTGACATGTTCTTAAAAAAAAAAAACCTTTCAGAAAAGAAACTATTTATTAAAGCATTTTATAATGATGTTTGTTGTAACTTTTTTACTTGTGCTAAATATTCAAAACTTATTTTGATAACCTGGTTAGGAGTTAGTTTAGAAAAGGGTACTATCCTTCTCATGTTCCCCAGTATAATCCTGAGTATTTAAACCAAAAACACTTTTTTTCTGCTACTCTTGTAACTTTTTGTACTGTAATGCTGCTGTCTTCCATAATCTAATAAAATGATTCCCTCATTGTGTGTAAGATACTTCAGATTGTTGTTTGCTTTCTAAGTGCTTGGAGCTGGGATGTGCCCAGGCTAAAGAGAGGAGGAGTGAAAGTCCAGGTTTATTCCCGGTACTTCCGTAAGCCGAGCGTGCAGCACCGAGCGCCGGCGCTTCCTGAGCCGCGGGCAGCCCGCGGAGGAGCTGCTGTCCCCGTGGGCCTCAGACACCTCCAGCTGCCCAGCTGGGCTCTCCCTGCAGAGCACCAGGGCTGTGTTTAGCTGCCAGCAGTTGGACTGGATGATCCCTGCGGGTCCCGTCCAGCTCGGGATGTTCTGTGTGTTCCACACGCCTGTTCTGCAGTGGTTCTCCTCCTGGCTGCTCAGTGAAGCCTTCTCTGAGCAGAGTTTGCCTTCCTGGGGTGAGAAGAGGGCTGGCTGAGCATGCAGGGGCCTGAGGAGATGTCCTTTCCCAGTTGAGTTGGAATTTGATGCAATACCTTTCTCTGCTCTGCAGCCATTCCGAGCTTTTACATGTCATGCTCCAATCTCAGTTGAGGTCTATTCCTGTTTCTGTGACAGTTCCTTTGTATATGATATTTTATGTAGTAAAAGATTAATATTCCATATTATCTTATAGGAATTAAAGTTGAATTTTACCTAGTAGCTGTCAGCATCTGAGGCAAATTTCTGGATGCTAGCAGAGGTTTTACTCCAGTCATCATTCAGCTGCTTTTTATTGCTTTTTCTTGGAGTATTTGGTTGTCTTCAGTGTGACAGAAACAGCTCTCAGCTGAGTCAGTCCTTAAAATCTAATTCTGCTGTTTCTCAAAAGGAGAAATAATAGGTTTATATATGTTTGGAATAGGTCACTGCTGTTCTGTCATTTGGTCATGAGCTGGCTCACTGCTCCCAAAGGTGCTAATTCTGCTTCTTCCCAGTACTGAAGTAGTATGTAAAGGGGGCACACCAGTGGTCCTCACCCACTGTTTAAACAAAGGGACTGATCCTATGTCCAGGAGCTGTTCCCCTGTGGATTCACAAAACCACCACAGGCACACACATGTTCAATTTTATAGTAGGCTTTCCCTGCCAAAACCAAGAATGATTTGATGGCTCCTTCATGTGATGAGTGAGTTATGTACACTGAGATATGTGAAACAAGATAAATAAGTTTAGGAGGATAAACAAAAAGTAAACTTTCTGTCTTCCACAAATGAGCCTTGATCAATTTTATGCAGATCCTATTTCTATGCTGCTCTTAAATTACTTGTATGTCTCCACATGCCTCACCTTATTCAGTAGTTTTGTTTCCTCTTGATTTATTTTTACAGGAGATGTTGAACTCTTGCATCTTAACTTCTTGGTGATGCACATGTGCTAAGCATTATGGTGCTGCCAGAATTCTCTCTGTCACAAGAACTGCATAATGAGGCAAACTAATAAATGGGCTCTTGTAATTTTTCTAAGCAATGAGTAGTTCTGGGGTAATTTTTCTTCCCTGATGATCTTTCCAAGACTTGATGTTAACCTGAAACACCTGCTGAGCTCAATTTTTTTTTTGGCCATTTGCTTTTGTCTGGTTTGTTCTCCAGCAGGCCATGTAATTAATTCTCTTCAGATCAGACTGTGCCTGGATGGCAGGTTAATGTATCCAGTAAAATAACTCACTCTGCCCATACAGTTTCAAGAACAAGCTAAGGGTTGAAAGGCATTTCAGTCACTGCCTGGAAAGCTGCAGAGGACATCAGTTGCAGTCCTAGATGTGAGGAAACTTGGACAAAAGGGATGGGGTTAGCATGTAACAAATTTGCAGAGGAATTTGTGTTAGAGATATGATATGGGTGACTGAATTGAGCTCTCTCATTGTTATTGAGTGCTGGTGGGCTGTCCTGGTGCTTTGGATGCACTGCAGAAAGGATGAGCCTGAAGAAGAGTTCAAGTTGCTTGTGAGCTGTCCTGAGCAGCCTAGTAGTGACTTTTAGGAGGTTTCTTGTGTGTGAGGAGAGCAGAGGTTGTCTTTGCTCTTGCACCATTCTCAACACTACGGCTGGTGCTTGTATCAAGCTTAGAATATTGCTCTTGCTGTGAAAAAATTATGTGACTCTCAGACTTGCTCTGTTCAGTGCTGCAAAGCAGTCCCTGACTAGCCTGTGTTCTTATTTCATCACAGGTGGTGGGGTAAAGAATGGGCTTATAAAACAGTAAAGGAACAAAAGGTCCCCCTGAGAGTGGGAGATGACTAAATCCTTCCCAAGTCCATCCTTGTATCTGTATAAATATATGGAACTCTTTGCTTTTGCTCTGTATGTATTATGCTCTGTATATTTTTTCAGTGTGACAAGTCTAAGTGCAAAAATGTCTCTTCTTCAACCACTTGATCGTAAACATGTGATTGCAATCAAAAGTTTACAAATGAAATGTCATAGGTAATATTCTGAAGTCAGAAGGTTTGGGTTTTTTATGAGAATCATTAAGTTTCATGGTTCATTGGGTCAACTTTTCCCTTGGAAAAGCTAGATTGCATCCATCTAGGAAATCTGGATGGTTTATACAAATCTCCTTTATATATTGTATTTACTATTTCTAGAGCAAGAAGAAGCAGACAGTGCACAAGGCAGTGCACATTACAAATGATTGAACAGAGACCCACCTGTCCTTCTTCAAAGTTAATAATCTGGGGTTTTCTGCAGACATCCAGCATGATTTTGTAGAAATCCTTCTCAAAGGATACTTTGCACTATCTTTATGAAAGGAGTACATAAATCAACTACCTTGAGGGACCCATGAGCCAGTCTTTAGAAACTCAGAAGAAAAGCTCTATTTAATTTTTTTCCCTGGCAATAAAGCTGCTTCAGTTTTTTTCTAGATGGGAAAAAAACATGGAAAACTTATGCAATATTGAGGAGATGTCATATTTTCACTCATATTAATGTACTCCATCCATTTTACTCTTTATAACCACTGAGACAAAAGGAATGAATGTGCTTTGCTGAAGTGAAACTAAGATTTCTTGGTTTCCAGTGGTGGATAAGGCAGAGGGATCACTTTGCAGGTGTAAATGTGACATTCTATAAGGATGCAAGACCATGATTAAGGAGGCATGATGTCTTCTGACTTTTGGTTCCCAAGAGAGGCTGTTACTTTCACATATTCTGGCAAAAAGAAGAACCAGACAGCCAACCAAATGCAAATCCTTCAGCCCTGTTGGGTAGGGAGAGACTTGTTAACTTGTGGGTCTTTCTCCCACCCATCTGAAGGAGGCTTGGATTGGAGGGGACTTCTCCTTGTGGCAGATTTGCTGTGCTGATAGGCTGTGAAAGGAGGCTGGGCAGGGAGCTGTGGAGCAGGTTTGGAAACTGCTGTGGCAACGGCCTCCAGAAGGCCCTTTGAAGCCCTGGCCATCTGCCTGCAGGCATAACTCTGGGCATAACCCCACCTGTTCATTAATGAAGCCCCACCTGTGGGTGGAAGTTGCTCAGCCAACAGCTGTACTGGTGCAGATCAAAGGTCCATCTACTGGAGCATCCTCTGTCCTGCAGTGGCCGGTGGAAGATGCTTACAGAAGGTGCAAGACAGAAGCAAATTGCAGCATGAGCCCTTCTCACACCCATCCAGCTCTTTCAGTCAGCAGTTCAGGGTCATACTTGATAGGCACCTCTTCTCTGTAGCACCATATCATCCTTTTTATGCTTTGGGCCTCCACAGCATTGTGTGGCAATGAGTTCCACAACTGCACCATGAATTGGGTGGAAAAGTACTTCTGTTTGTTGTGAACTTGCTTCTCAATAAGGTGATGTAAAAACAGCAAGCAGTTGTTCCCTCTCCATCTCCACAACATTTAGGATTTATAGTTGCAGACACCCCTTTCTCCCTAAGTCTTGGAGTTCAAAGTCACAGTCTTTTCTCTTTCCACTTGCAGGTCTCTTCCAGGTCTCCAGCTGGTTTTCCTATATGGCCTCTGTGCCCTTCCAAATTATTCTCTGTCCCTTTGACAGAGAGTCAGGTTGACCAAACTGAACAGCATCTGATGTGTGGGCACCCCACAAAGGCCAGCCCTGTTTTATACTCTGTTCAGATCCTTTCTTGACCATCCCTGGTGCACTGGTTTCTTTTTGACCCATTTTGGCTTCAAGACTGATGATGCAGAAGAGGTGGCTGTTTCATGCCTTGGCTCTGCATGCTCCTGGTTCTTGTTAGAGCAAAGCTGTCTGAATCCCACTGTTCTGAGTGCTGGGATCCCTGGAGAAGCTCACTCTGCCATGTCTGCCTGCAAGGAGCAGCACTGGGGTGTGGGGGTGCACGGTGGGCCTGAGCATTGTGATCCTGTTTATTTGGGGCAGGGTTGGAGTGGGTGGATGTGGCAATGGCAAGGATTTGTGCACACCAGGCAGTACAGGAACAAGCCCTGCAGCCTTCCCAGCAGCGAGGAGGCTGAAAAGGATGTGGGCATCAGTGAGTGTGGAAGAAGACTGTGTTTTGGGGAATGCTCCATCAGTGAGATCTAGAGGTGAGGGTTACGTAGGTACCACATTGTGCTGGTTCATCCCTCTTCAATTTCTCTGCTGCTGAAGAGCTGTGCCACAAGTCACAGCTGGCACAGTCTGTCCTACAAGTGGTGTACCCACAGCCCTGCACTCTTCAAGGTGAGGCTGAAAGGGTGGTTAATGCTGCACCACCACCACCACGTGTGGTTTGCTGCTGGAGGGGCAGAGGGCAGAAGGAGGAAGGGGAGGGTGGTTGGTGGCCTTGCCCTGGGCCCAGCCCTGGGCAGACATGTGGCTGCTCAAACTGTGAGGAGAGCAGCCCAGGAGGCTTCTCCCCACCATTGTCTATCAGAAAGCACCAGCTCTGAGCTGCCTCTTATGAAAAGCTTATGGCATGTCTGACAACTGCTTCAGAGAGCTCATTGTTTTAGGAGCAGAAGAAATCCTCTGGCAGGGCTTTTCTAGGTCTTGATACCTTCAAGTGCTGGAAAAAGCAGCTCAAAATTAGTTTTATGTATCTAAGAGTTATAGTTTCAAATAAACATATAGGTGTAGCATCATTTCAAAATAGTGTATGATAGCTGTTGGGGAGAAGGGGGCTGTCCCTCCTTTTGTACCTTTTTTAGCTGTGGACCCAGAGCCTGACCTCTCCATGGGTTAGAAATTAAGGGACAGTTTGTATCTGTTTCTCCTTTTGCCATGTGGCTTATCTAAGTGCTTCCCCTCTTTGGTGGTCCCCTCACTGATGTATGTCTGCATGACTGGGCTCCACTCCAAAATCCTCCATGTGTTACTTACAAGGAGGTGCAAAGGGCTGAGAGAAAGGGCTGTTCAGTGCTGAACCCCCCAGTCTGCCTGTGCAGGGAATGTGCCAACCAGCCCTTTTTCTGGCTGAGCTGATATCCCTGACCTGCTCTGCCTTCTGTGGGGCTAAAACTCCCCCAGGCAGGGCTGGTCCCTCCACAGGCATAGCAGGCTTAACTGCTATTTTCTCATCCCCACTTCCCAAAAGAAAACTGAAATGGAGAGTGCAGCAGCTTCTCAATGGAAGGTAAAACTGCTGGAGTTGAGCACTTGGGCAAGTTAAAAGGTGAGTGTGGATCCGCAGGCTCTCCTCTCCATTTCTCTCCAATCTGCTTTGTTTTTTGGTTTTTTTTTTGTTTTTTTTTTTAATTAAATAATAGCCAAAGGAAAGAAAGACGAGAGAAAATTCAACAGCGAAGAGCTCTGCTCTCTCAAGACATGCACTGGGAAGTGCAAGGGTGCTGCTGCCTGGGCTCCCTGGGCCACTGGGATGTGCCTGGATGCCACCCTCAGCCTGGCATGGTGGCAGAGACAGCCCTCATGTGTGGTCCCAAGGCCCCACAGACAGGGCAGGTCCCAGGGAGGTGTTCTGACCATCTGCTGACATCACTTTCAGTGCAGATAAACCAGTGAGGTTATCTCAAGTGCAGCAATATCCTCTGAAAAAGTGAGGAGGAGAGCCCTCTTTGCACCGTGTCACCCTGGACCCAGACCTGTTCATGGGCAGTGGTGGTGGGAGCAGAGACCCAGCACCTTCTAGGGGCATGGATGGAGTGGCAGCAGCTCGGCTGTGTGGGACCCAGAGCCCAGGGCAGTGCAGGGAGCACATGGCCAACATTTCCCAGGCTGGGTGTTTGAATTTTGCTCTATATTTAGTGCCCTAAGCGAGTGCTTTGATTCGCAGTGCTTCCAAGCACCTGCTGCTTCCCTTGACTCTGGTGGGCTATATGGGCCCCAGCAGCCCTCGGGGTTAAGCTGCTCTATCTGCATGCCTAAATTTGGGTACTAAAGGTTGGGAGCTGCGGGTGCTATATTCTGCTGGGGTTTGTGTTTCTCCTGCTGTGGGGCACGGTGCTAATCTGGGGTTTGTGGGCAATGTGTTTTCAAAACAAGAGTGGCTTTGATTTGCCAGTTTCTGGTTCAGCTCATCTGAGCGATTAATCATTTTTCGGAGTAGAGAGAGATTGAAACTTACAGAAATAAAATCTGAATATAGGCTAGCTGCTGTTTCCCAGCAGCAGATAGATGCCTGGCACACACACTGTGTCTGGTGCAGGACATCCCTCTTGCAGTGGGAGCGTTGTCCAAGGCCTGTTCCCTGCACACCCAGTGGAAAGGCTGAGCTCTAATGCTGAATGTGACCACACACTGCCAAAACCTCCAGCTGACTGGGACAGCTCAGTGGGGCACTGCTACAAGAGGAGCCAGGGCTGGCCTTTTAAGGAGCCCTGGTCTGGGACTGGGCATAAACACTTTTCCCTTTCATGCTCATTTCCAGGGCAAGTAATTTATGTATCTTGGTAAGAACTGGCAACCATGTCCATGCTTCTGTCCCTTTGTAATATCCTGTTGTTGCTTTCCAGAGAAAAATACCAGCAGACATTCAAGGTTACTTCCTTGGCATGCTCTGTGTGTTTTCAGCCTGATTGTATCTGCACTGCCTGGATGTTTCCTGACATGCTGCATCTCCCCCGCTCTTGCATCACAGGCTGAGCATTAACTGTGCATGCTTTGCTGCAGCAGACCTTTCCTTTCTGCCCCAGCTGTCTCTCACAGGCTTCTTCCCAGACACGTTCCTTCCTTTGTCCCACTCCCAGATTGCTCCTCAGACTCTTCATGGTGTTTGACAGACCTTGAAGCAGTCTTTCTCCAGAGCAGGAGATGATGAGGCTATGGCATGGATCAGATGCCCACACAGGTGCTGGAAAAGGCCCTCACTTCTCTTATTGCAAGACAAATGAGGTGGCTTTAAAAGGTGACCCTCATGGCAGGCTGACTGCTCCCAGATGTTGTTCTGGGTCCCTGCAGCAGCTGGGTGAGGAGCAGCACCAGGATCCTGGCACAGGCCTGGCACATTGACCTGGCACTGCTCCTTTTGCCCATCCAGACCTCGAGAAGTGTGAGTCCAGGTTTGTTGCTCCTCTTGCTCCAGGATGCCTTGACACACCCTAAGGAGGGTTCAGAGCTCGTTCCCATCTCCACTGGCAGGCCTGGGCTGTGGCAGCATGGTCCAGCCCCAGCTCAGGGCCCGTATCACACATGATGCTGCAGATGAAAGCTGCTGTTTGTTTACAAGCTCTCCTCAATTAGAACTCATTTGCTGCTCACACACTATATTTAAAAGCTCATGTTTAAATCAGCACTGGTGATTTAGGAGTGCCTGTTTTGTTTTCTTTCCTAGATACATACGATAATTCCTCCACCTGTTAAAAATCTGTTGCTAATATTTGCTGTCAGGTTTCTTTTTTTTTTTTTTTTAGTCCCCTGCCAGGATAG
>VZRH01002486.1:116022-204687 GCA_013397555.1 Urocynchramus pylzowi
TTTTTTTTTTTTTTTTTTTTTTTTATGTTACTGACAGAATAGGACACAACCTGATTATTTGTAGGCAGCTGTCTAAATAAGCTATGACAAAAATGTCTTCTTGTGACACTGAAGAATGAGTAAAAGTATTTTTAGTCACTGAAGTGGATGTACTTAATATCACACATTTTCCCTCTACCCTTTTTCCAGTGTATTTCCCAAAGCTGCCAGGCAGCACATGTCTCTGCTCAGGAATTTCATCACAGGGTTTTTTCTCTCAGTCTTGGGCCCACCTGAACATCCTGCTGCCATATTGTCCTATTCTCATTCTCTCTTTTCTGCCCCAATGTGAGTTGATTGCTTCTTCCCCCTCTTTTGTCAGCCTGATAACCTTTTCAGGATCCCAGCCATTTGTTCACAAAGTATGTATTGGTGCCCACAGGCAAATTTTAAGTCCCTAAATCCCCTCTTAGATGCCTCAGTGGTGCATTGAATCTGGTTCAATAGCCTCTTAAGAAACAGACCCTCCATAAAGAGCCAGGGGACAGTCACATCCCTTTCTTTCCGCTGCAGTTTGCCCTCCAGGATGAATGGGAGCATCCCAGCTTGCAGCTGATTATTTTTTTAACACTTGGAGACATCTGCCTGGGAAAATAACTGCCTCCCTGGGCTCTGCATGTGTTTGTGCATCAGATGTAAGTCAATGGAGGGCAATTCTCCAGAAAAGATCCCGGGCATGTGTGTGAGAGAAAGAAATTGCAGGGAGGCCCTGATGGAGCGAGGAGAGAGGCCCATGAATGACCTTGTCCAGAGAAGGAGGAGGGGGAGGGCAGTGAAGGAGAGGAGAGGAAGCCAGTTCAACCACAGTGCCCTTTCTCCTCCTGCAGAAAGGAAAGGCAAATGAAGATGTGAGTGGGGGGAACCCTGCATTCATTCCCAAAGATAGGGCAGATCCAGTGCCTGAGCGACCCAAGCCCTGCAACTTTCTCCCCATTTTTGTGCAAACAGCTTGTCCCTTGCTCACCATGTCCCCCTGAGGCTCAGCCACCATGGCAGGGCTTGGCAGTGGCTTTCCCTGCCCACACAGCTTGTGCTCACACACAATGCCACAAAGGAATCTTATAAAAGCTGGAGCAGGGACAGTGTCTGGCCCTCCAACCCCTGACCCTCCAACAACTTGGTTAATGATTGTGGTTATAAGATACACTGGCTCAGCAGTGCATCCATCACTGGGCTGACAGGGATTCAATCCCACAAGGGCAGGGACTGTGCAAACACATTCAATCCCAGCCTGGCCAGCCCCCAGCGTGCCTCTGCCCATAATCCAAGAACAAACAGAGAGTTTCCAGGGGAAGAGCTGCTGTGATTTATTGTGAGATAATAGACAAGATGGACCTGTGGATGCAGGACCATGCAATGGTTCAGATGCAGGACCAGCTGAGAGATGCAGCTTAGCTGTTGATGCTCCTTGCAGCACTAAGAGGAAGGTAAACAAGCAGTGGTGCTTCCCCTTCCATGACAGCCTTTGCCTGCTCCTCTGCAATATTTTACTTGCTTTACTGGGTTCAATCCTGCAGCCCAAACCTGAAGCCAGCAGCTTGTTTTGCTGAACCTAAGGCTTATTCCTTGCAGCTGTACTGTTTCAATGTCCCAGCTCTGCACTAAAGCCTCCTGCCCCATTTGTTTTCAGTCCCTGTCCAGGACACTGTTGACCCTCTCTCCCCATCCTGACGGTTCTTCCACCCATTTTCAATAGATTATTCTGCAATAAATCACAGGAGTCCTCACATGATGGAAAACTCTGTTTGTTCTGGGGTTTGGGGGAGGTCCATAAAGATGCTGTCAGCCACAGCAGCCCCAGGGGTACCAAAGGGGGGAAGATAAAATTGGTGCTGTGACTGGGGACAGCAACAGTCCCCAGTCAGTTTGCCCATACTTGGACCTAGCACAAAGCTTGCAACTGCTGGCTTGTCCCTGTATTTTTTGAATATCACAGTATTTTCACAGTGAGAAAGGTCTGAGGCAAAACACTGAAATATATTTGCTGAGCTCAACAGCTTTCTTTCTAAGAGGCTTGGAAAAATCTGGAAACATTACCTCTGAAGATGCAGTGCAGAAACAAGCCTGAACCCAGGGTTTCTAAAGACCAACCTCTCCTGCTGCTCAAATACCACCAGAAATTCCCACTCCTGTTTCATTTTCTTGTCTCATCATGTCACACGTGCAGGGAGCTGACAGCAGGGAAGCACTGGGCATATCTCAGAGTGGGAGCTTCCACCTTCACAGCCCCTCCAGATGGAAAAGGAGAGCTCCAGATGAAGCACCACCAAACCCTGGCTGCCCAGGGGCGCCAGGAGACAACTGACCACAAAGTGGGGCATGCATTAACCAGCTTGGTGTGCCTCTGTTTTGAATAGCAATTATTTCAAATATGACCAGGGTTAATTAGCTGCTCCTGGTTGCCACTCCTTGGAACAGGCCACCCTCTGTGACAAGAGCTGAGTACAGAGCAGACCTGGCACTTGCCTTCACTCCTGATCAGGGCAGGATTTGGAAGGGTAGAAAACACTGTGGTGAAGTTGGTATTTTATCTTGGATCCTTCAAGCAGTCCAAAACTTTGGCTCATCTTTCTCCAAGCTCCCTGCTAAGCAGGTGACATGAGCACAGGAAGGCTGGCGGTAGGATAAGGCAACACAGACCCTCCTGGCCAAAGGGTGCTCTCTAAAGTGCCCCTTGCCAAGGCATTTTGATGCTCCCTGGGCAGGCTCATGGGTAGCCAGAACCCCCTTCCCTGGGGTTTACAACATGACCAGGTCCAGTTTTTGTGTGCAGTGCTGCTTGAAGGGAGCAGCTGGCCCCAGATTTGGAACTCCAGTGAACGCACAGGATTTCCCCTGCACCTCTCCCTTCTCTCCATGCTTTCATGGGATCCTCAGGGAAGCAGAACACGGCTATCAGCACAGAAGAGAGAGCCTGATCCAGTTCTGGGTAGCAATGCTGGGCCAGAGTCCTGGTCCCACGCTGGCAGGGTCCCCGCGGGTCCGCGGTGCTGGGGAAGCTGTACGGCCGCGCTGCGTGATAAGAGCAGATAAGAGAGTTCCTGCTCTGATTACAGCATGACCAAACAAGTTCCCTGATCCTGTACCTACGGCAGCCTCTCCTTGAGACAATACTGTTGTCCCAGGAGGGAATGTGCAGGCAAGCAGGAGCAAACCAGAGCTGCAAGCCCTGATGCCCCGTGGCAAACAAACGTCACGGTGTACCCTCATCTCGGGCAGGGTGCAGACTCAGGGACTCAGGCAGGGAGATTTCCAGTGGAAATATCCTGGCAGGGCATCAGGCATGGAAGAGACAGGGAGAGGAGAGCTACAGTGAAAAGAGAACAGGATGTGAACCACTGTGGAAAGTATGACAAAAAGCAACTAAGATTACACAGCAGCAGCTTCTCTTTGCCTAGCAGCAGTTTGCAGTTGGGTGCCACAGGGGAGCTGAGGCTCCCAGCAGTGCAAATGTTCTGCACTCCATCAGCTCTCCCCAGCTCCTCTGAGGATGCCATGGATGCACCATTGGGGTGGTCCAGCACACCCCAAGTAGCTCCAAACCACTATGGCCCGACCACCTAGTCCAGGAGAGCTCTCTGCAGCTTTGCATGTCTGCTCTGGGCTTTGTGGGCTTGGCTGCCAGGGAAAAAAGCCTGTCTGGCAAACTGGATCAGGCTCTGTCACTGTCTCAGGACAAGCAAGGCTGAGGAGGTCTCAGAGATGGACTGTCCAATTGCATGGGCACTGAGCTGGAAAAATGCTCTTACTCAACATCAGACACATCATTATCAGGCTGATATTGGGATTTTAGGGTAGACCATATGCTGACCTGTGGGGAAAGACTTTGATGAATTAGGACCTCGCTCACAGGGTTTCACCTGCCTGATTTCCCTTGAGGGAAGTCATCACTCTCCTTTTAAGTGATCACAGGGGTTTCTGGTATTTCATAGAGGGATTAGCTGCTGTCCCAGCAGCAGACTGAAGCAGAGAGCCCCAGACCTGCTCAGCACTGTGCCTCTCTGGTTTTTTTCTATACAGTTACTTGAAAGGAAACAGATCTGTTTTTAGGAGCAGACCTCTTGTGCCACTGTTGTATATTCAAGTAATCACACAGACACTTACTATGGGATCCTTATCATGTTTATATGGCAGTGAAGCCATCGGGGCTAAGCCAGTTGGGAACTTGGAGCACTAATCTGATGAGGAGCAGCTGCAGAATCTGGGGTTGTTCAACCTGAAGGAAAGAAGGCTAAAGGGGGAGATTATTGCTCCCTACAACTACCTGAAATGTTGTAGGTGGGGGGAGAGTCTCTCTCCCATTTAACAAGTGATAGGGTGAGAGGACATGGCTTCAAAGTTGCACAGGGGAGGTTTAGATTGGATATTAGGGAAAATTTCTTCATTTAAAGGGCAGACAAGCATTGGAACAGGCTGCCCAGGGAAGTGGTGAAGTCACCATCCCAGATGGAATTTAGAATACATGTAGATGTGGCAGCTGGGGACATTTTAGTGGTGGCCTTAGCAGTACTGAATTAATGGTTGGAGTTGATGATCATTAAAGTTTTTCCCAACTTTAACGATTTTACGACTTTATGAAACCAAGGCAAACACAGCCCAAGCAAGACCATGCCCGTGTGACTCGGTGCACAGCTGAAGGTGGTTCATCAGCCTCTTGTTTCCTCAGGCCCAGTGAGTCTGTGCTGGTTTAATTTGGGTGCCCAACCTGCAGCCTGGACAAAGCACCACGTCATCCAGGGTGTGCATCCAGCACGTGCAGCCAGGACAAAGGAGCACACAAGGGCCTGTTAGACCATGGTATTTAGCAAAGCCCACAAGAAAGAGCTTTCCAGCTATCTCAGAGGGCTCATTTGCATTGGGAGAGCCTGTTTCCTCCTCTGAGCTCTTCCTGGCCTGCCTGAACAGTGCCACCCCAACGGCTCCCCAGGAATGTTTTAATAGGGACCCCTGGGTAACACTTGGCAAGTCAGAAAGGTGGCCAGGAAAAAGACTCTGAAGTTATTTTTTTCCCCCTATTAAGATCTAATTTGCATAAAAATTTGCATACAAAGAGGGATCACCAGGGCTTTCTGCTGTTCTTCAAGCCGACTTCTACAAGGGACTCATGAGGCAGAGGCAATCTCTTCCCCTCAGAAGCAGTGAAAGTTCCCTGGTAAATACCTCTGCAGCTGTCCTGAGGTGAAATGGTTGAACACAGGCTTTTTCATGAATCTCCATGGTTGCTGAGTCCTGTGAACACCTGCTGGGTGAGGTACCTCCTTTCATCCTGAGAGCTGGGTCAGCAATTGTGGTAGACTTTCTCCTGGTGTTTTGTCTCTTGGGAATTGCACCTTGGCAAATGGTCGGGAGGTCAGAAGAGAAGAAAATTGAGTGTGTCATTTGGCCAGCTCAGACCCAGGAGATGAGGAGGTGTGTGGAAGTAAAACACATTAAGGAAAGACTCAGATGGTGGCAATGATTTCTGCTTTACTGAGGAACCACCTACCGAGTTTCCTGATCCCTACCACTGCTCAGCAGATAGGCAACTCTAGTGTCAGAAGCATAGCAATGGTAATTTATCATGTTTGAAGGTGCAATAGGTCTCTCTAGATGTAATTAAGTGCTCCCTCAAAGGAAGGGACTATTGCTAAGCCTTGCAGGCATGTTTACTTGACCACAGAAGGCCCTCATCAGAACATCCAGTACTAATATATTATCACTAATGATGACAACCAACAATTTCTTCTCCACATGAATTACAATTACACATTCTTACTTGGCTGGAGAGTCCAATTATCCATGAGGAAAATTTTTCTCTCATACAGGACAAGAAATATTAGCAATACCTACAGGTTATTCTTTCCTATCTTCTTTTATTTATTTGACTTTTTGTTTTCCACCTCTAATTTGTTTCAAATTATTTCCAGCATTATTAGATTGGTATGAATGATCATCTACCACTTTTCCCTTTTGCCATGTGCCTTTAGATTCTCCACATTTTTACAGTTGGCCTGAAGGCGATACTTGATCTCTCAAACCAGCCACCACAACAGAGTTTACCAATCTTTATTTCATCACCAAACACTTCTTCAGCACAGCATTTGACATCTGAGCTACGTGCTGCTCTCACCTCAAGTTCACCTTCACGAAGAGTTCCTTCTCCAACAAGCACATTTTAAGGACCACTGCCCTGGGGTCCCATGCTGTGTCCCACACTTGACATAACAAATTGCTCCATAAAGATCATAGGAGGCTGGAGCAGTTTGGAGGAAGGCTGCTTATCTCAAAGCAGTCCAGTGAGCTGGAGGAGGCTATTCCCCATGTGTAGGAGGGATACTGTGACAGAGCCTCCAAAAGCAGTGCCCTAGGAGGCCAAAGGTGACCCAAAGGTACAGCAGCACCTCTTACCTCTGTTGGAGGTGGAATGTGTTAAGAGGCACTAGTGTGAAGGAGTTTTGACTAGACCAAAAAATGGGTGAGCTGACACAAGAAGGAGGCACTAGGAAGACCTGAAACTGCAGGAGAAACTTATGGCAATCTCAGCAGCCTCTGACAGGCAGCACTGATTCCCTGACCTGATGTGGGAGGATGGGGAAGTGTTGTGTTATCTGGGTTTAAAACACTTCCCCAGCTCCTCTGTGAATCATTTTCTGAAGGGCACAGCCCAGAGCTCAGCAGTGCCTGCTGCCACATCCCTCTGGCTGGATGGCTGGACTGCTCCTGAGGGAGGACATGGGGCTGGTTCCACCCAGGGAAAGCACATCAACACCCAGCATGGCAGCCAGCACCTGGTCCAACCTCACTGTCCCTGATAAGGAAATTCCTTCTGAACAAGATTTGTCTCCCTGTATTTGCAAGACAATCTCCAGGCAAGTCAGGCTCTCTCTGGTACACTGCTCCATCACTCATCTGTTTCTGTCTGAGGAATGGAAGCACAAGTGTGTCTCCCTGTGACCAAGCTGTCTTCTGCTGTGATGCAGAGCCCACATCCCAGGTGTGCTCTGAGATGGAAACTCGCTCTTAGGTTGTGTGGATGCTCATTCTAGGCCTCTCCTAGTAAAACTCCTCTTTTATTTCTATCTTCCCCACCACCCCCAAATTGTTACATGACCAAAAAAGTGCTTAATCAGGGAAACTGGAGCAGAGCCAGCACCGGACCTGTTGCTTGTTTTACCCCACAAACTGTTTTGATGCATTGAAGAGAGCTCATCTCTGAGGGCAAACTGAGGTCTGTGAGCCCCCAGCATCCCCCAGCCACAGCCAATACTCCAGCCAGTGCTGTACTCTCTACTGGGATGATTTTGCTGCATCCTGTTGATCAAACCTGCCTATCTAACACTTCCCTGATTAACAAAACTCTGCAGCTACTTCCTGCCATCATTCCCACTTTAGTGCACTGAAACCTGCTGGCACCTCATCCCGGTTTCAGCCAGGCAGCTGGCTCTGACCCTCAGAAATTGGGGCATTGCAATCAGGAGGGGCTGCTGCCTACAAAACAGGCCTGAATGTCACCCACATTCCTCGTGGAGTCTTCCCTGGGCTCGCAGGCCCTGTCCTGCACAGCAGTGCCCTCCTTCCCGCCAGGACAGGACTGGGAGCGCTGGAATCTCATTCATGCATCTGCTGTTGCACCACTGCTGCCAATCCAGCCCGGGCTTTAGGAGAGAAGAACATGATCACTTCATGGAGTCACTGCACAAGTGGAGGAGACCATCTAATCCTTGCATTCCTGCAGGAAAGAAAGCCCCCAGTGAGCTAAACATAAATGGCCAACGGTGTGAGTGTTATTTTTAAGTCCAAAAGCCTGAAGGCAAGGTTGAAAGGAGAGTCTTATGGCATATTTTTCATGAGCTGTCTTAAGTCCCCTTGTCTCTTGCCTGGATTGCGTCAGCCAGCAGTGACATATTTTGGTGCAGGACCTGTCTCTGTCCCTGTTCTCAAAGCACTTTAAGCCTGGCTGGAGCAGGCAAACTGAGACACGGAGCAAATGCTGGCTTCCATCTACATATCTTGTCATCCAGGATTGACAGAGACCACAAAGTGGCCTCATAAAGGGATAAAGTCAAATGACATGGCTGCCTGATGTTCCGTGTTACACCCTGCCTGTCCTCCCCAGAGCTGAGGGTCACTGTGCCCGTGGTGATGTCCCTGCCAGCAGCCAGCTATCCCCCTCCAGCCAGAGGCACTGAAACAGCTCTGCTGTGCCACACCACATCCTCCCTGCCACCCTGAGCACTGGCTGGGACCTGAGGATGCAAAAGTTCAGCACATATCCTCCTTCCCCTCCCAGCTTTGCTGGCCATGGAGCAGCAGGGCTATGCCAGTGTCCACAGCATCACAGCTCCTGCTCCTGCCTGCTCAGCTCCCACAGCTGCCAGAGCACTGTGCGTGTCCTGGACAAGACAAACATGAATTAATTCACACTATGGATGTGTCTAAGTCTCATGTTCAGCAGCTTTGTTGCTGTGTGGGGCAGAATTAGGTGGTAAAATGTGAGCTGCAGCTGCAGAAGGCTGAGGGAATGCACCCAGCCTAGGCAGCAGCCTGCTGTCCTAGTGCTCACTCAGCCATAACTGGGCACCCCAGGCAGGCACTGGTACTGCATGGCATTGAGTAAGGGGTTCCTGTTCAACCCTTCCTCCACTGAGAGCAGCTGCAGAAGCAGTGGAATGGTCCCCAGAACTCCACTCTCTGACGCACTGGTGTTTCCATATCCCAGCAATCATTTCTGACAGCAACGTTATTTTTGTGAGACTGCTTCTGCCCGCTGACATAACCATAAAGCATAACCAGCTTTGGCTTTTGCAATGTTTCCTGTTCCAAAATGAAGATGAATATTCTTGTTACTGTGCAGATGACTCTTGCTGAAACGAGCAGCTATTCAATCTGGGATGAAATCCGGAAGGTAGCTGGGATTTTGGTTTTTTGCAAGGAAAGATGATTTCTGGGGACAAAGAAGCCCAGGTCTTTCCACATATAGAAAAGACTGGGGCTGAAGTCAGAAACCATCATGTCCCAATGTCAATGAATGTGAGAGGTGATGGGAGGCAGCCTCAGGGCTGAAGGATGAGTGTGGTTTCCACCCATGTTTCAGGATGGCCTCACCTGTGCATACTCAAGCATGTGCTGACACTTTATCCTTAAATCCCAATATCCCTGCTCTGTGCATGCTGCTGCTCCCACCCATACTTCTCAGTGTAAAGAAACAAAGACATATGACACAGAAAATTACCATTATGCTTTGTTTTTGTACAACAAACCTGTTCAAATGAGCTGTCTTTTTTGATCTTTTTTAGCTTTGGCTGTGACATCCTCCCAGTTGCTCCTCCTTTCAGTGACCTCATGTTCATTTTTGCTTTTCCTAATCCATCTTTTTCTGCCCTATCTTTGATCACCTGAAGACCACAGCTCTCACAGTCAACACAGATTAGGGAAATAAGGTACACATTGCTCTACCATCAGACCAGCTTCTGAAATTCCCTTTCCCCCTCTACTGCATCAGGCTGGCACCTGTGGGACAACTGGCACAAAAAGGACTGATGTGAAAATAGCATCCTCTGCACAGACAGGGGAAGAACCCGATCATATGGACCAGTCCCTGCATCTCTAGAAGTGGATGTCTAAAAGCAGCAGTGACTCAGGGGTGGCAGCACAATGTTCTGCAGAAGCACTAGGGCTTCTAATAATGGCCTCAGCCCTGCTGGGTGAGGCATTGGACATCATCTTCACACTCCCTTGGAACAGAGGACTGCTTCTGATGCGATGAAGGAAAAACAAAGGAAAGGAAACACCAGCATCATTTTGGGGATGGAGGTGAGGGGGCCTTGTGTCTGAGTTTTTTAATTAGTTGAGTCATGAGAGTGAAAGAAAATCGGTTTAAGGAAGCCAAACTGATTTAATTAGCAATATGATTATGAGTGCACTGCCTTCCCAGGCATAGGAAAGGTTCTCATCTTCACCAGTTTCATTAAAATAATGACTCATACCCCCTCTTCCTCCTCACCACCCTCGCCATAGGTCCTCCCTCTCCCATGCCTGAGACTGTGCTGGGATATGCCCTCGATAATCTTCTGCTATCCTGGGGGCCTGGGAGGCAGGAGGGCCATGGAAAGAATCCCGGCGTTCCCATCTGTCGAATTCCCGAGCGGCAGAAACCTGACCCCGCACGGAGCGGGGACGCGCTGCGTTATTGCTGCAGCGGCAGAGCGAGCCCTGGTCATGCATTATTAAGTGAGCTCAGAGAGGGAGAGACACCGACGAGGGGGTGAGTGAACCTGAAAAGTGGAAAAGTCAAAACTATCCCCGTAATAAAAAATAAATTTAAAAATAAATCCAGCCCTGAGCAGCCTCAGCAGCCGCTGCGGCAGCTGCTCCCATGGGCAGAGCAGAGCAGGCACAGAGACATGACAGCCATGCTGATGGTTTGCTGCAGTGGCGTGGGGTTTTTCCATGGTTCCAGCCAGTTTGTAGACAGGGAACGAGCCTGTTTGAAAAATGAGGCAGTAAATGGTAAAGTCTGCAGTACACCAGTTTCTGTCCTAATTTGCTCAGTGCTGAGGGAGTGGGAATGCTTTGCCATTGGATGAGCTGCCCCAGAGCCAAACCCCACAGACACGGGATGGCACTGCTGTCACCCAAGGCTTCTGGACACCATGCTTGGTTGGCACATCCCCTTGGTCCCAAAGTACACGTGGGAATGGTGGCAGGGCCCCTGTCCCTGGCAGAGCCCTACCATGGCCACAGCACTCCTAAAGCATCTGCTGAAACTGCCTGGGACACACCTGGAGCTGTGCAGCCCTGCTCCCAGCCAAACTGCTGCCCTGTGAAACTGCACAATGTGAAGTACAGAGGAAGAGTGTGGATGCAGGGTTTGCCCTCTGGGACTCCATCACCCGTAGAGGTGGATGGGATCTGATGTGGGGTGAAAGGGAGACCCCAGAAGTCACCTGCTTCTGCAGCACTGATCAGTGTCACAGCACTGGGGGCTTCAGGAGGGCTTCAAGCAGCAACCACCACCGAGCCCACCTGAGGGGAAAGGCCTGGACCAGACGTCTACTTTTGGGCAGGTATGCAATCTCATCCCAGTCTTTCCCTGAGCCTGTTTAGTGATGTTTTTATGGATGCTTTTGCCAATTTTCCAGCCCACTGGCAACTACTCCTTATATGGAAAAACAAGAGCATAGAAAAACTTAATGTATTTCTAGCTGCTTTTAATGAAATTTAATAACTTCAGCAAGGAAGCAGAATCTGCCCAACTAATTTTTTTGTGAACCCAGAGCCTGTAACTGGAAGGCCTGTCTGAAGCAGAGTAAAAATGGCCTCTCGTTATTTGCAGAAGAGGCAAAATTGCAGAGGGCCAAGTATTGCAAAACCCCAGGTTCTGCAGAGGGTGATTTATAGTTACCTGCAAAGATGTGACTAAGGAGCTCAGGAATCCCAAGCTGAACAACAGCCCATTGATAAGGCCCAAGACACTGCAGGCCAAACTCTTGGCTACCCCCCAGCTGACCCCTGGCAGTGTCCTGCACTTGCCTGAAAGGCAAATGTGTGCAGGGGAGAGACAGTGGGGAGCACAGGGCACTGCTGCAGGCCAGGGGCTCCCCACACCAGGGACTCCACATGACAGGGCTGGTTTGTTTTTGTCAGCAGAGGATGGACCAAACCCATCGCTGGAGGCAAGGGGCTACATCTCTGTCAAGGGGCTGAGGGTCAGACCTCTGCTAACAGTGTTGTGAGTTTTTTCAGGGATGTTTTCTTTCCACTTGTGCTCCTGGAAATGCAGAGGCACATAAATAGAAAAGGACAAATCAATAAGCCTTTATGAGCCATGAAAAAGCTTTCTTCTCGCTCAGGTAAAATCTTAGTTGAGCTCTTTATGTGGCTGGGATGATTCATTGAGCTTCCCTCTCCCCCACAGGCAAGCAGAAATAAACAGGAATGCTTTCCAAATTCAGGAAGGCCATCCTCCCTCCTTCCCTTCCTCCTTCCTTCCCTCCCTCATTTCCCCAGTATAAGTAGATCTTTCTGCAGACAACTCAAATGGTTATCTCTGAAAACTTCTAAATTCCTGCTTGCTTCACTGCAGCACAGCCTGGAATGCAGGTGGATGGTCATCCTGGCCATGGATGTGTCCCTTCATCCCACATTTCCCTGTGTGCCAAAACACCCCTCCAGTCCAGTCCAGTCCAGTCCCCTGAGCTCCACTTTTGCTGTCGCTGTGCTCAGAGGCAAAACTTCCCCTGGCTGCAGCAGGAGCAGGTTTCACCCAGGAAATCCACCCATATCACCATATGTTGCCTTCTCTGCCTGTTCTGTTTCCTTCCAGCCCTATCTCCCATCAGACTGGTGGCGGTGGCCGCGCGTGTTTGCACAAAGGCGGTAATTCAAGCCCTGGCGGGAGCTGTTTTGGCAGCGTAGCCAAGGCACTGCTCCTTGCTCCAGCTGACCTCTCCCCTGCAGCCCTGCCCGCCCTCCTGGCTGGCTGCAGGTGGTTCTCACCCCAGCCTTTCCCCCTGCTGTGCTTCCTAAAACCATTTTCCTGCGGCTCATTTGGGGATGGAGCAGCTCCTGCCCTGCTTAGCAGGACACCTGAAGGTGCTGTCATGGGACAGTTCACACCCTGAATTATTTTTAAGACCCTGTGGGGCCAAGTGTGCTGGGCAAAGGCAGCAAACTGAGCCATTAATGTAACACACTTATAGCAGCACTAGGAGCAGGTGCTGACAGGGATTTGACTGGTGTAGGTCTTGGCTTGGGCAG
This sequence comes from Urocynchramus pylzowi, assembly GCA_013397555.1. Lineage (NCBI taxonomy): Eukaryota > Metazoa > Chordata > Aves > Passeriformes > Fringillidae > Urocynchramus > Urocynchramus pylzowi. Next base: position 128,800 of record VZRH01002486.1, read on the forward strand.
GAGAGTCAAATGCTGCTCTCCACACATCGAGACCTGACCTGCTGTCAGTGCCTCTACCACCTCACGCTGCCAACAGGTATTGCAATTCAAAGGAAACATGGCTTTTTGTCATGTGACTGTCCCATTTGTTGGTGAATCCTCACATGGATGGTACCCAAGCCCTTTTGCTCATGCTCTCCAGTGGCCTGGAGCAGTGCTCTCTGGCCTTTCCTTTGCAGAGGCTTTATTTCCAACCTCGTGCCACCCTCCAAGGTCTCTGTAGTGAGTTTGCTGCTCCCGACAGGCTTGGAGAAAGTACAGAGTGAAATTCCCTGTAGCTGCACAGCTCAGTTCAGTTTATCCCTGCTGCGAGAATTTCCAGGATGGAGAACAATCAGATCAAAGACAGACAATCCCAGCTGAAACATGCATGATTTGCATATTCCATTAAAAAAAAAAATCAAAGGGGAGGGCGTGTAAAATATTTGCGCCCTGGAGCATATACATTGTATGCCCCAACAAGATGCTCCATGTAGGGCTTATACATATTTACTCTGATGCCTAATAACAAAAAAAAAAAAAAAAAACAACAAAACTGTTGTAATTTGCACATCCCAAAAAATTCAGGCTTATCTGATATGCAGACCATCTCCTTGAAAGCACAGATACCCCTAAAAAACTCAGGCAGACTTTTGACAAAATGCTTACTTTTGAAGGACAAACTAAATACATTCCTTGTGCAGTGGGAGGTCCCCATTGATAGAAATCTTTATTGCTCTGGTTTTGCTGCTTCATTTAGCATTTTATAGGCTCCAAACACGGGAGAGGTAAGTGGAGGATACATGGACCTTTCTCTGCCAAATTTTAGAATGGCACTGTGAATGGCAAAGCTGAGTTGGTTTTAGGCTGAGGAAAGCATGGGCTAAGAATTTAATTCTGCTTCTGGCTCTGTGGCAGCCAGCTGGATGACAGTGACAAGGTCACTGCTCTGTGCCACTGTTTCTCCATCTATTAAAAAATGTTATTGATCCCTTTTTGTAGTATTTTGAGACCAACTGCTTGAAGATCTGTGTGAACCAGACACCATTACTGTTAGCATTAATATTCTTACTGCCTTTTATTACCCCAGTGGTGGCTTCCAAGGCTGTGAGCCCGTGTTGCTCTAGCCAGGAGTCTGAGCACAAGGTGGGTGATACTCCTGAGTCTAATGACTGTGTCCTTCTCTCTACCTCACAATTCCAGCTTCTCAGTCTGCACTGAGTGGCAGTGCCTTCCAGCAGGAGACAGCAAATAAAAGAGCAGGTTTACTGGAGAGGTGGGTCACAGGGCTGCCCTGCTGACCCCCATCTCCAAAGCCTTTCTTCCAGCAGTGGTTTGCACATCAGCAGGCCCTGAGGGATGCAGGAAGGCTTCAGGGTGACAAGCAGAGAGCAGAGGCAGGGGAAGATGATGAGTGCACGCCCAGGTGGAAAACACCACTGTACACAGAGCATCTCCTCCCCTCTGAGACTGCCCCAGCCCATCCCCAGGCAGGAGCACAGAGCTGGCTGTCCTGTGCAGAGCTTTGGGCTGAAGGAGACACACTTCCCCTTTTTCCTGCAGGGGTTTTCTCTGGGTAAAGCCCTCCTGTGCCAACACCCCACACTGGCTGAAGCACCCACCCTGCCATGCAGCTCATCCTGCAGTCCCATGGCCCTTCTCCTTCCCCTTGAAGGGACCAGGCACTGCAGCCATGCATCGACATGCCCTAAGGAAGATGCTGGCCTCCTCCCAGGGGGTGTTCCTGCTGCTGGCACTCCACAGCAGCCCTGTATTGATTTGCTTGAAGGTGATGGTCGAGTCCCTCACATTTTCTTGAGAACCAGCCGGGTGCATTTTGCTGACTCCCACACCTTATGTGGCTCACGTTGATCCGGTGCCAGCAACAAGTCATTTTTGAGAATACAATTCCTCTCACAGAGCATCTTCCAAGAAAAAAATAATACTCAGGAAGAATGTACCTTGAGACATCAAGCGTTTTAGCCCTGGTTTGTTTGCCTTTTCCCAACAGCTTGCCTTTAAGGTACATCATTTCTGGCATCAGGTTTCTTCACGTAGAGACCATTTAAGTACTTAAGGTGCTCTCTATGTACTCAGCCAAATGTTTTGCCAAGAAACCTAGAATTTCTTTGCTTTAGAGGCATAAAGTCTTCCATCTGAGTCTTAATTACAGGGTTGAATACACAATGAAACTGCAGCTAAGCCCCTACATGTATGGAATGTAACACCACTTCACTGCGCCTCACCTGAAAGACAACTTGTAAAAAAGCCACAGATGAGTAATAAACTGGAAGGACACTAATAAGAAAAGAGAAAAGATTTAAACAAAAAAATCTCCCTCCAGTCAATAATTAGCTTTTTTCCTGATTTTGCTCCTCCTGATAAAAGACAAAGGGCCCTGTCAGGAAGTGACTCCATCTGAGAACCTGCTTCCAGAAAATGTGGTTTCAGTGGTCTAGACCCTTTTCTCATGGCCAGGGGAAGGGTGAGTCTGAACCCATCTGTGTTTGAAGCATCCTGATGTGGAGGGTGAGGAAGCTCTCTGCAATCATGCTGCTGGACTGGGTGTCCCAGGGGAGGCAGAAGGAGCAATGGAGTCCTAGACCCCCCTGAGGAGGAGGAAGCCCAAAAGCCACTGCTGCTGGGATGTGTCCCTGGTGCTATTAATGATCTGCAGTGCTGGAAGTCAACAGGAAATTTTCCTGGGTTTCTGTGGGCAGGAGGTCAAACCAATCTGCAAGGCTCGTTCTGCATCTGAGCAGGGGCTGAGATATCCTTGAGGATGTGGTGAACACAGATGCTCCTTCAAGGCTGCCCTGGGCTCTCCAAGGCATAGCAAAGCTGTGGGCAGTGGTCTCATGGCCAGGCTTGGGCCAGCCCTGACCGTGGTGGCACTGTGCCCACCTGCCTCTAACTCCCCACCACACAGTTTCTGTCACAGGAGCTGTGCCAGAGGGTTTTGGGGTGATAAAACACTGTGGGTGAAAGGGATTGCCCATTTCAGGGAAAGGAAGGGGAGTAGGAAGCCTCCTTCCCCTGGGAAGGTGAGGGGACAGGCTGAGCTGAGGCAGTGCAGGGGGTGGGAAGCTCTGGAGAGGCAGGTGGGCTCCTCTTGCCAGGGCAGCCAGCTTTGCCTTTCCCCTCCTTGTGGGTGCTGTGCCACATGCCACAAAGAACCCAGTGCCAGAGTGAAGCCCCCTGGACAAACACCTGGCATGGCTGGGCCATCTGCTCAGAGTCAGAGGCAGGAAGACAACAAACAGCAAGATAAAGTTATTGCTTCACAGAAATGTGTGCTGTGCTTCCTAGCTGGAGAAGCCTCATCAAAGCATACCTTCAAGCAGGGAGCATGCTTCACCCAGAGCACACAGTCTTCATATTTAACCTGTAATTTAGTTGGTTGTTTTTTTTTTCCATAGAAAGATCAAATTAGCTGCTTTAGCTCCATCTCTAATTAAATGTCTTTCCTTTTTCCTTTTTCCAAATGGCGAATTCCTGCGAATTCAAACAAGTTATATCACCTGGCAGAATTAATTTTTAGTCAGGACATGCCTGTCATTCCAAACAAATTAGATATCTGAAGGGGAGGGTTTAGCAGCATTTCTGTGCACTAACCAAACCAAGTAGTTATGATCCACAAGGGGCCAAAAACGATATTCTTCAGGTGACAGTAACCCCTATGCATACCAGCACCTCGCTCAGTCAGAGAGTAAACACCCATTGTACCAGGCATATGCTGCTGTGGGTCTCTGAACCCATGTTTAATGACCTTGTCAGGGAATGTGTGTGCTGTACTCCTACATTTTTAAGAAAGCATAATGGTGCTTTTGTCTTCTGTTTTTTCCTGTGTGGCAAGTTGCAGCTAGTCTTCAAACTTAGTTTAAAAACTTCACTTATTACTTCTGGATAGTTCTCTAGACACTTCTGTACTTGCTGTTTAAAAANCCTGACTTTTCATGGTTTTCACTTTAAAAAAAATTTTTTTTTTTTTTCTTTTTTTTTTTTTTTTTTTTCTTTTTTTCCTTTTTATTTTCTTTTACTTTTTTCCTCTTCAGCTGGGTGTCTTAGCAGATATTGAACTTTCTTTTCTGGTGCTGTAATTCATAGTTTGGGGTCCAGCTGTGTGTCTGTGCATATATGCATCTGCAGACTCACAGTCTCCAGTCCACTGGACAGCCATATAGCAAGAGCATAACCCAAAAACCTAAAATAAACACTAATGCTCCATTCAAAGGGCCCTGGTATTTAGGGTCTCATTCAGGAGGGAGGTTCACTACGTGGCTGAATTTAACATGTGCCAAAGTCCCACTAAGCTAAAGACTCTACAAGGTTTTATAGACTCTGGGAAGACTGAAAATGCAGGATTCACGACTGAAGTGAAGTTTTCTCTCCTCCCCACCTGGAGCCTTTCAGGAGAAACTAGGATATGGAGTGGTAGGAAAAGGGAGACAAAGGAGAATGGCCTTAAGCTGACAGAAGGCAGGTTTAGATGAGATATTAGAAAGAAATTCTTCCCTGTGAGGGTGCTGAGGCCCTGGCACAGGTTGCCCAGAGCAGCTGTGGCTGCCCCATCCATGGAAGTGCTCAGGGCCAGGCTGGATGGGGTTTTGAGCAATGTGGTCTGGTGGAAGGTGTCCCTGCCCATGGCAGGGGGGTTGGAGCTAGATGAACTTTAAGGTTCCTTTCAACCCAAAGCATTCTGTGATTCTTTGATGCCCTTTTTGCCTGTGTTTGTCCTGGTGTGGATGTGGGTGTGCAAAGCACAGGTACAGCTCATCAGCCTGCCCCAAATTCATGGCTACAGACCTCAAAAGCTGCTGTTTCAGGCATGCAAACCTGCAGTTCTGCTAGAGAAAGGGACACTTCATTACAGATAAGATAACAATCTGTGTGCATACCCCCAGAAAATGGATACAGAAACTCAATCAATTTCTTGGGGCTGCCAGTGGAATTGGGAGGTTCAAGAGGATGTTTGGAATTAGGAGGAAATAGGAGCTCTTCAATCAGAGCAATGAGAAAAAAGACAAAACTTTTGATGACTTTTCTCAGTGCAGCTGGGGATTTTCCATAATTCCTTATGTTCTTTTTAAGCAGTTTTAATTACCAGAGAACATGAGAGTGTTTGTGATTGTGACATGAGGGTAGGATTCACCTCACCACAGCATTTCAGATGTTCACACCACTGCTGTCTTATCAGAGCTCCCTCCACAGCTGTGTAACACAGACTAAAGGATGGCTGAAATTATTTTGGGCACCTATTTCAGCTTGAGATAGATCCTTCTTGAAGCCATTGATTCTAAAAAGACAACAGCAGGTTAGATGGTAACCAGATAGATGGAGGCATCTGGAGCTAGGGAGATGGATTTCACCCTAGGTACAATTGAAATGTTGAACAAATCTACCAGCCAACTGCTTTGGCTGCAAAATTTGTAGGAAAATTATTCAGGGAGCTGGAGGAATCTGGCTCTAGGCGAGGAACATTTCCATCTCCTGGCAGGAAGAGAAGGCACTGGGAAGCAAACAATTAGGAAAGTGGATGAATATTAAAATCCTAATGGCTCCTGAGGTGCCTGTTAACTTTGCTAAAACCTGAATGCAAGGGAAGACACAGAATGGGCCTTCATAAAAAGGATGAGTATGAAGATAAAGGGAGCTTTTTTGTCAGCTGATTTTGGTTCATGCCCTCTAATGCCTCTCAGGGCCAGCATCCCACTGGAGGGGGGCTGAAGCAGAGGGACCAGAGCTGTGAGGGACCTCCTCTCAGTCATGGAGGGCTGCTCACCAAAACCACCTGAGAGCATCCTCAAGCATGCTGAAGTGAAGGAGGGGGAATCTTGGGAAATCTTCTTATAGGATATGAGATTGGCAGTGATGAAGTCTCAGAGAGCCCAGATCAGCTGGTTTGCCAGGAGACTTTTGCTCCCATTGCCTGCAGGACAGCTGTGCAGGAGGCAGGAGGAGCCCAACCAGAAAGGTGGGCTGAGGAACCCATTTCTGTGCTCACTGCTCCACACAGAGTCTCCTGAGTTGAAAGGGACCTGCAAGGATCGAGTCCAACTCCACCACGAGCCATAAACAGGGGTGGGAAACACAAATAGCTCTGCAGGACACAGACTGGCAGGTGATGAGGTGCAGGATGGCAGGACAAACATGAGTGTGGGAGGAAGGCCCTGAGAGGGTGATTTTCCCTATGGAATGCTGGGAAGAGGACAGAATTTCATCACTCACACTTCAGCTGAGTTCTTCACTCCCAAAAGCCCCACCCTCCCCTGTGGATGAGGAGCTGCTGACTCCACACACCACAGCCCCTTGCTGCCCCACACTGTGAGACCCTGCCCAGGAGCACCATACCAAGCTGCAGGGATGGACACACAGTGAGCCCCAGGACAGGCAGGAGATGGCTCTGTGGACAGGATGTGTCCCTTCCCCCAGCTGGCTGCTCAGCAGCCCCCACATCCAGCTCCATGCCTGCTGGTCACACCCCAAGGCTTCCCATCTCCCAGGGGTCACAAAATGCCACACCAGGCAGTCTGCACCTATGTGTGAGCACAGGCCTTCCTGCATACCCACAGGCAGAGCTTTTCAGGTTTATCAATCCAGAAAGCTCCTAAATCTTCCCATAGTGCTGTAGGAGACCATTGCATATAATGACAGTGCTTTTAGACCCTGCACAAGTGCCCCACATGAAGATAACTCTTCCCATCCCAAAGCACTTACAATCCAAACATAAGAGCAGAGGCAACAGGTGGGCACAGACAGCCAGGCTGGAGGGAAGCACACGGCCAAAAAGGAAATCCAAAAGTTCAGGAGGTGCTTATGAAGTTGCATATCCCTGTATTGAGATTGCTTTTGCCCATTTCATTGCACCAAAAAAGTCACACACTGCATTCTGGATTGTACAGATAATGCTGGAGACAAAAATGGATCAGCCATTACCATATGCTCAAATATGGTCAAACACTGGCAACCCATAAGGATCCTGTACAGGAGATCCCAAATTAGCTATTTTTGTTTAAATGACACTTCTGCCCTCACAGCTTTCCTCACCAGCTGTCCTTTGGAGGACTGTGTTCTATATCTGTTTGTTTACCTACTCTGCTGTAGGAACTGTTCCTATGACAGCTCCTGTTAGAGAGAACACCTGCAAGCCTCAAACCCTGTGCCCCTTGGGTTGGAAGTTAATTGTTCATCTCTATGGGCTGAAAATTGAATAATTAAAAAAAAAAGGGACAAGTGATCATTTCCAAAGGGTGGTCGGAGCTGCATATGGGGAGCTGCATCTAAAAGATGGCAGCTTCAGACAATGAGATCCAAAATTACCCTCTGCCAGTATATTAGGTGATGGATTTGAGATGGACTTCTGCACTTGCCTTCCTTTATTAACTGTCTGATAAGTGTTCAGGATCCCTGAGCTTGCTCTAGCAGGCACTCTGCAAACATATAGAAAGGACATAGCAGAGTTTACAATGTAAACCCAGAGTTTACATTTTCATTCTATTCTGCTATTTTTTTTTTTTTTTTAAATTTTGCTCATTAATAGGAGCTGTGAAAAGGTGACAGAAGCTTCACACAGCCCAGATTCTGTGATTCTGTGACAAGGCCAAATCCAGAAAAATGAATCTCCCTCTGAGATGTTCCTTCTGCATTGCTGAAATCAAACGGAGGCCAAAAGACATCTCCATAATTTCCTAGAGTACAAAACCAGGAAAACACTTTTAGATTTTTTTTTTCCTTGTTTGTTGCATTTTCCACATGTTAGATCACTGCCAGCACATCTCTAGAAGGATGTCATGACATGAGCTTTATCAAGCACAGGTAACAGGAGAACAGCCCTGCTGGGGACCCGAGTCAGTCAGGTGAAAGCAGGGTCAGGATGCTTTCAGGGCCCCATTGCTCCTGGGAAGTAGATGAAGGCAGATGGGATATTTTGCAGTGACCACCTTGCTCTGCAGCCTCACCCAGCCTTTCACCACTTGGCTAGAAACTCCTCCTTACTGGGGCTTCCTGTGCTCCCAGACTGGAAGGCTCTCCTCCAGCACCTTTCTTGTCACTCCTCATGAGTCCCATGGAGGGAGTAAGCAGCAATGAAAATCACCATTCAATTAAAATTCTGATTTCTGCTCTCACCTGGTAGGGTTCATGACACAGCTCCTTAGGGCTCTGCAGCTGAGCAGCCCAGGGCTGACACTGCTGGGGGATGACAGCAGGCTGGAGAGCAAATTAAACTTCTGCAAACAAACTCTTCTGTCTTAGAAACACAAACCTAGTCATGTTATTTAACATTTTGGCTGTTAAAGTGATACTTCTGAGTCTCAGAAGCATGGAATACCTTGACCAGGGCATGTCCCAGAGCCCAGATTTCACGAATGACCCAAGAGGGTCCCCTCAACTCTACTCCCTCCTACAAAAGCCAGCTTGGGAAACTGAGACCCAGGTATCAGAGTCAGAACCATGTGCTTGGATGCATCTGGTGGCCCAGCAAGCTGCTAAAGCAAACACTGGCAGCACTACCCCTTGGCTTGTCCTGTAACACAATACAGAGCAGCTCCCAGCACTGATGCTTGGCAATCACCCCAGGAACCGCTGGGCTCTGCTGGTAAAGTAATCCTTGTGGAGAGGCCAGGGGGCAAAGGGGAGAGGGGCTCACTGAGGAGGATAATCCCCACCTCCTTGAAAAATTAAACACTCTGTTTCACCACTGAGTAGCATTTTGCTCTGTGAAAACACTCACAAGAGCCAGGAGGCTTTAGGTGTGCAAGCTGCCCAGCTCCCAGCTGGGTGCTACATGTAGAGCCTTGCCTGGGTCCTATGCAGGCACCATGGAGGACCCCTTGGTCCCAAGTGCCTGCCCTCACAGGAGGAAAAACCCCTCTCAGAGAGGTTTGGAGAGACATCCTAAATCATCTCCCCCACCCATTGACAGTGCTTTGCTCAGAGAGCTCTGTATTTCTAATTTGCAGTATCTTATTGGCACCTATGCCATGAGTGACACTTCCTCAGCAGGTCTGTGCCTTCAAAGCCTGCTCCACAAGCAGTGCTGGAGACCTTGCAGTGCAGGGGTGGCAGCCAGGGCTCAGATGGGACCAGAGCTGTACCATGTCCTGGGTAGCTGCCCCTCTCCAGCCTTTCACAGGCTGCCACATCACCCAGGTTATATTTAGCAAGGCATCTGCAGTGACAGTCATTTTTCCAGTATTTAGGAAATGCTAGTGCTGTCTTCTGGTTGGCTGCCAGGTGCTGGGAAACATGTGTTGGGATTATTTTCAGTGCTCTCACCACCACAGTGCCCATCAATCACCCCTGTGGGGCTGCTTCAAGTCTGTCTGGACCATGGCAGCCTCACAAAGTCCTCCTGCCTCCCCAGGGTGGGGGAGCACAAGCATGAGGAGGCTCAAGGCTGCAAGAAGGCTGGAGAGGGAAGGAATTCCTGTCATGCCAGGCTTGGCTGAGCCTACCCAAGCCCGCTGCAAAGCCTGGGGTGATGTTTAAAAAGAGTGGGCCAGAGCTGGGGTCACACTCTTGCTTCATGGTGAAGACTTCCTCCAAAATGTTTCCCAGGAGGAAAAGCTGAGTGAAATGCTCTTTTTCCTTGATGTGCTGACTTACAGCAGGGGTTTCAGCAGCTGGGATGTTGCTTCACTTCACAGAAGCTTCTCCCAAGAAGTAGCTCTGAGTTTGCTTTCTGCAAGGAACTTCTTGCTCTTTAGAAAGTAAAATGCACCAAGTAATTGCTCATGACTAAGTGAGGCATCAGAGACCAGCAGATGGTTTTATAAGTATTGTCATTATGTAATTGATACGCTCTGTTAAGCTCTTTATTTTCTTTTAAACAGGGTTTTTCTTTCCTTTTCTTTTCTTTTTCTTTTCAATGTACTTTGGCCACAGCAGCATCAAAGAAGTACATCTTGAACAAACACTTCTGCCAGGTCTTGATTGCTCTTTCTCCTGGATTGCAAAAGCCTTCCCCCAGCATTTGGAGGATTCAGTCCTGCCCCAGTACCCCTGCTTACCCCTGGAGCTTTTCCTTTGGGCTTTTGATGATCATGGATATTCTATCCCAGCCTCTGCCCTTCCTCACAGCTTTGCTTCCCTGCCCTGCCTGCTCTCCCACACACATTTCCTTGCTATGGGCCAACTTCATGCTGAGGTCAGCCCAGGAGTGAACTTCAGGGAGGGCTTTTGCTGCACTCAGCCCTTGGCAAGGTCTGGTTTTCCTCTGGGTTCATCACTGCTGGCAAGTCCCTGCAGGCTGGGCTGGGGGTAAGTGTTCCATCCCAGACCAGGACACCCCATCAGCTGGGGAAGGGCTGCAGCAACAGTGGCTGCCTCCCCAGCACTGCTCCACAGGCTCCTGCCTTCTGCATAAAACCCTGGGAAAGCACACTGCAGTCACAATGTTTAAGGAAAATCTGCACCCAGGGAAAAGGAGAGGGTTTCCCAGCTGGCAGGAAACAGCAGAAACCACAGTCATGGCCCCAAGTCTTTGCTCCAAAATGTCAACTGAGATTTCTCTCTTTCTTCCACCAAAACTTTCTTCCATTCCTGTTGTGCCTCAATAGTCTTAAAACAACATTTTAATCTTTGTGCTTTGCTTGGCTGTTCAACTATTTTTTTTCCACTGGAATATATACATATATCAAGCTGCTTGTAACTGTAAAAATATCTTGTGAATAGTGTCATTAACAGTCACAAAGTGATGGCTATGAATTAAAAATTATTTACGAAAGAAATCTGGACACTGTTTAGAGCAACTGATAAGATACAGAGTTTTGCAATGGATGAGACAGAAAAAGATATAAAATTTCCCAAATATGTTGCTGGTGATGGTTGGATGGATTCATCAAAGTGTTGTCTCTCTTGCTCCAGATTCTGCTTTATGTGGGCACAGAGAAGCACCTCTTTATGAAATTGCTTATAAAAGTGTTCAAGTTTCCCTGATGGGAATGCTGATCTGCATTACATACTATGGCAAAAGCTGATAGGGGATGGATTATTGGGATGCTGGGGGTGGGGAGGTCCTGTTTGTGCCAAGAAAGACATTAGATGCAAATCCCCTGCAGCTGATGTTTTTATGATTCAAGTGGGTATGCAGAGGTCCCTTTAGCTATGTGTGGTGTGTGCCAGTGTCACAAACCAAACACACCATGCTAGTCCCGACAGACATCACTGAAACACACAGTTTGCTCTATTTAAAGCATCTTTGCAAGCATTGAAGCAGTGTCCACATCACCTTTCCACACCTAGCACTGACTCCCACATCTCCCTTCAGCTTTGTTCTTGACAACAAATCCCACCAGTTACCAGCTCTACATGGCAGGCTCCTTCTCTGACCAGGCAGGCACAGGCATGTTGCACAACCAGGGACAGAAAGATCAGTAAAAGAGTGAATTTTCCACCTGTTTCCCACATCAGAGCAGCATGAACAATCATCCTGCAGCTTGTGGGTCAAAGCAGTTGTTCAAAGCAGAAGATAACACCCAAAACAGTGTGGGAAGACCTTTGGGGGCATCCAGTCCAGCCCCACCAACCCTGTGAGCATCACTCAGCTCTCCAGTGTTGCCTCTGCATGTCACCACCATGCAACACAGGATCAGGGCTGTGCCCAACACCTAAAAAATTTACAGAGAAAAGCCAGAAACCCCAGTGTGCCAGAGGCAGAAAGCAAGAGGAAACAAGTTGTCACCTCTGTCCTGGGCCCACAGAGTAGGAGGGCTTCATAGGTTGAAAGACAAACCAATGGGTTTTGGGTTTGACCCAAAACTCACTGCCAAACCTCAGACAGAACAATCCCCCCCCGGTTATCATTCCTCCTGGGATTTTTGCTGAACTGACAAGAAATCAGTTTCTTATCAGCCTCTTGCCGCCCCTCCCCGAAATGCAGAATTTTGGCAATAGCCAAGTTCCTTCATAGCTTCCAGGAACACATGGGAAGGTCTCTGCAGTTCAAGTGCCACTCTCAAAGGAGTCTGCAGAGTGCTGACAGGACCCCAAATCCCACAGGCTGGCCTTGGTCACCTGCAGGCTGTACATGCAGCACGTGGTGAATGCACTGGATGCACCCTGGATGCCTTGGACCTGCTGTGCACGAGAGGTGGAGGGGGTTTGTGTGTGTTCAGGAAGCTCCATGTGCTCTGAACCCACCAGATTTCCTGTACAGTGCCTTTTCCAGGAGCTGAATGCATCTGGCCCTGCTGCTGTACCTCCCTGCACTGTGCAATTTCTCAGTCCATACCCACTGCACCTTGCCCAGACAACTGCATGTTCTCAGCTGGGACAAACCCACTGCCCTGCCCCAGCTGCAGGCACTTTGAAGCCAGCCTTTAAAAACCCAATAGATTTATCTATTCTTGCAATAGGAGCATTTGCTATTGCTATTTACTAATTACTATTTACTATTACTAACCCAGCCTCGATGCTGCTGCATCTATACCTGCACCAGTTGCAGCAGACATCCAGAGAAAATCAGCTTCAGGCAAAATAAGCTGCACCTTGAGGGTTTTTAAAGGCTGGCAGCCTATTCTCCTGGGGTAGGAGCTCCCAAGGTTGCCTAGCTCACCTAGAGAGGGCTGTGAGCAGTCAGGGTGCATTTCTGGTGTGTTGCTTGTTCACCAGCAAATTCAGCTCCTGGAAACACTTGTAAGAGTGGTGATGTTCCTGCCCAGAATGGGAAGTATTTTATTTTATTTTATTTTATTTTATTTTATTTTATTTTATTGTTTTGGATGCTTCTTAGAGAAACATTTAAAACTGATATATCACCTAGAAAATGAGCATGAATGACTTTTTACTGGAGTAATAGAAATTGAAACATGAACATTCAGCAAAATATTTTGTCTACAGTAACTGCAAAGCTGCATTTAAAGCAAAGTGCTCACTGTGTCTTCAGAAGTCCTTTCTCAGCCAGGTTCTCAGCTAGCTCATGCTGTCCTGGGGAAAGAAGGAGGGACAGAGGGACATGGCAGCCTCCAAGCCCCCTTGCTATGGGGAAAGCATCACCCTTTTCATCATCCTTGTACAATATGTACATAGGGCTTGCTTGATCTCATCTTGCAGCTGAGAAACTGCACCACAAATTTTCCCCTGAGCAGGTTTTCACATGTCATTAACAAATCCCACAACATAAAATCAATCATAGAAAATATTCAGCAAAAAATATGGGGAGGAATTTCTCTGCTTCCCTGTGTGTGATATCTTTTGAATCATGGCTACTCAGTGCAGGCAAAACTTGTGGAGTTGCACAAGTTTCCCTGCTCAGGGAAATCTCCCCACAGACTTCAGAGGGATTTTTGCACGGGTAAAAGTCCAGAATACATCCATCATGGTGAAAGAAGGGATCCTTCTGTTTACTTGTCCAGGTTTCATATGAAAAGGGGGAAACCAAAACCTGTTTTTTTCATATTAAATGGTTATTATGTGACATCTAATGAGCTAATTTCAGGGCAAACTCTGTGTGTGTATGTGTTGTGTGTAACCCTGGTGAGTGAGTGCCCTGGAGCCCTTACATGCGAAGACTTCAATCAAGATTAGTTAAAATGTAATAAATCTAAGTAGGCAGAGTGGTCTGCCCCGACTATTAATAGCAGGAGTGGGGAACTCAACAACTGCTGGTTGCTCAAAGGGCTTAAATGGATAAAATGAAACAGAAGGTATATGTTTTATTATAGGGTGTCACAGTGTTATCAGATGCGTGGAAATCATCCTTGCAATGCTACTGCACCACTAAATCTTGCATGCAGGCTGAATGAAGAGGATTATTTCCAATATCCTTTTGCTCATGCTGCTGTCACAGCTTTTCCATATTTGACTTTGGGAAAAGAAGAAAAGAGTTTGCAAAAGGAAGAGTCATGGCAACGCTGCGTGTTAGCACCAAATCAAATTGGTCATGGCTGCTCTCAGCGGGACATCAGAAGTTACAAAGCCAGCAGAAATGGCCAAAGAGCCTTTGCAGGGATCCACTGGTATTTGGGTTTATATCCATTTCAAAGGGAAGAAGATATGGGTAAAGCACTTTATGGCTGACTGACGTAAAGCACGTATGAATGTAAGAGAGTAGGCAACTTGGCCCAGTATGCCAGAGGAAAAGTGCATTTAGAACTGGATTTTATTTCCAACTCTAAGGAGTCTGACTCCACTTTGGGCACTGCTTCTTAATCCTTGCCCACCTTTACACTCTGCTGGGCACTGGGTCTGCCAGTGGTGTGGCACAAGCACCATTTCTCAGCATATTCTTGTTCAAGGACTACCCCAATGTGCCCAATCTTAGCATCTGTAGGAGGTATCATAATGCTAATATAACCTGTGGGTTGGCTTGAAGTATTTTAAGACATGCTTCTAATGTGAGTCTCCCTGTGGGTGTGTAGCTGGGATTAGCAGGTTTTCTGCAGATATTACTAGAACTGCTAGAAATGAATAATGGAAAATGAAACCTAATTTCCATTATATTCTCTCGCCTCTTCCAGAAAAATGACAAAATATATTAGAATGTTGGAAGTGGGACACATTTATTTGACTACAGCTATACCACTTCCCGTAATAGATACTAGAGAACTTCCAAAGTTCCCTATTTTCCTTTCAGCTTCCAAATTCATAGTACTATGAAGGATGGCAAGTCATAATGCTGATAGGGATTGGATTTTTTGTTGGCACAGCCTGAAATCATGTATATCCTGCTCACATTTCCCTTACAGGTCTAGGGGTCTGCTTTGCACTCAGTCTTCCCAATTTGAATATGCATCTACAAATTGAACCTTTCATCCAGTGACCCTTTCAAATGATGCAATTTCCTGAAAATCTACTACAGCCTTAGGAAAACCTAGAATGGGAACCACTGAAGCAGTGGCTACAATAACAGCCTTACAGTGCCTAAAGGGGGCTGCAAGAAGGCTGGAGAGGGACTCTTTTACAGGGTGTGTTGTGATAGGACAAGGGATAATGGCTTGAAACTAACAGAAGGCAGGTTTAAAATAGACATTGGGAAGAAATTCTTGGCTGTGAGAGTGATGAGACATGGGCACCAAATGACAAAAATGGACTGTGTCCATGCTCCATAGTATTTGGGAGTAGGTCTTCATTTGGCCCCATGAGATGACCCTCCAACATGAATATTTTTTACCCCTTATTGCAGGTGAAAACAACACTGAGGCCATCCTGTCACCAGTCAAAATGGTTGAAATGGAGGGTTTGCTTTGTGTGCCCTGGAGAGAAGCTCTGGGAAGATGGAGGCACACAGGGCCACGCTCCATGCTGCAGGAATAAGCAGCTGGAAAGGCTAATCCATATAATCACTTGTATAAGGGCCAGTCTATCAGCTGCACCACGTCCTGCAGAGTCAGGAAACATGCAACAGGATGATCCCAGAAAGGGAAAAATGGATTGTCTCTTCTCCAGGCTGCTGGGGCTGCTCCATAGGGCCTGCACTGTGATATCTGTCTGTCTTCTCTCTGGCCATCTGGGACCAGGGAAAGCAGCACAGAGCGTGTGTGAAGGCAGATGACAACAGCTGAAGCTGGAAAGGAGAAGCAGAGAAAGACAGAGGAAGCTGTTAGTAATGCCAGAATCTATTTTGGTAGATGCAGGGGTTTCATTTATTTTGCAACATATATCAGAAATTGGGAAAAACCAGAAACAAATCCTGTAGTGGTGAAGGTAGACTTGTGAGAAATCATGAATTTTTTACCAAAAAACATCAATAATTTAAGCTATTGATATTGATCTATTAAAACACTTGAAATTGCGATTCTCTTCCTTATCTTTCCCCTTTTACTCTTCATTCCAATTCCCTTTGTTCCTCACTTGTCACTCAGCATCACATAGATTTTGTGACAATCTGCATTTTCTTTCAGCTTTCTTGCAATCATCTGTGTGCCCGTGTCTCGTTTCTCTTCAGTCACTCTGGGTGCAAATCATCTGATGCAATTTCAGCCATTTCAGGGTCAGGTACTCACCCAGGCTGATCTTCTGGGCTCCATTTACAGGGGGCAGAGGGAGACCCAGCTGGCAGTTTATCCCACGCTCTCTAGGAAGGGGCAAAAGGCTGAGCTTAGCTTTCACTGGACATCTAAATCTGAGACAGAGAAAGAGGGTGACAAGCCCTGTCATCTGTGACTTTCCAATAACTGCATAATACTGGGCTTACAAGGACAAAAGGAGGAATAAAACAAAGACATGATGTAATTTGAAAGGAAAAAAAGTAGAAAAATCAAAATTCTCCACTTGTCAGAAAAGGAGATTTTTTTAAAGAAATGTTATGCTTAGTAAAATCAAAAACTTTTCACATATGTTCCAAATTTAGTGCAAAAAGGGAGTTTTAAGCAGAAAAGTACAAATCAGATTTAGTAAAATTATAGACATTATTTCTGTAAACCTCCCCAGCGTGTAGTTGAATACTTCATGAATGGTGAGAGAATGTTTCAAGCAAGAACAATCTTCCAGCAGCTATGAGCAGATTTGTCATTGACCAGGGAGCAGATGTTTTCTGTGATCTGACAGATGTTCCAATGACAACAGGGGAACCCAACACATGGAGCAGAAACATATTTTATCTGGAGCCCTGGTGCATTGTCTATAAAACACCACAAAGCCAAACCAGGTATTAAATTTACCAGAAAATTACTTAAAACTTGAAGAAAATTCCAGTATTTTCTTCATTTTCAAAGTAAAACAAATCTGTAGAACTTCATGTGACATTTAAGTGCCTCTATCTCCTCTTCCCTGTCAGCCCCATATCATCCCTTGACATCTCTTCATTTCTCCCTATTTGTCTCAATTAAAAGATCAAATGTAATTTTCCAGCTGATTTTCCTTCCTGAAATTTTTAATTCCATTTTTCCAACATCATATTAAATGTCAATCTCTCCTCACATGCATAAATTGCTTCATAAACTTGGGGGGTGGAGGAAAGGGAAGAACAGGGGCATAGATAAAACCCCAAATAATTCTAAGATTATGGCTAAGGAATGAATGCTATTAATGCCATGTGGATTTTGATGTCATGGGGGTGCTCTGCTGCCTAAAGCCTGTCCAGTCACCCTGGCCCTTCCAAGGAGCCCTGTGCACAGCTCTTTTCATGTGCCATTACAGGGAGGTGTGGACTGGAGGTGCTTTGATAAGGTGCTCAGTCTGGGGTTTCAGGCCATGCACCTTTCTGCTTTGTCCTGAGAAGAGCTGACCTGCAATAATGCTCAAAATCTGGAGAACTCCCCTGTATAACTGGAGATCTGCTCTGTTTAAGAGCATCTCACAGATTCTGGCTGGCCAGCTGAGCCCCAGCGCTCCTGTGTGATTGCAATGAGTGGGAGAAACCTTCCTTCTTCTCACTTTAGCAGTAATTCATTAAACTGGAAATTACCCCAGCTGGAAAATCGATATGGCCCTGGCTTATAGGGGCATATGAATGCACAGCCCCTTCTGCAAACAGAGGTTTAATTTACCTCCCAATTGCCATGAGCTGAGGTGATATCAACTGCAGCAGTGTCCCATGTAATCGTGGCTGAGGTCAGGCTTTAATGTTTGCACCCTCCTGTCCAACAAACAGCTCTTTTGTCAGTGAAGTTGTTGGTGGGGCTGTCAGAAAAAAAGCACTTTCTTTTCTAAAAGCCCAATCCCTGTGACATAGATGGGTCACTGTTATTGCAGGCTTGTTCCCTCCATGAGAATTCCCTGAGATGCTCAGAGAGACCTGTGAAAAGAGGGATTCTGCACATGGGGAGACAGAGGCACGAGTGGCAGCATGGCCAGGGGGGATTTTCCCCTTCATTGTGCTGTCCTGGCACTGGTGTTTGGCAGAACTGGCAGTCAAGCAGTAATTTCCAACTCCCAGGCCATGCTTCCATGGTGCTTTCTGCCCTAAGGAATTTCCCCTGTGCTGATGTCCGAGCTCAGGGTCACGTGCTGGTGACCAGCAGATCCAGGTGGCACTTTTGTGGAGCATGTTGGATTCTCCTTGGCATTCTCAGCTGCCTCCAGCCACTTTCTGCTTCCCTGCTATTTACCCCCAGGTCTTTTTCCTCACCTTTAAGTTGGTGAAACGTTGTCTGTGTCCAAGTGCCTCTGTGCTAAATTCATTTGTGCTCATAAGCATGTGAAGGCAGCTATAAAAGTGCAAAAAAATGAATATATGTTAATGTATTCTACGATCATAAAACCAGAAAAGGGAGAAAAGAAAACAGTGATTTTATCTCTGTAGAAAGAATAATTTAAGAAACATTACCAAACATAGCTATAGAACATGGTTAATGACTCCATTTCAGGTCTTAACCTCCATAGTAACCTGCCCATAAATGAGGTATTTTTTCAACCTCATGTACTTCCCAAGCTGCAAATAATCCGTAGTATCAGTGATTCCAGTCTCATTTATTTGCACCAGTGTGACTTTCTCTTTCAAATAAAAAGCACAGTGCCACACATTCTGCCTACAGCTGGAATAACATGAGAGCTGTTAGCTGTTAGAATTCACCCGAGGGGAGCAGTTTAAGGTAAAGCAGCACTAGCCTGGAGCACATGTCACAGCACAAGAGAACCCCTTCAAAATGAAAATAAAAATGCAAATCTGCCCTCTGTGTTGCCTGTTACACCATCTCTCTAGGTTTTAAACATTAAGAGAACAGCCTTGTTTGATTTTTTTACTCCCAGGTTGGTTCTTTAGCTCAGTGCACAGATATTATTCTGCCAAATAACTCCTGTGTAATTTGAGCTATGCCACAAGATTAATCCCTTGGTTTTTTTAGAGGACAACCTGATGGAAAGAGCTGCAGTTAGCAGGTGGGCTTGTGACAAAGAAAAGAGAGCAAGGATCAATTATAGCCTTGAACGTGGCTGCTCAACTATGTATCAGATAACCACCAATTCCCTGAAAATCTGTCACTATCCAGCAGTTGCTATGCAAGGGTGAGTGTGGGGCTGCTGAGTTCATGTTCATAACTGAGCCAGGTGGGTGATGCCTTTTAAGGAGAAGTGGCAGGAGCAATGCACTGGGATCCAGGATGAACAGCCCTGCCATTTTTGCCTGTGCAAAATGCACTTAATGGCCTGGGACCTCTAGTTTTGTCTGCAAAGGGTTTTTGTGGGGTGACAACAGAGAAGCAGAGCCCTGCCAGTCAGGTTGTGATGCTGCTTTGGTGGCATGGATGTGTGGAGGATAAGGAATGGGTCTGACCTAGGAAGCACTTGCTTTCTCCTGGACACAGCTCCCCTCTGAATGTCCCCCATTTTTTCTGGGGGAAACATATGTTTCTGTGCATTTCCAATTTCTAATTTGTCCTCCTGCTGGCACCATTGCACAGACATTCTCATTTTGATACAGGACACAAAATCTGGAGGTCGGTTTAATTGGTCAAACAAGATTATCACATGAAAACGTTTGAGATTGCTCCCTTATCTGTGGGGATACATGCAAAGCTCTTTGATGAAAGAACATGCTGGTTCCACATTTCACCTCTTCAAACAGTCCTCAGAACCTGGTGAAACAGCTGGCTGATCCAGCTGCCACACTTACCAGACCTTCATGTTCACCAAGACAAGCCCTGCTTTTCCCACCTCAGCCTACCAGCCCACCTGGCAGCAGTTTTACTTGCACTGCTGAAACAGCCACTGGAAGAGACCTGCCAGCATGAGCTTGAGACCCAGCAACATTATCAAGTATGGAAATGGCTCTTGGATACAAAACACTCACTTCCTGTGGTGTGCAATTGCCAGGATTACCCAATTTTTTTCACCAAGCTATCACAAAGTCTGGATGACGTTGAACAACAGGTGAAGAAAGGAAAGGGCAATGGGACACATCACTCACAAGGTGACCACAGATGAAACTGTCCCCACAGCTGGATGCTTCTCAAATCCTCTGCAGACTCATTCACAGCTGTTCCTCAACAAACCTTCCTATATCATGAAACTATATCATACAGCTGACAAAATCATTCTCAGAGGCCAGAAAAAATAACCAAGGCAAAACAAACACAACAAAATAAACAGATATTTTAGTACCAAAAGACCAGTAAGTTTTTAAGTGTCAAGAAATGAAGCTGTTTTCAGAAGGGACTAAAAAGATTGAGGTAATGGGAGCTCAGGGGCTCGTGGTTGCCACTACACAGTGGGACAGCTGAAGTCAGGGACTGGTCCCAGCTGTCCTCTTCATGTTCCCCATCCAGAGAGGCAGGACATCTGCCTGCCTCAGCCATTGCATTTTTAACTCCATGTGAGTCAAGACCCTTAGGTTCCTCCTTTTGAAGATAGGGTGTAAGTCCTTATGTCTCTTAGTTGTGTATAAAAATACTCACCAAGAACCAGACATGGAGTTACAGGGCAGTGACTCACAACTGTCTAGTATTTACTAAATAATTTTATGGTACACTAAGCACTTATTATATTCTTCTTTGCCCTCCCAGGGGAATTGTTGCAAACAAATTTTGGGAGATGGTGTCTGTCCCAAAGCACCTGTAGTCTGGACAGAAAAGACACACAAAGTGTGCAAGCATAAACAGTGGGGTAGATAAAAGATTTGCCTCAGGTCGCGGGATTAAAACTGGGATTTGTTTTTCCTCATACCCCATTCTCTGCCAGGTATTTTGTCCATTCAATTCTGACACTGCTGTCCCTGGTGATGGGAAAAGTTAACTGAAAAATATGGCAGAACAGAATATTACCAATGAATGATAGGGGCTTTTACCTAGTACCTATTTACAGGAGCAGTTACTACAGAGGAACTAATCCTCAGGATTCCATGGTCCATGAAAATAAAGGTTGGGTTTCTTTGACACCATTTTTATTTTCTCTCTTCTTCAACTGATAAATGGTAGCTTAGGATAGAAGACAGGATGGGATATTCATTGCAAGGGTCCTTGATACAGATCCCACTGCTGTCCTGTGGGTACAAGTGATATATCCATGGTATTCCAACTCCTCTGTGGCAGAGGGGAGGTGGGTGATGCAGGGATGTCCCCAGCATCCCCAGCTGAGTGGGGATGAAGAGCAAGTCCCTTGGCTGCTCCCCTCAGCCATCAGCTTTGCAACCCCACCCTCAGTTCATCTGGTGGTGGGTTTTGGGGCGACCACCCATGCTCTCCCATGAACTCTCATGAACTCCACACACCTGTCATGTCTCCATCCCTGCTCTGCTTTTGCAGAGGTGCCATTCAGATGTTTCCCATTTCACCAGGAGATGACAGTGGTGTGAACTCAGAGAACAGCAAGAGCTGTGGGCAGAAAGGGAAGCAGAGGGGATTGCATTTGCTGCCTGGAAACCTCAAAAGAGGCACTGGAGAAGCTGCAGCAGTAGGCTGAATGTTAACACCTGCCTCTGAGAGCTCCCTGCTTTGTCTATAATTGGAATATTTGTCCTTGAAGCAGCTCAGCTATGTCCCTGAGGAGGAAGAGCAGGGAGAATGTCTCAGGGCACTGTAACAGCCAGTGAGCTCCAGAAAACATAAATGTGTGTATCTGAGGCTTTTGTGGTTCCTGTGACATCTTGCTGGATGTTGGAAAGGCAAAAAATTTCAAAGAACAGCAAAGGATCCAAAATGAGTAAAAATTCAGGCCCTATGAAAACCACTTGCATTTTAATTTTTTCCTACAGACAGGCAGCAAAGAGAGAAGTTGTTCAGGGATCACAAGGATGTTCCAACCATATGAGCATGCTACCTATGGCATTTACTCCTGATTACCTAAACCCACAAATGGCTGTGGATGGCAAGAGGGGAGGGGAACTCTTGTGGGAAAGATGGAAGAGGAGTACTGGTGGTGAGGTACAACCAGATCTGTGAAAGGTTTCTCATCCTTGGGACTACTTTGAGGAAATTTTGTGTGGACACAAGTGTTTGCACATGCAACAACCTGTCAGTTTAAGTTGGGGTGTAGGAAAACCATCAAATTTCAGAGAAACTGCCTCTGGCTGTGGAAGCCAAGGGAAGGGAAAGGGTCTCTCCTGGTGGACCAGAGACACAGTATGTAAGGGTAGGACCTCTGCATGGGTCAAAATTGGGTTAGGTCGAAGGGAAGAGCTGAATCTTGAAGCTTTCCTAGACCAAGGGAGGATGAGCTGAATCCTTCCAGTCAGTGCAGTGGCAGGTGTTGGAAAAAGGCAAATCCCTCCAATGCTTTACCCCTCACAACAACAGCCTGAACCTTCAATACCAAAAGTTAAAGGCAAGATGAAGAGAAAAATGGCAATGGTGTCCCTTGGTGCAGACCACAGTGGGTCTTCTGAACGGGTGATTTTGAGTGTGTGCACAGAAACAGGGCTCAGCCCACCAGAGCTGCTCAGCCAAGCTCAGGGCAAGGGTGGGACCTAAGCACCAGGTGAATGCCTCTCTGTCCTGGCAGATGAGCACCTTCCCAAGACACCAGGAGCAGCAGAGGAGTGGGCACGAGCAGCCCTTGCCCAGCTCAAGCCCCTTGGTGGCCCCGCCGCTGCCGCCAGCCCTGTGCCAGCCAGCCTGCCCAGCCTTGCAGCCCTTTGTCACTTTAATTTAGCTCTGCAAACCATGAGCTGTCAGGGCAGGATTCATGCCTCTGGCATTCCCTCTTGGCCCTGCAGGAGCACACTCTCCACGGCTGCTGGGTGATGGGAGAGGCCCTGCACACACGGTGCTGGGGGTGCCCGACTCCTGCGGGGCTACTCAGCCGGCTGGAGCGCGTGGGGCAGGAGGAATGGGCTCCCTCAGGCCACAGGTTTGGCTGCTCTGGGTGAAATCCAAGCAATGCTCACCCACATGCTGCTGAGGGGCGGCATGATGGCCAAGGGAGGGGGTCCCACAGCAAGGCAGGGATGTGGCTTCCTCTCCTCACCTGGAATTGCTGCCTTGCCCCAAATGAGCTGGACAAAACGTCAGGCTTTGGTAGGTGGGCACAGCACCAAGTGAAGCTGTTCAAGGCAAGGTGGGGGCTGAACGTGGGGCTGCTTTGGTCCATCCTGCTGTGATGCTGCAGCACTTCCCATGGATTTTCCCAGCCAGCCCCATGGCCCCCAGTGAGCCCAGCCCGGCAGCGTGCCCAGGCCTGGCGTGCTGGGGCACCTTCCAGCCTTGTTCACAGTGGCCATGCCTTCCCTCCCGTGCCAGCCCACGCTGCCCACGCTGTCTCCAGCGCTTCCTGCAAGCACTAACAACGAAGCCAAGCAGAGGGAGCCATCCCCTGGGAGCTCTGGAAAGCTCCATGGTGTGTCCCCGAGGAGGCTCAGAGGTGTGGACCCAAGGGCAGCCTTCCCAGTGGAGATCCTGGCAGGCTGCAGCTCCAAACTGTCTCCACTTCATCCCAGGACGACATGGAGCCACCCCAGAGTGGCGACTTCAGCATTGCCCCTGGGTTGGAATGGGAAGGGAACCTGTTTTACACCCTCCTGTAGCTCCTCAGGAGAATATTTCTTGGAGCAGATGAAAGAATAAGGATTTTGCTTTGTTTTTGTTTTCAAAAGCAAAATAACTCAGTGAAAACATTTCAGATCTTGTAGCCTGACTAAGCTTTGAATTCCTGTGGCCACAGAAAGTGATGTCTTATGAACATCCATAAAACTTTGGGCATTAATCACAAGTGCAATTTTCCCCTCGCTCCTGCAGCAGCAGCAGGCAAAGTGTGCAGGACCTGCTCCTTCAGGGCAGGAAAGGCACACCTGCAGGGTGACTCCAGGGAAAATGGACCAAACTCCCACCATCCACAAGCATGACACAGTTTGGAGTAGCATTTCAAGATGAAGTTAGTGGGGCTGCTCCAGACAGAGTAACTGAGATTACACTTTGGCTTAAAACTTTTCCAAATAGCCTCAATAGCAACACCACTGTGTCCTTTGCCACTGGGAGAGGACCAGGCAAGTGTGCCATCTTCCCTCCAGTCAGCCCCACAGCTAAGGGTGTCTTCAGCCTTGCAGGGTTTTCAAGACATTTTGTTAGCTATTTTTATTACTGATGAAGGCTTCATATTGTACTTAAAGCAGTGATTTGGCTCTTAATTATTTTCTCTTCTAGGAAATTACTTCAAGATTTTATTGTTGTTGTTTCTAAAGTTAAAATAGTTTATTTTTCATTGTGTTTCCTCCCTCCCTCAAAATAAATGTCATTTATAGGACACCAATAAGCCTGCACCCAAAATTTAATTGCTTGTGGGAACTTGCCTGTCTATGAGTGCATCAGCTGTTTTATACCAGAATCAAAAGTGTATATATAGAAAAAAAAAAAAAAAAGATAAAAGAAAATGGAGTGTAATAAAAAGTATAGCTGAAGGGGTTTGAGAGGTATCTCCATATCAAGAAAAGTTACATCACCTGTGAAAACATCAGATATACTCTCCCAGTTCTGCAGTCATTATCCTTATTAGCAGTGTTGTTATTACCCCTGGAACAAGTGTGAGCTCAGGGCCAAGGAAGCAGGAGGGCTCTGGGCCACATCCTGCACATCCTGCAGCACATGCCATGGGAGGCTTGACCTAGACATGCAACAGCAAAAAAAAAAAAAAAAAAAAAAAAAAAAAAAAAAATGAGACAAGAAGAAAAGAAGGAAGGNACTTGTGCATAAGAGATGAAGGAGAATTTTTGTAGCTGCATTTCTAGGACAAGTGTTTTTCTTGAGAAGGAGAGTTTTAGAAATTCCTTTTATTGTTTCTCTCTCGTAGCAAACACAGTGGGGCAACTGACATAAGAAATTGGGCATGTTCCTAGAGAAGAGGGATTATTTATAAAGCTCTTGCCTAGACAGGAGCTGCCTGCAGCCCAGTGGAGATCTGCCTGCTAACCCATGTGAGAGGCACACACTGAGAGCCCCTTCACCTTCAGGCACCAGCAACCCTCAAAACCATCACACTGTCTTCCTGCCCTCCCAGGGGTCATGGAAAACCTCAGGGCTTCATTTAGAGGAGCTGCTTTAGTCCCAGCTGTGGCAGAGGAGAGAGGAGGACACCACCAGGAGGTTTTCTCACCCTGAGAGGATTATTGAGAGGAAGGGGCTGTGTCTTCTCACTGGCTTATAGCTTGTCCTGTTAATAACAAAGACCTGAAGCAACACACTCTCTTTAAAATGGGCCACTCCAGGCAGGTTGGCAGAATTATATCTGGCCAAAGGTGGATATTTTTGTAAACAAATTGTATTAAATTTAAAAAAAAAGAGAAGAAGCCAACCCTCTTTCCTAGGAAGCCACACACTTTTTGCATGCCAGATGCTCTGCTGCCTGGAAACTTTCCAGACAAAGTGTAAAAAAGTTTCTGGATGGGCTGCAAATTAATTCAGCAGCAGTTCATTTGTTTCCTTTAGCTGCATGTACCAATTGCAAATAAGGTTAACAGATGATATTTGCTACTTAGAATAGTTTATAAAACAGCACAGGAATTATTTATAGCTGGACTTCTCTGCATACATTCAGTCTGAGGTTCAAGAAATCAAGCTCTGTAGCACCAGTTAAACTCTCTCTTGTTAAAGTTCCATAAATTACCATCAATGGAGAACAGTGTGCAGACTTACACCCTGCCAGCTGGAATCCTGGAAGACGGGTTTGCCACTTCATCAGCAAGAGGAATCACACCAGTTTTCACAAGGAAACAGGAGGAACTGATGTTCCTACTCTTCTGCATGGCTGGGTCCTCTGCTGATCTGTGCTGCTGGAGCTCCATCAGCAGCACCACCACAACTTTTCCCCACCCGGGCATCCAGATTACAAAAAATTAGAAGTGCATTGTATTTAAATGTCAGCATTTTGCAAATAAGTCCACAGATAAAATCCTTGCATTTATTACTGTGTGCTATGCCTCATTTTTAGATAATACCAACATCTCATTTTACAGGCCAATTAGGAGATTAATGTACATCCATATGCATAAATGTGTGTATGGGTGTGGGTGCAATTTTATAGCTAGCATGTTAACAGGAATGTCACAGGCCCAGACTGCATTAGTGGCTCCATCAACTCATCATCTGAAATATCTCTTTTCTAGATTAATCTCTTAAAGCTCATTTAGCTTCTCACACTTCATCGTTGTGGAATAGTGTTGGATTGTTTCACTCCAACATATCAGCTGGTTACTTGTTTAGCTGGAAAAGTCCTTCTGCATGTACAGTTACCTATTTTCACAGTGAGATGGACCACTTATCTGTAAAACTGGTCTTGAGGTATACCTGCAGCACCATAAGAGATTTTAAAAATCAGCCTTTCTTCAGAAAAAGGATGGCTGATGCTTCCAGACCTGCTGAACAAACTCTGTGCTCTGCACCCCCTTGGAAAGAAAACAAAGCAGATGCCTGTGCTAGCAAGAGGGATTTTTCCCAAGAGGGGTCTACCAGCACTTGTGATCCTGCTGCCAATTAGCCCTGCTCCTGTGAGGAGAACTTGCAAAGGTCTGGAGACAATGCAGGCAAACCTGGTTTGCCTTTCTCCCCCAGTATGCCAGGAAAGCTTTCAGATGACACACGAGGTGCCACAAGGCCTTTAGATAGCATGCTGGAGGTGGCTGCAGCCATTTCCATCAGCATCACCCAGCAGGGAGCTCTGTGCAGTGAACAGTGAGTACAAGGCATCCAGTACATCTAAGTGCCAGGAAGTGCCTGACATTTGGATAATTTATGCACTTATTGTTCACATGAACATCAAGTCCCAGGGAGCCTGGATACCCAGAAACAAATCAGGCAGTGTGGGTGTCTGCAGACCAGCTTGTTGTCAGAGTCAAATACCACTTAATTTGAACTGAGGGTGTCTTCAAATTGCCTACAGAGCCATAGCTTCTCTTTTCCTTGAGTCCTCTCTAGATTTGAACCAGGTTGCATAATTGGAAGGATCAAGTGGGAGTTAAATCCATGGCTCTTGACTTCTTTCAAAGACAAAACAGAGCTTACTTCCTTGCATTCCTTCAGGGAGCTCCTGTCCAACAGGAGAGATCTAATGACCTAATCCACGTGAAGCCCTGGAGATACTGTTTTTGCTTCAAAGGCTAAATGCAAATTTCGTTCTTGTGTGGTTGAAGGGCTTGGCATGAGTACAGAGGTGGGAGGTGCAGAGGGCACTGCTGCCTGCCTGCCTGTCTGAGGGATCAGCAGCAAGTAATGGCAGCACCTAGCCACAAAAAGGCTAGAAGATAAAAGTCCTGCTAGTTGCTATTCAGGTTTTCTTGTAATGATGCAGGGACTGCCTCCAACACTGCAGGTTCCTCGCTGTGCGCCAGAAGTGAGACCCCAACTGATTTTGAAAAAGCAATTTTTTCCCACCTCAGTTTCAAAGAGCTTCAGCTCCTCCCAAGGCATCATCTCACACCCCAAACCCTCTTCCTCTCCCAGTATTTTGCCACTCAACCACCACCTTCTTGGATGTCACCCTCACTCCTGGAGTGCTTGAGGATGAGACTCAGAGCCCTGTCCAGCTGTGCTCCATGGCCATCCAAGCATGGGCCTCTAAGGTTGCACCATGGAACACTGGTGTGGAGGCATGAGACCAAAGAAATTCCTTGGGTTGCATCTTTTCCATTTAAAGTATCATCTCCCCCCTTCTCTCTCTCTGCCCAAGTCCACTGACCTCCAGGGTTTGTCAAAATCTTGGTCTCTGAGCATCCAGTCTGCACCAGCTTTCCCTCCTCAAGGCTTTTTTGCTTCTGCTGCTTCTCCAACTTTGTTGAAGTGCAGACACCCTCTCTCTTCTCCTGTCCTGTTCATGGATAGTCTGAAGCCACCACAGCTCTTGCAGGCTGTGAAGTTTGTCCCAGTTCACAACGTTCAACCCTGAAACAAGAATCAAACCAAATGAGGGCTCTCACGATGAGTGGCATCAACTGGTGATAAACAGAAGCACATTTCTGAAAGAAACCTTGCTTGGTTGAAATTGGTGTTAACAGGTCCCCCTGAACAGCTTCCACCTGGTCAGAGCTGGCTGAAGGCTGGATGCCATTTCCAGACAAAGCCTGCACAACACCCAAATATTGCAGACTGTTGATGGCTTCTAAAAGGGGTTGAAAACATCATCACCACAGCATAATTATTCACAAAACGGGCCAATTTCAACGCTCAGCACAATAGCTTTAAACAATAGTTGATGAAAATCAATTTCCAAGTCAGTTGAGAGGCTGATAACATCCCTGGTTGCACTGCTCATTCCTAAGTAATCATATTAGAGGCAGATGTCACACAGGAATGTGACTCCACTAACCATTAAGAGACACTGAACTCCTTTGTCTTCTGAAGCAAGTTTCCATGGGATTATACTAAAATAATCCCATGGGTAGAATAATTTAAGATTGAAAAACAATAACAATCCCAAAATAATTTAATGGGCTATTCCTTTAATCTTCCTTGTATGGAAGAATTCAAACTAATCAGGGGTAAGGGGACACCTCTCCCCAGGGGTAAATGGCCATGAAATGCTTGCTGGCATCCAATTTCTGTGGGACCAGGCCATTTAGTGGTTGTCAGTATCTTTCCAAATCTCTCTCCTAGGTGAAATTGCACTCTGCTCTTCTGCCAAAAAGCAGTAGTTACTTTTGGTTTTCAGAGGGGACTTTCTTTTCCTAGATGAGAATATACAGATATTCTCATAACTTTAGAGAGGCTTTCAAAACCCAGGTGCAGAGGTTTGGCATCAGCAACCTCCCCAGAGCACTTAATAGCACATAAATCTTGCTCCCAGTTAATCAAACAGTGCTGGAGTGAGCCAAGGAACCATGAGAATGTAAAATGTTCTTCTCCTCCCTTCCCACTTATCAGAGATTTCTCCTGCTGCTTCTTCAGATGCAGAGTGAGGAGTTTTATTGCTTTAAATGTGACTTTAACACTGGTAAGGATGCTGCCTTGGTTGAACGCAGACATTTCATGTGCACAGGAGTTTTTTGGGTTTGGGTTTTTTAACCCAAAACTGCCATTGATGGGCCAGCAGCTCTCCTGCCTTAACCCTTCTCTGGAACTGGTTTTTCAGCCCTCACCTTTACTTTAACCCCTGTCTGGGTTCTCAGCAAGGCTGGAACTGTTGTGCTGTTGTGTTAGGAACAACCACACCGTTTCTCCCAGCCCAAAGAATTTGGCTGCCTTACTACTGGTCCTCTGTGCTCCCCTCTGCACAAACCTCTGTGGGTTGTGTGCTGCAGGACAGCTCAGGTGCTTTGCCTTTTGTGGATCAAGAGCTTTGTGAGGGTGAGAAAAGAGATAACTTCACTGACTCTGTAATTTTCCCACCAAAATTGGAGCAGCACCCCCTTTTTGCCCAAAGTTATTACTGCAGATGCCAGACTTGTGTTCAAACAGGGATGCTCAGACTCAAGCTGAGCCAAATAGAGCCAGAGGAAAAGACTGTGCCTCCAAACTGTCATGAAATCAGGATTAGCACATGAAGCAGGAGCTGTGTTTAAAGACTTGTTGAACCTCCTGCTTAACAGAAGTCTTTACTTTAATCTATAATGCCATCTTGTTTTGTCTTAATGAAGTTATGCAAAAAGTTCTTCACTGAAAAGACCAACCCAGCATTTTCTTTCTTCCCTTCAAGTTGAGATGAAAAGGACTGCCTGCAGCCTGAAAGTTTGTTTCCTTAAGGAAACGGAAAGCAAAGAATTTACTTATATTAATGCTTTGAATCAAGTACCTTTGAATTTCAAGGGGTAAAAATCAGCCTTGACCTGGATGCTGAGTCCAGATTTTCATGATGTTTTTCCCACTCTGCTGGCGCCAAGGTCAGTGGGTTGCACTTCTGCTTCAGTCTGTTTTAATTCTGGTCTCTCAGCACTGACTTCTCTGTGCAAGACATGGAAGCCACACCCCAGTGTGTGCTACTCCCAGCCATTAACAATCCTGGGCTAAATAAACACACAAGGATACTTCTGCATCTGGTTTTACTGGCAGGAGAAAGAGACATTATATGTCTCTGGAAATCTGATAAAACAGTGACATATAAATTCTGGATTGCTAACACGGCCAGTTTAACTCCACTGGACAGAATTTGCTGCAGTGCTTAAGGCTGAGAATAAAACCTCTCTTTTCCTAAGCACTGTAAACCAGAAAAAAAAATTTAAATTAGCATTTGGCAATATCTACTACCTTCTAGCAGCAGATAATAACCCCTCAAATTCGGTTTCTGCAGTCTGCCCCTTTACAGGGTAATGACTTGTCATTTGTTCTGTCTTATTTGTGGAGCATTGCACAAGCCTGTCTTTCTTCCATGAATATTTTAAAAAGCTGGATAGTTGCTTGGCAAAGGCCTGGGCTGGTGCCTGAGTATTGTGTAGTCTGTACCATGCTCTGCCACAAGCTTCCTTGTGACCTTGATAAGTGCCTGTGCTTCTTCCATTTCTCAATTTCCCATCACTGCAGTGTGCATTTTCCTCTTTCTGTACTTTGTAAATTCCTTAAACTGGTAAATATCTCTCTGTATACTCATCTTCATACAGGGCTTACTGCAGGTGTAGTTCAACTTTTCAGATGCTAGAAGCACTGTGATTAAATGAAGAAAAAAAATTTCTGCTGTTGGCTTTGTTGCTGCAATACTTAAGATTATTTGTGCATGATATAAAAAAAATGTATGTTTGTTTAGCCCTTGTTTGCAAGAGCCATTCAACTGGGATCAGGCAAGGAGAAAATAGTCAGTGCTACGAGCTGGTGAACATGGAGCAGGGATGGGCTTGAAGGATGAGTTTACAGAAAAGTGACTGGCAGAGATGGGATCATACAGTAAAAGTCAAGGAAACACAGTCAGGAGAGCACTGAGAACAGGGTAGATGGATATTTTGCCAAGTGTGGTGGAGGAAGATGCAAAAAGAGTGGACTGGGAGTGAAAACAGGGAGTTTAACTCCATTGTGATTTGGCCATTGTGATTCCTCACAAAGAAAAACATGAGCAACCAGGACATGAGAATTTCCCTCAGACCGCAGGACATTCCTGGCCTGGAGAACCCAGGAGGATCTGGCTGTTTTTAACAGGGAAGCAAAGTCTGCATCTGTTTAAAATTTAGTCCCCATCTCTGACCTTTCTAAGAATTACAAGTGTGAGACTTCTGGCAAGAAACTTCCCTCCCTGCTACCAAAACAGAGCCACCACCTTTCTCAGCAGACAGGGCAGTCTGGTGCAGCAGTGATGGAAAAGCCATTGCTGAAATCCTGCATTCAGCATGTTTAAAGAGGCTAAATCAAACAAAACCAGAAAGAAGAAGACTGAAAGGGGTAATATTTTTATTAAATGGCAACATTTACATTAATGGTGGAGCCATTCACAGTGCATATATATGGGCTGCATTTAAGGAACATATTATCTATACATTAAAAAGTCACTCCAAGTGTTATGGAAAAAGAGTATCTACAGATAACATTGACACAAGCAAAGCTGTGAGCACTTAAACCCTTATCTTTGCTTAAGTGTCCTCTTAGAAACACACATCTTCATATCCACCTTAATTTACAGAGCTTAGGTATGAATGAAATTTGCACCCCATTTGATTATTCCAGATACTGAACTAGACTCTTTTCTTAGCTCCTTGGTTGAAGTAGACATTTCTGCCTGTCAAATGTAGACCCCTTCTGAAGAGATGTTGCTAGTGCTCTGGCCCATATTTTGCCATAGTTATGTGGTTTCTATTTTTTGCCTTGATGAAAGTGTAGGATTTGTCCTTTGGGGTCGATACCGCATTTATGGTTTCCAAATGGGCCTTTGTAGTTAAATCCTAGAGAAGTAATTCATTGCAGAGGAATTGTATACAGTTAAGCTTTGTCTAGTAGGAAAATATGCACTATATGTGTGCATAACAAGAATCTGAGGGCAAAATTCTTCTGTCTGAGCCACATAATGGAGTGAGAAGGTGTTCTGGAGATGTACTGTGGCCAGCAGCTTGAGTGCAATTATGTGATATGTTCACTTTGATGGTAAAGTTATCTTCAGATGTTCCAGTGAAACAGAAAAATCCCAAATACTGTGCTTAATAATTTAATTTTCCACTAAAGTATGTGTATCCTTCAAAGATGCCTTCTTGTTGAAACAACTTAATTAGGGACCAATGTCATGACAAGGTGTAATGTGGATTTTCTGTGTACTCTGTGGCTCAGAGGAGAGTTTTGCCAAGCTGGATCAGGCGAGGGGCACGGCGTGTCCACAAGAGAAAGATGAAAATAGCTGCAGTGTCTAATTGCCATCCTGGAGTTTGGTGGGTTTGACACTTTACACCAGCAGCACTTGGGAATCAGAGAGGGTTCCTGGAGCTGAGTGTTAAGTACATGAACCTGAGCAGTGTAAATGTCACAGGAATAGGGATTGGATTGGGAACCAGTGCTTGTTCTTAATTGAGTCTCCAGGCTCAGTCTGACAGGACTGGAGTCCACGTCCCGGTGCACTCAGGCACTGTCTTTCCGCCCTCTCTCTTTCCCTTTTCTCCGGATAAGAGCATAGCACACGTTATTCTAAGGAAATGACAGCGATATTAATCACCGATTCATCAGCATCTCTAACAAAGGCCCTGCTATTTTGAATATTCATATTGCCATGGCATTAGGAATGTCAGAACTGCCATTGTTCTGCAGAGAATGACACATCCCCGCTCTTCCCGCTCAGCATCTCCGGGACGCAGCCCCGAGGAGCGCGAACCGCGCGGCTCCCTCTCAAGTGCTGCCCCTGCTCTCCAGACGGGAGGCAGAGGCACAGAGACATGAAATGACTTGGCTGGATCACATGGGATCCCAAGGAGAGGCAGGAAAGGAACGCAGGTCTTCTTAATCCTGGCACAGGGAGGGAACTTTGTTTCTTATAAACAAAATAATTCACATACCTGACATGAAAGGATGTATCGAGGTGATGAATGTGTATGCGTGAGTACATGTGCACGTAGGAAATACACATCTAACATTTGGGAGATGTATAATATTAGATGTGTAACTCATTCAGACTTGGCCAGAAAGAGCTATTGTAGTGCTGGCTGAACAAATTTATGCAAATCAGTCACTGATTAAATTCACAACCTATGCAATATTCTTTAGGCAAATCAAATGCTTGTGGAACTGTTGGTCCAGAGCTCCAGTTTAGAAAATAGGTTATGATGGGAAAGGGGGTCTTAACAGGAAGAAGGTGTATGACGAGGGAACTATCTGTTTTCCATCTCCCTGCCACCACCCCAAGGTCATTTTTGGTTTAGACCACCAGGATTAGTCTTTCTTGCACAGCTGGTACTCAGCTTGGGGAGTTTGCTGCTTTAGAAGGCTGTGGAGACAAGGAGTGCCAGCAGAGCCAGGGATTACACAAATTCATAAACAAAAGGTGCAAGCAGGGATGTGCCCTCTAATGTCACAAGTTGGTACATGGAAAATTCCAGTTAGATATGAGGCCAGAAAATTTTTTACCATGACAGTGGTCAAATATAGCACAAGTCACCCAGAGCGGCTGTGGGGTTTCCCATCCTCAAAGCTGTTGAAGGCTGGACTGAACAAGTCCCTGAGCAATTTGATCTCAGTCCAACTCAAAGTTGGACTGAGTTGTCCCAGAAGTGCCTCCCAGCCTAAATTATTCCTTGGTTCTCTAAGCAAATTACCAGATCTTCTTTTTACTCCTCTCTCTCTTCCCTCTCCTCCCCAGTGTCCTGCTTTCTCCCTAACACAGCTGGTCTTGCAGGGGATGGGTCATTTCTCTCACCCAGAAAACCTCAGGTTGTAGACTTCAGGATTCTCATAATACTTGCAGGGCTCAGGTCTTTTAAGGCTAACTTTTTGCTCTTCTCTCTGGAGACCTTCCCATCCCAGCCCCTTGAAACAGAAATTGGTTTCCTCAGGCAGCAGGTCCATGGTGGGAACCTCTGGGATTTAACTGGCCAGGGAAAGGGCTGGCCCAACCCTGCCACCATGGAAAAGGTGGTTTCCATGGTCATGGTACACCAACCTCCTAACATTCATCAAGCTGCTGCATTTTACTTGGTCCACATTCCTACACTGAAATTTTGTCTGGGCATCAAGTAATCATTCACAAAAACAAAAAAAAAAAGGATCAGAATATTTTGGCCTAGCTGGCCAATGGCCTAACACTTTAAAAAGTGGGAATGCTCTCAGCTTAAGCTGCTTTTGGTCTGTGCACAGCAAATGCCTGGCTTAGCTGGCCTGTCAGTGCTGCCTTATGTGGAAATGAAGAGGCAATGACAGCACGAGATGAACTAACAGGAAAGAAGACACTGGATTTCAAGTGTCCCTACCAGAACTGGGAGGCTGTTTTAGTGTTTTGTGCGTCTTCCTGCCCTGAAGTATTTCAAACACTCAGGTCTTGTTTGCTGAACACTCTGAACAATACACGTGTAGTTACAGATTGAGATCATAAATCACCTAAAGAACAAGACGGTCTTTCAGAACAGAAAGGACAATTTTGAGGAAGTTTATTTTTTAAATGGCAATATTTATCCTCTTAGTACTTTAGAAAGAAAAAAAAAGAGTCTCAGCTGTTGGGCCTGAAAACCACCTGGAAAACATTTTTAAAAGCCTGTATTCTGTCTTTACTAGTATATGTTTTTGTATATCTGTGAATGCACGTGTATATATATGCATGTATATGTGTACATTAAAAAAAATCAAACAAAATAAAAGTGAGTAGGACCAAACTTCTCAAGCCAAGTGAAATCCAAAGCTCCAACTTTATTTTAGATAAATGCACATTTTTGAGCCAGTGTGGAGCTATGAAGCTAAACAGGAACAGACAGGATAAGCAGTGATGGAAGCTGAGTTTCTCCTTCAGAGGCTGTGCTGGAATGGCTGGGCTGGCAGAGACCCCAGATGTGGCTGTGAACACACTTATGGCAGGATCTCCATCTGATACAGCTATGCTGTGTCCCCTGGTAATGCAGGCTGGGTCAGCAACATAAATCTTGGAAGGTCCTACTGAATGCTGATGGTCTGCCTCAGGAGGATTTCCAGAGTTTGTTCAGAGCAGTATTGAAAACCTGAAACCTCAAAATTGCTGTGAGGGAAACCTTTGGGGAAAAGAACGCAAACAAACATGAGTTTGTCTGATTTAAATTCAATCTTTTGATCTGATTATTTTTTATTTTTCAATGTTTCCATTTTGCACTAGATTTTATAACTACTTTCTTACATTCTGATCCATGTTACAGTAGGATATAAAAATGAGAATTTGTTCTGTGGTAGAAACTGAAAAGTACTTTATTCTCAAAAGGAGGGATAGGATGTTTCAACAATTTTTCTGCTTGGTTTTACAAATTTTCCAGATTTTAATAGAAACAATTAGCCTTATTTCCATTTTTTTTTCCAATCTCCTAGCCCAACTTTAAAATATTAAATAATTAGAGAACAAAATGCATACCTGATGGGCAGCAGCTCCCTGTAAACAAATCCTGCCTCTAAGTTAACTACAGTTTTCCTGTTGATCAGAGAAGGCAAATTCTCACTGTAGGGCATTGCCAATGGGTGCCATAGACTACCTAAAGCTTGAAATTGGTAAATCATTATCAGATAATTTTTGAAAGACTTGCTTTAAATCAGCTAAAAATTAGGAGAGCAGATTCAGGAACAGTGAGGTGAAGTGAAATTGAATGCCCTGCAGAAATTATCAGAAATATCTTTCTGGCCCCTTATCAGGCATTGATTTTGCTTCAGTTCTGAGGTCAGTAGGAGGGGATGTGTGCAGTGATGTGCTGTTTACCTGCTCCCTGCCTGACGAGCAGCTCTGCTCCAGAAGCCTCCCTCACAGACTCAGCACAGGCTGCCTGCAAGCTGTGTTTTTCATTTACTCAGCTGTGTTACTTAGACACATTCTATGCATCAACTTAATTACCCAAGAATTGCAAGTGGGGCTACTAAACACAGCAAGGGTTCAGCAGCTGGAATATGAAGTGGCAGCTGGAAAATGAACTTAAAGAGGTGTTGTGACAGCTCACACTGTTCCCACAGGCAGTCCAGGGAAAGGTGGTGTCCTCTCACTTCACACTGGCCTCTGTTTCTATGCAAGTGACAAATTGGTGATGAACATTTGCTCTCTGCCATGAAGAGAACAGAGGAAGAGATTATCATCACTGCCCCCTCCCAAATAATAATGAAAGCATCCTCTTCATTTTCGTGGACTCTTCAGTATTTGATCACCTGCCCCTCTTGAGCAAAGTGTTCTCTTCCCAGAGACACATCCCATGATGTGCTAGACTTTCCAAAGGTTTGGCTTGGCTCCAGCTCGCCTGTGCACATGGACAAGAGTCTTTGGGTACAAAGAGGTCCTGACTTATAATGTCTCTTCTCTGAAAAGTTTTGTTGCAAAGCAGTTGCTCAGCAATGAATCAGAAACAGAGGAGAAACGATAATTCTCAGTCTCACTCATACTCCACTGTGGATGGTCAAATTCAGATCAGGACCAAAAAAAACCAAAACAAAAACAAACAAAAAACCCTCCCCAACCCAAACAAAAAAACTAATTAAGGCAGCTGTCTTTCCTAAAAAATGAAATGAGAGAGAGAAATCAAATGTCTCTCTCTGTCATATCCATCTTTACCTCTCCCCAGACATTGTTATCAGTCTGAATCCTGAGCTTTTAAACTGGGTCCTGCTGCAGGCAGCTGTAGGTTAGTACACAAAAACATACATGGTTTGGACAGGATTTCTCTGCTGATACTTTCTAAGATGGTCAGTTGCTGATCTTGGTGTTTTCCTCAACCCTTTCCATCCACTCCTGTGATGGCTGCTCACAGCAGGGTCACAGCTGCTAGGTGGGAGTGGAGTGCAGCTCCCTGCCCTCTCCCAAAGGCTGTGTTCTGCTCCTGGAGTGTTCTCCAGGCTTTCCGAGGAAGAAAGGGCTCCCACTGCAATCTGGGCATGGGGAAAAAATGAGAGGAGACAAGAATAACTGGGAAGAAGGAGGAATAAGAGTGCTCTGAGTCACTGAGCAAACAGACCAGTGGCATCCAGGCAGGCTGCACTTGCATAGTTTCAATCCTGTGCCCAAAGAGCCTTGGCTGTCCCAGACCTTGGCTGTGGTGAGGGTGGGGGAGAGAGGGAGGGGACAGAGGTAATAGTTTCTCAAGGACATAATGATCTTGAGCAATTTCTGTGCAGGTATAAACATGATTTCCTGCAGCACTGCTTGTCACAAATGTCTCCTCACTCAAGCAGGACTGAATGCATTTGTTTACAGTGTTTGATGCAAGGAAAACTTCTGACATGTGTTTTATTTATGAGGTGTCCTTACGTAGTGATACTTTTTGTGTGCATGAGGTAGGGAGGGAATTGGTTGCCTCTCCATGGCTCCTAATTTGAATGGCTGAGGATTGTGTTTATAGAAATGTGTGGAGGGATGTCTTAAAAGCTATACAAACCTGGGCTGTGCAAGATGGTCAGTAAAAAAGTGTCTACCACTGAGGATATTCACAGACCCTACAGCTTTCCCCAGAGCTCATCTGCTTCTCAGAGATGCCTAAAAGACAGCAAAGGTGGTTCTGGAAACAGGAGGAGAGATTCCAAAAGTTCCTCTGAGATCTCAGTTCCTCTGAGCAGATGCTGTAGGAATTTGTGGCAGATGGAGACAGCAGTGGAAGGGGACATGCCAGTGACCTCCTAAACCAGGAGAGCACGAGGACAGGAACAGCAGCATGGACAGAACAGTCCCTGTGCTCTCACTGGTGCTTGGGACAGCAGAATGAGCCCACCAAGGAGAGGTCTTGGCAAGCTGACCTCCTCCAGACCAACAGCAACCTCAGCATTTTCCAGTGGTTGAACTTGCTTAATCTGTTCCTTCTCTTTTCAGCTGGACATGGCAGACAACTGATGTGAGTGCAGGGGGTTGAGAGTTCGCTCTGGAATGGAAGATGTGGAGGACAAATTCATCAAAACATGAGAAAGGTCCGACCAATTCAGTCATCAGACACATCTTGCTCTGAAATCCCATTCTTGGCCTTGACCTACTGGTTGTGGTGCTTGTAAAAAGATAAAGGTATGGCAGATGCACATGTTTCTGGAATACTGCCTTCCTCTGGGATTACTGCACTCCTACTTCCTGGGCCAGGACTTGTACCCACATAGCCCTCAATAATTCCTTGTGTTGTGATCTGGTGGTGACTTTGTGAAGATGTCTGAACCCTCCAAGACTCTGCTGCAGGGACTCCCAAGAGCCGTGTGAGGAGAGGACTGATGGGGCAGAGAAGCAGGGAGCCCTTGGTAGAGGGGGCTGCAAGATGGGACAGGGCAAAGAAGCCCTTTCTAGAGGCTGAGGAGATGGTGGGTGCTTGGTTCAGGCAGATGGAACAGGCAGAAAGAGATGAGGAGGCAAAGCAGGTCAAAAGGTGAGCCCTGGTACAAGGCAGAAGCCAGAAGCCAGTGAGACACTGACCACAAGGCAAGGAAAACACAGAGTCTTGGTGAAGGCTCCAAAAAGCATGAAACTGGGCTTCATTGCCTGCTAGGTCAGGAAATAGTGGGAAACATGAGGAAGACATAAAGTACCCAGACGAGGAGATGGGAGAGGAGCAGCTGGGATTGTTTGGGGCAGAGTGCAGGCAAGAACTGTAGACAGTGGCATAAGCTTCCAACAAGAGCATGCACTGAGCAATGTGCTGCTCAAAAGTGAGTCATTTAAAGCCAGTTTGGGTGCATCTGCCCTGCAGTTACTTCTGTGAATGCAAGGAATTACTAGATTTGCTGGCATGGGCCGTTCTGCACAGGGTAGGTTACTATAGCACTGTTTACTTTTATGGCAAACAAACTTTTCCAGTGCAAGTTACCTTGGGGACAAGCCTCCCCACTGAGCAATAGTGATATTACAGCTCAGCCTGTGTTTGAGCCTTTCCTTAGTCTCTACTCCTGGGAGGATTTGCTGGGAAAAGACTTTAATAATCACTTTAGGAAAGAAAAATGTACCCATAGCTTCCTGCTGACCAAAGTGTAAGAGCTGGATGGGGTTTCTGTTTCTATTCAGGCAAACAGGTGGAATTTACCAAGAGTTTTGGCCCAGCTGAATGCAAACACATTCTGTGTAGGGATGTGGTGTAGAAGACAGATATGGGAGATTGAAGATGATGATGAAAAGGCCAAACAAGATTTTGAATTTTCTTTGTTTCATTTGGAAACACTCTCTTTTCACTCCATTCTCAGCCTCTTTTCATAGTCCCCTCCTCCTAAGTTTTTCTTAAGGGCTTAGGCAACTTGCAAAGAAATTAAGCACTTTCTTTGCAGAAGATCTAAGAGGTCCAAGTTAATTCTTCTTCCATCTCATCAAAAAAACCCAAAAACACACACAAAGACCCCAAAACAACTAGTAACAAGGAATATTCTACAGAATGTAAGTGGTGGAAATGAAGCCTGGAGCGTGGTAGGCAGCCTGGAGCTGAGCCCTTGGGAAGTGTCGTATGGAAGTGGAAATTACCACAATCTTTAGGAAGAAGAAGCAAGATATGTGCATGCTACTACTGGTTCAGGGTGGAGAAAGAAGCATCTGAGCATCTAGTCCCTCCTTCCTTCACACACAGGTCCATTGTGCTACAACTCTTGTGTGTTTGAGTGTAAAATCCACCCTGACCTGGCCAGGTGTGTAAAGCACAAGGCACTGGCTGGTCTATATGTACTTTCCTGCAGAAAACATCGAAGTCACTTCCCCTGCAGTGTTTCTTCACCAAATTAACTCAAGCAATGTCTGCAGTGACGTGGTGAGGAGAAGTCTCTGGCTGCCACCACAGCTGAGTGTCAGCTCCCTAAAGGGAAGGGCTAATTGCATCGGCTTCCTTGCTGCAAAGACCTCCCTTTGCCCAGCAAGCACTGATGTCTTTTGCCCCTGAAATATCCCAGTCTCTGTGTAATCCTACCCACAGCATTCAGGGTAAAATTCAGCCTGTCATATCCTGCTTTTTACATGAAGAAAACAATTAGAGACAGGTCTCCCAACACGGTCCTAATACATGGGGACTGCTGTGAGCCCCCTGTGGAATTCATGAGTATGTGGGTGACATCTGTCCAGGAATTCAGATGGCTTCTGTGGTCCACTTATCTGGATGTATCAGAGGACACAGAGATGCATTTGAATTTCCAGACAGGCTTCTTCCTTGCAACACATCTGCTGGTAGTGGTGGGTGTTTGCAAGGCCATTGCACTCAGCTCAGGGTGTGATGATCCCTCTGGACTTCAGCAGGATGCACTGCAGCTTGCTTTTGGCATCAAACTAATGTGCTTTGGCTTCCAAGTCACTTCTAACTGCTGGCCTGAATTTATTTGGAAGATGTTCTGCTTTGCTCTACAGTTTCTAGGTAGTTCATTGACTGATACAAAATCCCCCATCCCTATTTTTTTCTAGGCTGGCATTAGGCTAGGCTATTAGGAAGAATGTGTCAGGTGATAGGAAAAGGATTGACACGCAAAATACTTCTCTCCCTGAATTCACTTGAAGATTTGGAGGCGTTTTAGCATCCAGGTACAAATGTACATGTACATGATCCTGCTGGACACAGCACTTTTTGTTGACTTTATTCCAGCTACAGGGACAAAAGACAAATTTACTTTCCATCAGTATCACAGTGTTCTGCAAACTCTATCATCAGCACCCTATGTTATTCAAAAATTGCAAATGTCTCTTCTTGAGAACGAGCCACAAGAAAATGTGCTTTGGAGTTATAACCTGAAGGAATCCTCCTTTGACAGGCTGAGTGCTCATGTCACATGCAGAAAGCCCAGAGTAAGACTGGTTTACTGTGGGTTTGGTTTGAGTTTTTTTCCAAAGCCCAGTCTGTCTCCCTAGAGGGTACATGAGCCATGGCTAAAATCTCTCTGAGTTGTGCAGTGCAGCCCGTGGCTCCAGAAGCTGCTGAGGGATTTTGCAGCTGTTCTCCAGCAGAGATGTGTAATAACTGTGCAGTAACACACACGTATTTTCTTTCATAGTGGATGTTAATTTATGAGCTTGCTTAGAGCTTTAACACTCAGCTGGTTTACTCTGCACCTTTTTGTGTTATACATAGCATTTTGTGAACCAGGACAGCAACTGGATACGGGATTGCCTCAAATCCTCGGCAAGGTCTGCCACTCAGAAATTCCACCCTAAACCCAGTCAGGTCTTTTGTCACAGAGTATTATTAGTTCCCTCTAAAAGGTCCTGAGAGACACAAAGCACTTTTTTTTTTAAAAAAAAAACCAAACTCCTCTCAAATGGGAGGTAGAAAAAGTGATGGGAGGCTTATTTCTGGTGAGAAGGTGCAGACTGAGTACAGGACACCTTTTTCTGTGCTCTCATACTATACAACACATCTGCAGGTCTGAAAAGTCCTTCTCACATTTTATCTGGCTCAGCATTACTAATATTAAGAAACCACTTATTTGCTGCAGGGTCGAGGTCACATCACATGGATAGCTGACAACTTCCCTGCAAGCTACAGCCTTCTGAGAGGGACCATGAAAAACAGGCTTCATGCAAACACTGCTCTGCAAAATGGAGCTTGGGCACTCACCCAGAGGGATGGAAGGAAGAACCAATGTTTATGTGGTTCCCCCAGTATAGCAAAAGGGGATTCCCATGCAGTAGGTGGGCATCCTACTCACTGGGCTGGGGCATACAGGTAGCATCCAGTCCCTGCTTCCCTATCCTACCCACACATCCAAAACCATCTTCAACACTAGTCCCTTTCCCTCCGAATTATCATTGTATTTTCCAGTAAAAGAAGTCTTCAAGTAGTCCCAGGTGAAACAGATAACTAGGACTGAAAAAAGTCTTTTACTTGGTCTGCTTTTTTAAAGCTTTATTGGTTTCCTGAAACACACAGCAAACCAAAAACCCTCAGGTTTTTCAAGCATGGTTTAAGCATGTGGTTAACTTCCCCTGGTTTCTAAAGGTACTTTCTACAATACTTGGATATAAACTCATTCCCAAGTGCTTCATTGAATGAATTCCCCCTGTTCTCCAAACACAGGGAGAAAACCATGGCAGCAAGGTACCAAAGAGAGGGGCTGAGGGGGATCTCTACCTGGGCTTCAGCTAGAGCAGCCTTTGAGAGCTCTATTTCCAAACCCAGACAAATCTCCTGAAGTTGTTCTGACATGTATTGTAAGAGTAAATAAATAATCACATGGCACTTTATTCCACCACCAGAACTCTCTTAGCATGGGATACCAGTGGGTCTGGATGAAGCCTATTCTAATTACAGATAAAAGGTTTGATGCATGAAAAGAAGCTGGTATTTACACCCAATTATCTGAGGGAGGAGAGATAGGGATGCACTTCCTTTTATCATTTTCATTAAATTTCTTTTGAAATTAAAAGGCTCCTTGATTTTCTGAAGATGCAACAGTCTTTTCAACTCGCCGTCAGTGAGATACAGGTTGTTTTCCACGATGTGTTGTGCAAGTTCAGACAGTGGGATCTCTCCCTCCTCCCTTGACTCCAGTACAGCATTGCATGATGCTTGCTCATCCAGTTGCTTCTTTAATGTCCCTTTGCTGAAGTTTAAACTCCTGGAGCTGCATTTCATGTATTTCAGGTCTGAGGCACCCTGTGTTTGTAAACAGCCTCTGCCTTCCTACCACCTGAAGAAAATCACTTTGGGTGAAGGAAACCTCCAAGCTTTTGGGGCTTGTTAGGGAGGGGTAACACCAGCCCACTGAGTACTAACAGAAGGCAGCTGGACCTACTGATGCCATATTACCACAGAGAACTCTCAGAGGGAACAGAGAGAGGGGATGGGAAGCAGCCTGGTGGTTGTGTTATCCCAAAGAAAGC
The DNA here is from genome assembly GCA_013397555.1 of Urocynchramus pylzowi. Taxonomy (NCBI): domain Eukaryota; kingdom Metazoa; phylum Chordata; class Aves; order Passeriformes; family Fringillidae; genus Urocynchramus; species Urocynchramus pylzowi. The sequence goes on from VZRH01002486.1 coordinate 171,400, forward strand.
AGCTCTCAGGAATTGGGCAGAGCAGGATTTTGACAGCTCCACTGCTGCTTGGAGCCCAGAAGACCTGGTCTTTGTGACTCTTCTCCTTCCTCCCTGCCTTCTGGGCACTCTGAGCCCAGATTCTTTTCTTGGTCTTAGAATAGATCACTTGCTTCTCCTCTTCATTTCTCCATCTGCAAATTGGGGATGATGTGCGTAAAGCTCCCTGAAATCCTCTGCAGGGAGGTGCCACAGAGTGGAAAGTATTAGCTATCAGTATCCTTGTTAATATTCTGCTCAACTCTAAGTGAAGTCACATAATCCTGTGTTTGGGTCATCACTATTTGTTGCTATGGAAATGTGTGTTATCAGATACTGCAAATTCAGTGTCTGAGGACATCTGAGGAGGAGGAAAATCTTTTTTTGAAGAAACACTCATGTCAGTGGCAGGAGACTTTGTGAGGAAGAAGGGAATTTACCTATTTCTTTTGTTCTCCACAAATTGCTGGAATGAGTCAACACCAGCTCCCCACGCTCAGCTCCTGGAAGCCGGTGTCTCTTACCCGATGCACAATTCCAAAGGGACTGCACGTGCTGGGTGAATTTGTGAATGCATCTGGTAGGATCATTAACACCAGAGCAGAAGACAAATGCAAAGTATGTGCTTGGCCATATGGGTGAACGTGAGCTGCTTAAGACTGTGTGCCATAATAGAGATGGAAAGTCTTACGAGAGAAGATCAGTATCCCCCCACCTCTCTGGCAAGGGATTAAGGCAGTTGGTCTTTCAGGAGTATTCATAGAGTGTAAGGCCAAAGGGGACTCTTAGGTCACCTAGGCCAGCCTCCTGAATGCTGCAGGTCAGGGTGTTTCTTCCAGTGAGCCCCGAGCTCAGCCCTGTAACTTTGTGTTGAGGCTGCAGCAAAGCTCCCAGCCAGCCCAAAGAGGCAGAAGCCAGCAGCTCCCTGCCCGGTTTATTCAGTGAATGAACACTCTCACTGCTAAGGGTGGGTGCAGATCAAACCACACGTGCTGCAAAAGGGTCAAATACAGAATTTGGATGCACTGGACCAGTGCAGCTTCCTGATCCCAGCTGGTGAGGTTACATCACCCTGTGCCTCAGCCCCTCCTGGCTCCAAACCTCTGCAGGAATATGCCACTTCCCTGGAAATGTGCTTACTTACCAATTGTCCACATAGGCTTCTTTGAGGGAAACCAAACAGGCTTTTTCAGCAACTTCCTGCTCATTTCTATGTTTCTCTATTGCACCTGTGCAAAATCTGACAACATTTCTATATCTGCAGCTGTCCAACACGTGTACGTGGTCACTGTCCATCGTGTGCATTAGTCTATACATATAAAAAGCTCTTTTTGGATATACTCAGCATCACTTTCATTTCTAGACCTTTCTGTCAGGTTCCCCAGGCAAAGGCTGCTGTAAGAGAAAACAAGGTTCATGTTTTAATAATGTCTCTATTTGAGGTATTCCATGGCCATGCTCTTACTTCATGCCTAAAGATGAAACACAAGCCCTGCCTTTTTTGTCTTTGGGTCTCTGTATTGAGTGCATTCCTCATCCTTTACCAGTTTTTCACTGGGTTTCCCTCCCTGCCTCATAGAAAGCTGATTTCAGGTTGAAAGGAGGAAGAAAGGTGCCTAAGATCAAGCAGACCAGGTTGACTTTTCATAATTAAGAACTTTATTTTCAGCTATTCAAGCAGGTTGTAAAAGATCAGCAATACTTGGAGGGATGCAGTCATGGGCAGGCAGGGTTGATAAGAACCATTACCTAAACATCATATATATATATATATACATATATATATTTAGCAGGTAAATACCTGTATCCAGCCCTAACAGAAGGTTCTTGCAGTGAGAAATGGCCAACCTATGAAAAAAATGTAAATATGCTTTTAGGTATGTATGTATATATGTGGGGGCATATATAAATATATATATATATATATGTATATGTTTAATACATTTACATTAAATTTTCCATATTTAGTGGAAAGCTCTAGTGACAGACTTACTAAAGAAAGAAATATATGTTGTAATTGTATATTCTGCTCTATAAATTCCCTGTCTGCTAAGAAAGATGATACAGCTTTTATTTTGTGCAAGTTTCAGATTTACAACTCTGACAGTAAAGATCAGGCTGGGAATCTGAACAGCAGCTTACTATTTCTGCATCTCTACTACCATGGTGATTTTTGCCATCAGAACTGAAACTACCAATTACAGGCTGAATCATGAAACAAGACAGGATATACTTTGCTTTTCCATCCAAATCAGCTGAACCTGCAAAGCTCTTGGTACTTGTAATTAACATTAACATGCTCCAAGTCACATTTAAAAATCAAGAAGACATCCAGAACTGCCTAAGGTGTTGCTCAGCAGGAGCAGAAATGGTGAACTTAGATCGTGTTTGCAGGAAGCCATTTTTGGACACTTTCCATTGCTATTAGAAATTATTTCAGTGCCTGTGACATTGTTACCTCCTTCCACAGGCTGACAGTATTCTGTACAGATACTGCAGCCCAGGAAAGGTGCTGGTGGGGAAAACCAGTGTCTGTTTTCCCATGTGTGATGGGAGAATGCAGGTGCTCCATGTTTTCCAGCCTGGCAAGTTGATCTTCAGGAACCTCAGCCCTTCTCTTTGCTTAAGCACAGACCACAACTCTGACCTTGCAGGATGGTTTAGCAAGAATTATACAGACTTAATTGTTAGGGCTGTTGCAGGTAAAAACCCCAAACAGACCTATAATAACACACAACAGAGTGCCATATAATTTTAGAAATATTTAATACATCCAAATTCTGTATGTGCTAGCCACAATACATGCCACTCCTCACTAAAACTCTACTTAACTAAAAAGAAGCTACAATTTTGTAGCTTTTCTTCATGCAGTACCTTTAGTCAGGATTTGCAAACATTTCTGTATCATTCTTTTCCCCCCCAGGTCAACTTTTGATCATTTTGGCTGCTTGCAACAAACACTTGGCAGAAGGGGACAGCACTCAGATATGCTGCACTCCAATTATTTCTGTGAATTCTTGCCTCTGCTTTAGGGAGAGAGAAACCTCATTAGCTTGCAGGGAAAAGCAGCAAAAGGACCTCAACCACAGCAGGCACAAAGGGTACCCACAGATGCTCTAACAGCCCTGCCACAGCTGCATCTTGGTTTAGTTTTGTTGCACTCTGGAGTCTCCAGTCACAAGACAGGCAACCCCAGGCAGCTCAGCTCTCCCTCTTTGTTTGTTCTTGGAGTTACTTGTTTTTAAGCCTCACTAGGTACACATCAGATGCCAACATGAGAAACTCAGCCCAGAGCCCAGGAGTTACAAACCACATCAGCCAGACCTGCTTCTTTCACTCACACATCTCTTCTGAACTCCAGCCAGCCTGAGCAAAACACAGCATTTCTGCACACCAGTCCTGGCACTGCTGAGCTGTGCCATCAGCCATCTCCCATCTGGATTTCTACAAACCCTTTGATGGCAGCAAGTGCCAGGGACCAAGCAGCACAAACCTGTCGGGGTCTTCTCTGCTCTCTGAGATGACCCCAGGTGTTGGTGGAAGCTGCTTTTCCCAACCCAGCTGTCCAAGGAGGAGTCAGGAGTCTTCTGCTCATGTTCTCAGTGATGTTTATTGTCTCTTATCTGAAATATTTTCTGTCTGACCCCCGAGCTCTGGCTAGCAGGTCAGTCCAAGGGGCACTGCCCCCCAAGGGGCTGGTGCTGTCTTTTATGCTATGAACTACGTATTAGATATTTACAATTGTGTGCCAATCCCTAACACCTGTGTTAGACAGTGACTTTCTACTCTGAACCAATCTAAAAATGCCAACAGCACCTAAAAGATGGATGTCAGGAAGAAGAAGGAAGAAGGACAGGGCACGCCCCAATCCCTCCATCTTAGGGTTTTAAACCCCCCTGTACCAAATCCCCAATTTTTTCCTTTCACCCTCTAACTACTGCTACTGTGCTGTCTAAACTTTTGTGACTTGTGATTCCTCGTATAAGGTTGGTAATTTGTCCCATGGGCTGAAATCAAAGCCCCAAGTGTTTTTGGCCTCCTGCCAGGGTCGCCCAGACCCCTGTCTGGGGTTTGGGGCACGGAGAGGAATGTCTTGGATTCCAACACAAACCAAGGGACTGCCATGCACTGGAGAGCACTGCTGGGTGCTGCCAGCTGCACTGCAGGCTGTTGCTAAATCCTGCACTGCCCTTGGGTAAGGAGTTTACTCAATCAGTAGTTGATTAAGACATCTCCAGGGCACATTCAAAGGGATATAGGTGTTAGGACACTACAACAAACACAGTTTTTAATCCTGGGCTGGGCTGGGCTGGGCAGGAAGCACTTACAATCATAGGATTGTTAAGGTTGCAAAAGACCTCTAAGATGATCACCCAACACTGCCAAGTCCACCAGCAATCCATGTCACTGAGTGCCACATGTACACATCTTATAAATGCCTCCAGGGATGGTAACTCAACCACTTCCCTGGACAGCCTCTTCCTGTGCCTGACCAACCTTTCAGTAAAGAAATTTTCCCTAACATCCAACCCATGCACAACTCAAGGCTGTTTCCTCTTGTCCATCATTTTTTTCCCCTGGAGAAGAGGTGATTCCCACCTTGCAACAACCTCTTCTCAGGGAGAGGAATAAGGTAGAGGGATAAGGTGCCTCCTGAGACTCCTTTTCTCCAGGCCAAACACCTGCAGCCTCCACAGCTGTTCCTCATAGGCCTTGTGCTTCCCCAGCTTTGTCACCCTGCTCTGGACATGCCTACTTGTATCTGGTTTAGCAGAACTGGCTGGTAAAACTCATCCCCAGAGAGCACCATTACCTGACTCCTTTATGGAGGCTGTCTTGTGGCTGTGACAGAGCAGTTCTCTTCTCCTGCCCCAGCTCCCTAAAATTCCTGCCCTGGCACTGGCCCATGGCCAGTTGCCATTGCCATGGGGCTGTGTACACCAATATTTGCTGGTTTGGCTTCTCCATGCAGCAGAAGAGACGCCTGCAGCACATGCTGGTGATGTGCCTCATGTACTGCTGAATGTTTCCAGCCTGCTCCTGACTGCATGACTTTGGTCTGCTCTGTGCTTGTGTACAGACACCTGGGGATTTTCCAGCAAAACCCAAGTGCCCATTCCCTGCTTTTCTGTTCCTTTCCAGCACATTTAACTGGTGCCACATAAAGCTTAAGGGTTTTAACCGAGCAAAACAAAAATGATGATGAAATGAAGCCATGAGTCTACAAGGTAAGACCAATTGTGTATTTGCTACAGATTCCTGAGGGAAAAGTTTTGGGTTTTGTTCATCTTGGCTGCTCCAGAAAGCCTCTCAATTCACAAACAATTTCAGCAGTTCTGAATGATGACTTTCAGTTACCAGTGACATTTTCCATATCTCCTAGTAAGCTTGGGTTTCACCCTCCTGTTCCAGCCACTATATCCTGGACTATTTTCCACCTGGAAGCAATTCTCCACCTCACCCAGCTGTGTCTTCCTGTTCCTTCCAGTCCCTCCATCTCGAAACCTCAGCCCTTTCTCCCCCATCTCACAGAGCCGTCTGCAGGGACAGGCTCCTTTCCTGGCCCTCTCCTCTGCATCCACATCAGCAGAGCACTTTCCAAGCCTCTTCCTTCCGTGCTCTTTCCTTAGGCTGGACTCCCTTCTCCAGCTCCCCCTGCCACCTCCCCTGCTCTCCAGCAAAGCCCAGCATTCCCCAACTTCCTCCTGCACGAGCGGCCGCGGCGGCTTCCTCTGGCCACGGCTGTCCCAGACACTCTGGCTCCACGGCACACCCTCTGCATGCACAGAAACACCAAAGCAGGGCTTTGCTTTCTGATTCAAAAATGCAGCTCAGCTCAGGCAGCTGTGCCACTGAGGAAACCTGCAGTGCCTGTCACCCACTGTGCCACCGCCAGCAGGGACACCCCAGTCGGCTCTGCCAGCCATCATGACCCATCACTCATCACTGTCAGGCATTTGCTCGTGTCCTTATCATCCCTGTCTCCTGGAGGGCCTCTCTGACACAGCATGATGTTTTTCCAAACCAATCTGATGTTTTGTTACAATGCAGATGCCTTGTGGTTTGTAGAGGGCACCAAAATTTTAAATAAATCCATAGGAAAGCACTGTGCTTGGGTGGGAGTTTGCACAAGAGACAGGGAAAATTCTTCTGGAGTTACTGTCTGTGGGCAAGCTTGGCCCAAGGACCTGTAGGGAATGTGTTGGACAGACAGAGGCACATCTGTCCTGGGGAGCTCTGCTCACTCAGCTGCCCCCCAGGTGCCATGACTCACCACCCTGCACAGTCAGCTTGTGCAAGGAAGGGCAAATCCCTCCCTGAGAGTGGATCTTGTTGGAGCTTGACTGGATACAGGCTGCTCCAATGTGTGCATCACCCCCCTGGTCAGAGCTGTCAGGGATGGGGACAGGACCTGGCCACCTCCAAGCCCCCTTGGCCAGTGTGGAGCTGCTGCTGCCAGGGAAGTCTGGACCATCCCCAGCAGCCTGTGCCCAATCTGTGCCCACCTGATTGCTGGCAAAGGGATAGCCAAGCTCTCAGTACAGTTCTCTCCTTTGATGCTGCCAGCTCCCAGGCAGATGTGTGTTTCTAGGCCTCATGAACTCAGCAGGCTGGGAACAAGCTGCAACTTGGCAGAGACATCCAAAGAATATCCAGATGTTGCAGGAAGTTCTGTCAGGTGGGGTCAACCTACAACTAATTCAGTGCTGGTAGGGGCCATGGTGTTGCTAGCCTCCAAACTCCCAAAGAGAAAGTTATTTTAATTTCCTGGTGGCTTGTGGCCACTAGAACCACCAGGACCTTTTGTTCCCAGCTCTTGGAGTCTGAATGTCATTGGCCAAGCCCACTTTTAATTTACTTAATTTTCTGCTGTGATTTAAACTAGAGAAGTTTTGTTGATTTCCTCCTTTCTAGGCAATGTTGTGTAACACTCCTGGCTTGAGAGAGCTGCTGTGTCCCAGTCCAAAGCAGCTGTGCTGCAGTAGTGGATTTTGGTGATCCACATTGCTTAGATGGAGTGTTTGTCATCTATCTGGACACCCTTCAGCCTGGTGGGGGAACTCTGTGATGATAATGAGTTAAATGCCTTGACCTCATTTGGAAATTTTACTGGGGAACATGTGCAGAGCTTGGCTGGCAACGGGGAGGGATAGTCAGCCTGTTCTTTACATTTCTGTTTGCTTAAACTACATATGCTCTGGCACATGCTACCTGGGAAGCCTGGCATGGCTGCAAGCTCTCCATCCCAAACAAACCCTGGGTCTGCCCACAGCATGGAAGACTGCTTGGGGAAGTGGTGCCAGCAATGTCTAGAGATGCTTTCTGTGCAGGGATGTGACAAGAAATGTCTGGCTCTTTCACAGAGGGGTGGAGAGTGGAGTGACATGCAATCAGGAGAGCAATCTCACATCTCTTACCAGAGTGGCTCGTGCTAGTGCACTGAGGGGACATGAAGACACCAGAGGATGTAAAGAAGGATCAGTGAAGTCAGGCTGCAGATGGAAAATGAGTTTTGGGGGGTCAGTATGCTCTTTGCTTGTCAGACAGGAGGTGGAGAAGTGATTTAATCATGGGTGGGTGATTCCACCTGGAAGAGAACTGAACAAGGGGAACTCGAGGAACTTTTGAGTCTTGCTAGTGAGGGTGCAACATGAGCAAACAGCATGAAGTCTGGCAAACCCAGTAAGGAGTCCACTGACACCTCACCTTCCCACTTTGTTGTAACAAGAAAGGATATTTTTCTGCATGATGTGCTTTGATCCAGCTACTGGCACTACTCTTCAGTGAAGTGAGTATGTGCAACAGGGCAACTGTGCATGATGTGGGGAATACTCTGCCCTCTGATCCAACTCTTGCTCTCCCTCTTCCTGGACATTATGGAGAGGAAGTCCAGCTGCAATTCTCAACATGGTTATCCCACATGTGGCTGAGTCTTCAGAATATGACAGCAATATAACCTCAGGGCTCCTGCAGGACTAGGTGCATTCTAAGGGTATATTTTTTGCTCATTTACCACTTCCCTCTGAAGGTTCAGGACACTTCCAGTTCCCAACATGACAGTACAAAGTGACAGACTTTCACTTTGAAAGTTTTGAAAAATTTGAAAATTGAAGTGCTCCTGAAAACACACTTCTGCCTGTCTGATACCTGGCTGACTGGCCTTGCTGTCAGACCTCACATGCTCTCAGAGGGTGCACACAGATTGGTTTCTCCAGAAGGAAACAGAAGGAAATGTGGTATATCTGCAGAGGGTTGGATGATTCAGTGAGGAGTTCCCAGCAGCAGCCAGTGAAAGGATGCTGGGCTTACTGGAATTGCCCAGGTGTCATTTCCCCTGGACAGAGCACAGGCATAGGCAGCTGAGCTGGCAGGTTGGAATCACCAAAGCACAGTCACCAAACAGTTCTTTCTTTTGGACTCAGTTTGAACAACCCAGCAAAGTCAGACTTAGTGTAGAAGACAAGCAGGGGCCTTTGCCAGCAGCTGAATGCTAAGCCAAAGGGAATAGAATAGAATAGAATAGAATAGAATAGAATAGAATAGAATAGAATAGAATAGAATAGAATAGAATAGAATAGAATAGAACTATTTCAGTTGGAATGGACCAATGATGATCATCCAGTCCAAGTGCCTGACCACAGCAGGGCTGATCAGAAGTTACAGCATGTTGTTAAAGGCATTGTCCAAATGCCTCTTAAACACTGACAGCCTGGAGGCATCAACCACCTCTCAAGGAATCCCAGTATTTGACCACCCTCCTAGTAAAGAAATATTTTGTCATGTCAAGAGTGAAATCCTTCTGGAGCAGCTTTGAACCATTCCCATGTGCCCTATCTCTGGATCCCAGGGAGAAGGGATCAGCACCTCCCTCTCCCCTTCCCCTCCTCAGGGAGCTGCAGAGAGCAATGAGTTCACTCTTCAGCCTCCTATTCTCCAAAGTGGAAAAGCCCAAAATCCCCAGCTGTTCTTCACAGGACATTCTTTCCAGCCCTTTGACCAGCTTTGTTGCCCTCCTCTGGATGTATTCAAATACCTTAACAACATTCTTAAATTTTGGGGCCCAGAACAGTACATGTGAGGCTGCATCAATGCTAAATACAGCAGGAGAGTCCCCTCTGTTGATTCATGGATTGTTTGTTGGGAAGAGGATGAGGTGCTGCCATTCCCTCCCTGTTCCAAGAGGAGGACATTGGAGAGGAGCATCATCTCTGAAAAATCAAATGGGAATGTGTGTTTGTATGCATCTGTGACAGCAAACACCCTTCTGACACTTCATAACAGCAAGAAAAGCCACAGCCATAGAAATGAGGAACACAAAAGAATTTATTGCCCAGGACTCCTAGATTTACTGCCTCATAACTAATTTTCTTATAAGCTGTTTATAGTATTCAAATGGCATGCACAAGCCTTTGTGCTTCAAGTCTTTAAGAAACTACTTATGTTCGTTTTACACATTGTCTGGGAACTATTAAAAATTACTAATAAGGGTGTTAGCCCCTATCATGCTGAAGTTTTAGTCACAAACACTGGCAAGTCCTGGCCAAAAAGGTCATGGACTGTTCTTGAGCAATAAGTGGAAGCGCAACAAGAAAAGTGGTGCAACAGTTGTACATGGCAGTGTTTCCACATCCTCTTTTGAATCTAGACTCTAACTTGCTGAGGGTCAAAGTGAATACTCTGTTTGAGGTTCAAAACTGGTTCTATCCTCAGACCAGAGAACGAGAATCTTGACTCTCGTCCTCTCGTCCTCTTTTGCCTTCCTTGACAGCAGTGAGTTGCAGTTGATGGTGTCACAGAGGCACAACTCACCCAAGCCCTTTTCTGCCACTGCTGAGGATCAGCCCATTCCATTCCCAGATTCTGGCTGAGACATTTCAGTCTTGAGAGGATCAAGGCATTTGGTGTGACCAAATTGCTGGATGCAGTGCGTGTGTGAAATCCGATGGTCTGTGATTGCCAAGCCAGGTAAGACAAACTAATGGCCCTTTCTGGTTTCCAGCTGCATCATAGGTTGTGTTCATGTTGTTTTGTGGTTGGTGCTCTGTGGGGCCTGGAGCATGGTCACTTTTGGGAAAACCAGGGTGGGTCACTCTGAGGTGTCACAGCCAAGGAGATGTCCCCTCCAGGGAGGCTGTGGGAAGGCTCACCTCAAGGGGAAATTGCTGGGTGCACTGGAAGAAAATGCCTTGATATACTTCCAGGAGGGTTCCTCAGAGCCTGAGGGTGTTCTGCTTTGAAATGCCAATTGAGATTTCCCCTGGGTGAGCAGGATGGGTTTTCAGAGCTGTTCTCAAACTGCTCAAGAGCTCATGTATCTGCAGAGCATGCAATGGATTGTCTCCATGTGGAATTCCTACCAGCACCTGTGATGATTTTCAGGCATTTCCTTTTCCCAGGGTTGTCTCTCCTTTCTATCTCCTCTCCCATGCTGCAACCATGCACCCATCCCCAGCTCCAAGTGAGCTGCTTTGGGAGGGGAAGCAGGATCCCTGGGGCAGTCCTGGATGTTGGGTAGCTCTCATCTCAGACAGTACCGTGACTGCTGATGTGCATCACTAACAGAGCACTGCTCACAAGGGAAACTTCTCACGTGTTCTTCTTGGCTCCTCTGTTCTCACTCACAGCAATTATGTGTCTGCTTTTTGGCCTTCATTTGTGCTAAGCTGTTGTGCCTCAAGTGAGTGCTTATTAGCACTTCCTTCTCTGAAAAGGAGTGACTGCAAAATAAGCCAAGGGTCATTTCCCTTCCCTTGAGACCAGGAGACATCCTGGCTTTCAAATCAGGCTCCATAAATTTTAAGCCTTAGCATCTCATGTGTTTTGCCTAGAGAGGGGTGGAGGTTCCCCTGGAGAGAGCAAGGAAAAGAAACTCCTTCTGATGTGACAGTACACTGCCTGAGCCAGTGTTTTCAAGGCGTCTGAGACAGCACAGACCAGTGAAAAAAGCAATCATTAATATGCCAAGTGTGTGAAATGAATCAGAAGAAGTGGAAAAAGGAAGTGACCATTTTCTATTTCTTGCATCATCTTTACTTGCATATCATCCTGCAGGGTTGGGCTTCAGCAGGTGGAGCTGCTAAATATCAGCCAACAAAAAATGCTGCCAGTAAATAAAATGCTGCTGTTGAAAGTCAACACAAATAGACTGTGCTATGTGTGGTGAATATAAATTTTTAGACTGAAAGTACTCTTAATAGCTGCAGTGTTCACTATAAGGTCAGAAAAAAAGGATTCAGACTAATGTCAGAAGCTTGAAACTTCTGCAAGTTCATAAAAATCCCAAATTTCCCAGCACATGAACTGCCTTCTCGAAATGACCTGCGGGTTTCTCTAACTCATGCTGATTCTTTCTGCAAGAGATTCCAGTAGGAATAGCTGTCAGAGAACAAGGTGGTCCCTAACAAGTGATATCAGGGGTACATGTTAGTGGGACAATGTGGCAGGGAGCTGTGGTGGTTAGCTGGTTTCAGTGGTGAGGATGGTGTCATCCATCTCCTTCTGTTCTGCTCCTCTGATGGAGTATCCCTCTAGTGCCTGTGTTTACATCCTGAGAGCAGAAACAAGTGCTGCACCAAGGAGTTCCTCTCTGCCCCTTCCCTGGGGCTAGCTTTTCTTTTCCCCAACAGTCCCTTGCCTTCATTGAGGTCTCTATTTTAATTTCTTCTCTACAGACACAGCAGTGATGTTGGAATTTACCATATTCATGCAGGCTCGTGGCTTGAAGAAGTCAAACTTCCTAAACCCATGAGGTGCTTAGTGAGATTTTCACCCAGCCCAGAGCTGCAGCCCCACCCCCTCCCCCAGAAGGGTTCATGGAAGCAGTTCATGGGTAGCAGAAAAATGCATGCCCAGAGTTCTTTCACTCCATTCCAGGAGTGCATGTTCTGCATGGCCATGGCAAGACAGCAGCAGGATGGTTTCATCCTCAGGTAGGGACTGGATCACCAACACCCCATCCAGCAGCATAACCCACGAGGTGGGTGTGTGGGATGATCCCGACGCAGGAGCCGCACCCGAACACAAGCTGTGTGTGGCAATACAAGACCCACTTCTGCCTGAAAATCCCAGCACTGCTCAGCTATGGAACAATCTCTGCACAGAGGAAACCTGCTGTCTTCAGCAACAGACAGGGCCATGGGTGAGGGTGAGCCACAGAGAGAGGGGGAGAAGGAAAGGATCCAGCAGAATATTATTTCTTGATTCCTCTCCTGCAATTAAGAGAGGGTTGTGTTTTTCACTTTCACGTGCCTCAACTCCCACCAGCTGCATGCACCCACCCACAGCATGTGTGCTGTGTTTTTATTACAGCTGTAGCCTCAGGTAGCATGGAATTGGGGCCAAGCATACATTAGTAAAATTAGAAGAAATATCATCTGACGGGTCTGGACGGTGCTGTGGGCAGAGCATATTTGGCAAGACTGCTTCCTTCGCAATCCAGCCCAGAGACATTCCCTGATCCTATCTGAACAAGGACTGAATTTGCAAAACGAGTCCCAGCTTGTGAGCTGTGAGTCAGGGATGTCTTAAACACTGCCTCAGCATCCAACACCAACAAGCCCTTTTTATCTTGTTCATCCTGCTTAAATAACTGCAGCAAGCCCTCATGTTAACAGAGCAGCCTTGAGGGCCATAAGGCCAGGGGTTTTTTCACACCCTCCAGCACTTGCCCCTTGTGTATCTGGCCAGTTTTGACCCATTCTTGTTCTCTGCTTTGGTTCAGCTAACAGGACTCAGCTGCACTGCTCACAGACAGTGGTTTGAAACCTGCATCTGCTCCATATGGCCACATTCATGTCCCTCACTGCTGAGCCATAAGGATTCACTTCAGTGGGTTTGTCTGTGCATCAGCCTTTGAAGGATGTGTGTGCTTAAAATCAAGTATACTTTCCAACTTCTTTTCAGTACCTTCCTAGTAAATAAAGCCTCCTTCATGACTCAAGGGATTTCATAAATTGTCTACCAGGACAGGCCAGGACACGCAGGAATCTGTGGAATACCCTGTGTTTACATCCTAAGATGATACACCTCCATCATATCTGAGAAAACCTAATTAGAAATGTTGGATTTGGGAACCATTTGCTGGAAAATGGTGGTGGAAAACATCAGGTCAAAGGGAGACGGGATTTACATTGATCTATTCCAGAAAATCCCACCTGGTACTGGTATCATAGTGGCTCAAACTGTCCTTGCCCAAGTTCCAGTGAGAGACTGCACATGTGAAGGGAGTATGGATTCATGACTGCAAAGGTGCATTCACCTGGTTACCAGAAGGTGGAAAGAGAAAATATTATTTACTTGTGAAGCAAAGGAATTTAGGACAGAAGTTTGTAGTAACAGTGAATAAAAGAACAGTACTTCATTCACATGCAGAGCAATGGAGACAAAAGGCTGATTCAAAAGGACTACATGGGATGTGCCTGATGCCTTCATAGCCTTGATCTATCTTACTTCAAAAACAGGCATATCACAGGGAATAAATGAGTCCTGGGTGGTTATAAACAAATTGCAGTACCTTGTGGAAGACAGAGGGTCATACCCTCGTGTACCAAGGATGTACCACGATTTACCATTATCTCATGTACCAAGAAAGACACGCTCAAATCCAAATTTCTCAGAAGGGATGAGAAGGATCAGATTGGAAAGAAAATAAGGCAGCTTGAAACTGGCTTTTATCTTAAACATATTTTGCTCTTCTTCCACAATACAGTGCAATGCAGTCTTCCTGCCCCTTTTCTCACCTTCCTTTTGTTTTGCAGTATCACCCATTGCTCTTTACATGTCAGTACTGCCCACTATCAGCACCACGCACAGCAAACAACACCATTCCCCTCTCATGGGCTTAGGATGACTTATTTCAGAGATATCATTCAAGGGCCTTAAATATATTGGCCTTAGAGCTATTTTTATTTGCAAGTGCTTGAGCCAGACCTTTGATGTTTCATTTGGGTTCAGGGTAAAATAGAGAACACTATTTAAAATAACTTTTAAATTTTAAAATTTTAAAACACTTCAAATACACTGTTTTAAAATAGTGTTTTAAAACACTTTAATTTTAAAACACTTAAAATAAGCAAGAGCTGGTGGTTTTGTTCTAAGTGTTACCAGAAGCCAGGGTGAGACGCAGAAGAGGAAGGGAAGGGGATTGCCAAAGATTTCCGTTGGATACTTACTCTCTCCAGGGCTTGTAAATCTGTTCTCTAACCCTCTTAATCCCTCCTCCTGCAGGGGAGTATGGTATCTCTGAAATCTTCATGATCTCCTGCAAACAAAGGTTTTAATGCAGCCTTTTGTTTATTGTCTTTGCAAAGGAAAAGGGGGTCATTTTTCCTCTGTAGCCTGAAGGCTCGGGGAAGTTATTGAGTGTCCTATCCTGCTCTGCTTCCCATCCAGCATTTTGACAGGCATGGACTAGTCCAAATCCAGGCACCACCTTCTGGATGTGCCAAAGGAATGGAGCTCTGGGGTCCATGTCATGAAAATCCTCCAAAGTCAGGGTGGAGGTAAGGCAACCACAACTACCTTCACCTGATGCCTAAATGCAAGAGAGAAGGAGTCTGTCCTCTTCCAACCTCAGTGGATTGTACAGGGCATAATTCACATTCAAATCAAAACCCTCCTGTGACCATGTCATTGTACTGCCCACTTGTGCTGCTTCCTCTAATGACTTTTACTTACCTTTTACTCCATCTTTCAGCATGTGGGTAGACCCATCATTGTCTGCACCTATTTCAGGGACACTATGTATTAGAGGTAGACAGGTATAAACCTGTCATGTCTAGTATGTCTATGTAGAAAGAGGGAAAAAATTGTTTGTTTTTAAAAAAGGAAAAGGAAAATCTATAGAAACCATTTAAAATGGAAAATATTCTGGGAAGAATATTGGAAAATAGAAAGAAAAGTTTTGGGAAAAATGAAAGCAAGTCACATGCAAGTAAGCAGGGGAAATTCACAGTACAGCAAGAAGGTGTAGATGTTAAAATAGAAGGAGATTTGAATGCAATTGAACAGAGAATTTACCCTGTGGCACCTACAGAGATTAGTAATGTCACCAGGAAATAACATCATGAAAGTGGAATAACATGGGCTACCATCACTCAGGGAAAAATATCCCCAAAGGTATTCCCTTGGAAGCAGCCATGTAAAGGAAAGCTGGGAAGTGATATAGGAGGAGAATCTATGTGTAACTTCTGGAAGCCAGATTGTGAAATTCCCTGCCATCCTCAGTGGGCATCACCCTAATCTGCCTGTCTTAGATAGGGCTGGAAGATTGCTGTTAATTCCTTGGAATCTCAATGCCATACACTGCAAAGTCAGAGGCCTCAAAGGAGAGTAGAGACATAATCAGATCATTTGGAGTGGGTTTGATTCATGAAGATGAAGTTGGGCTTAGATATTAGCCTGCAAAGAGATAAGAAAATAGCAGACTCGATTCTGCAAGTATCTGAAGGATGCAAGCAGGGTCACACAAATGCACTTGAAGAGAGAGAAAATACAACATAATAGAAAGAAGAAAAAATTCCCTACCAGTATGGAGAAGACAAAACTAGGATATAGGGTCTTAAAGAAAATTCTCTTGAATGCCTTTATGTTTCAAATAGCAGGAAATGTCCTGTAGATGCAGTCTTGCTTGGATAGGATAAAAGCTAATAATCTCAGCTCAAACTTTTGAGACACAATGCTTCTTGATGAAAGGTTAATTTAAAAAGCAAGTTAATTTCTGCCATGGATACAGTGAGCTAAAAAAAGGTCACCTATTCTAGTTTTCTAAAATTCCTTTAAAAACATTGTGTGCAATGAGCAATCAAAGGAAAGCCAAAAAAACTGAGAGCCAGGAGTTAGCAAAATCATTAAAGAAACAGCAAAGAAATATAAAGAGCAGAATGCATTCAAATCGGCACAGAGGACCAGATGGTACATACCCAAGGGTATTAAAGGAATTAGCTGAAAAACTCTTAGGCCCATTATCCATTATATTCAAGTGCTCCTGGAGAACTGAGGGAGCCCTGGTGACTGGCAGAGGGAAAACATCACGCTTCTCTTCCAAAAGGGGAATTACAGATCAATTAACTCGGCATCCTTTCCAGGTGAAACTTGGTCTCTAATAACCAGAAAGCACAATTAGCTGTTCTGCAGGAGGAACAAAACAGAAATGTGTCACACACACACACAGAGGTCACGTTAAGAGGGGCAGTTGCACCCAAGTGATAGACTCTACAGACAGATTATACTCACAGTGTTGATGGGAGGAGGAAAACCACACGGAGTGGGAAGTGTTGGGTGGGGAGAGTGAAGGATAAGCAGCTGCTTATCCATCATGTGGGATGAGCATACAGCGTAGTGGAACACGCTGGTGGGAGGAAGAAGGGATATGGCCCCTTGAGTCACTCGGTAAATTTACCCTTGGGGGTTTCACTGGCTGACAAGACAACTGGTTTTACAGAGAACTCTTCTGCAGAAAGGTTCTTGATTTCAGTGAGTAATTTTACTCAGTTTCTTCAGACATAATATTCCTTTAGAACCTGATCCATCCCTAAAGGGTTCCATGCAGACACAGTTGACTCTAACAGTGGCTGGACCGGGCCCAAAGCATTACAAGAAACATGTAGGGTGGATACAGAGAATAACAATGAAAGAGATTAAAATCAGCCCCTACAATAGAAAGTGGAGTATGCTTATAAATATTGCCATGTTGGGCTCCTCAGGGACTCCTGCTGAGTTGGACATTATATTCATCTGCAGTAGCACTGAGCAAGGAGAAGAAAAATACATCAATCAAATTCAAAGATAACACTCAGCTGGAGTGTGAATTGCAAATCATTTATTAGAAGCACCATCCTAAAGGGATTTCAATAAATGAAAAGTGGGACATAGTGGGAATAGCAAGAAATTGAACAAATCTAAGTGCAGAAACATCCACAGGGTAACATTGCTCACTAAGGAGAGGTCAAAGCAGTAACCCCAGAGGCTGTGGAGAGGAGTAATCCAGAAGAGCTCCTTGGATGCTAATTTGACAGAAGCTACAGCTGATAATTCATTAAAAACACCCAGATCAATCCTCTTTTGAAGTGCTAATAGGAATACCACTTGGGGCAGGGCCTTCTGAAAACAGTGCAGCCAAACAGGTAATGGTATAGATTAACTGGTATAGACACGAGGGTGGAAGGAATGACCTATTTACTAGGAACATCAAAGGAAATAAACACACACATAGCCTGCAAAAAATAAACAA
The DNA here is from genome assembly GCA_013397555.1 of Urocynchramus pylzowi. NCBI lineage: Eukaryota > Metazoa > Chordata > Aves > Passeriformes > Fringillidae > Urocynchramus > Urocynchramus pylzowi. The sequence continues at coordinate 188,648 of VZRH01002486.1, forward strand.
AGGAAGGCAGCAGGGTACAGTCAGATACAGAGAAAAACCTTACCATGAAAGAATGTTGCTGGGTGGGAGACAGAACCAAGGCTCATCAGTAAGCAATGGTGGGGGCTACAGACATGGCCACATTCAGACTGGGAAGGGGATAAAGACCTGATAACTTGGATCTCCAGCAGGATTGGCTTGGAAATGTCTCCATTGTAGGGAAGAATAGGGTTTAAAACCACCATACACTCAGGTCCTGTGTGTGGTTCTCCATCTCCATGGAGTCACCATCTTGCTGCCTCTGGGATCACAGCATGTTTGCAGTCACATTTTTGGCAATGTTCCTTGAGCCAATAGACGTGAAAATGAAAGCAAAATCATCAGGGCTTGAATACTGGGGGGGAAAGGACAGTGGAAGGAATGTCACTGCAGGCAAGGTGGAAAATCCCAGTGGCATGGGGTTAAATGCTCCAGATGTGTACAGAGACTGACATCAGGCAGGTAAAGAAAAGCACATGAATTATCACATGGAAAAGCCCAGACCCAGCACAAACATTGCAGATGTCTTTTGCAGTGGTGCTAGTTGTTCCTTTTTCTAGGTGACTAATTAATGTGGGCCAGAGGAGAGATTAATCTCACCTTCTTTTTGATATCCATGGGGTAGTATCATGGATCTCCAGAGTGGGAACTGTGAGAAAGATATGCTACACTGCCATACCTCAAGTACTTAACTCCTGTTAGCTCTCAACCTCAATTGGACTTTACCACAGGCAGGAGATTAATGCTACACTTGAAAATACCAAGCAATCTGGAAAATATGAGAAGACTTAATGGGAATTTCACTGATTTCTTTACAAAACTGCTGGACCACTTGTTCCACCAATGCTCCCAGTTCTCTGTGTTGTCTGCCCACTGATTTCCGGCTGGGATTCACAGTGCAAATTATGATCCCGAAATCTCAAAATGTGCATGGCCAACTAGCAAATTCTTTGTTTTCACATACATCACCTCTAAGCCCTTATTAACAGGTGGCTTTGGGGACCCCACATCAGGATATGTCTGCAGCAGGCGCTCCGTTCTTGAATTTTCACCCAGCAGAGACACTCCTCATTCTTATCTGATCTGCACCACAGGTGGCAGCTCTTCACCTCGTGGCTCTGGCAGTGCTGCTCACAGCAGGCCAAGGAATTCCTGGCAGTTCCTCTCAGTGGAGGGGCTTTCACCACACTTCAGAGATGTGAAATCCACCCACGTGTTTGGGAGGGTGACAGCACATTAGAACCACACAGCATCACTCGAGTGCCCGTGACGGCAACTGGAGCAACACCAAGGGAAGCTCTGCAGGAAGGGGATGAGAAACTCCCTCCCACCACTTGACTGCTGTGGGTTGCTGCTTGGATACAGGTTGAGGCAGCCACTGAAGTCATGGCTGTCTGTGGGCTGCCAAGTTTCTAACTTGGTGTTTTATGGGGCTCTGTCTATCAAAATATTTGGGATCTGCTCATCTGTGGTTACTGTGCCGGTTTCAGAAGCGTGTGTTGGCTGCACAGAAGCCACAATAAGGCACCATCTTGCTCAAATGCTGGCTGAATTACCTGCTTTTTGAGCCTGGTTGTCATGGAAAAGCCATACATGTGCAACAAGCTGTTGAAAATAGCTTCTAAGGGATGTCGCAAGTCTCCAGAACTCCTACTCTGACTGGCAATGCAGTGCTTGCTTAAGTATTGTTTCAGAGAAACAATCACAATGGGAATATGGAGATATGTGAACAATTGTTGGATTTGAGACTTGTAATCAAGGACCCAAAGTTAATTTTAAAGGAAATTGAAATTTTCAAAGGAATTTTTTTTCAAAGGAAATGTTTCACTGTCTTATCTTCAAATTGCACTCCATTTTGGTGTTATTAAAAGAGAGGAAGGGCAGGCTCCTGGTTGAGATGATGGGACAACTAGTCCAGGGTAAGTTCCTTGTCCCAGCCCAGCTTTCCAGAACCCAAGTAATTCAATCCTCCTATATATTCCAGTTCACTATCAGGAGATAAGGATAATATTACTTTTCTCCACACTTCATCTACTCAATCTATTAAATAATGGGGAGAGACAGAGAGAAGATTTAATATAAAGATGCACAACCTCTTGCAGAGTGGAGTACCTCATCTTGATTAAGGACTTACACATTACTGATGTTTACATTTATTTCAAAGTCTCAACATACTCCTTTATACAAAGGAAGACTACTACAGAAAACTGCAGTTATGGAGCACAGTTAACTAGATATTACATGTATCTGTCTGGTTTAAAGAGCCATATTTATCTGTCTAGGTGTGGGCAATGTGTTAGAGGCTGAGTGGTTTAGTAAGCAACCAAGTCTTGTGACAGAGAATTTATTGTGGCTGAAAGGCTGAAGACTAACTCTTCATTTTCACATGATGATTCCAAAACTAGCTATTATTCACTGTACATCTACACCATGAAAGACTAACACATATAATTAAATCTAATACAGGTATTTTAACTGTTTTGGCACAGATTACCATAAGTCTATTTAAATTCACAAGTATCACACATATTCTGTGTTCTGTATGCAAGAATAAAAGTGTAAGCTATACTGTTTCCAAACTGTGATGAGTCAATGATAGACTATTTAAAGCTTCCTATTCAGGTGAGTTGTGAACCCCATGTCTCCTTTCAAATTTATGATCTTCCTTCCTGCCTTTAATTGTCCTAGTTTTCCTGAGGAAATCAAAACATAATGGTATAAACCAGTCATTTTGTTGTACATAATGTATATGATTTGCCTTTAAACTTCACTGGGTTTTAGCCATTTAAGGCTAAAAATGTAGAATCTGTGTGCTGTGGGCCTGAGTCAGTGCTGTGGTGATGGTGAGAGGTTCTCCTGCCTGGAGGATCATACAATTCTACAATCATACAAATCTCATACAATTTAGATGCTTGAAACTCAGGAGCTTAACCTATGTTCATCACCACAGTCACTGGAGAAACAACTCTCAGAGCAATTCTTCACCTGCTCTGCTGTGGTTGTTGTCAGAACCTGAAGAATCACCAGTGTTGCCAAGCAGGCAATTAACCCTTCCTGCTGGAGAACCCACCACAGTGTGACAATCTGGTTATGCAAAAAAGGCTCTGCCAGAGTGCAAAGGCTTCACACATCACTTTTGCAGTGGTGCTATTTGTTCCTTTTTCTAGGTGACTAATTAATGTGGGCCAGAGGAGAGGTTAATCTCACCTTCTTTTTGATATCCATGGGGTAGTATCATGGATCTCCAGAGTGGGAACTGTGAGAAAGATATGCTACACTGCCATACCTCAAGTACTTAACTCCTGTTAAACCCACCAGGTCCAGTGTGATCAGCTCCCCTGGAATGTGTGCAGTTACCAGGGAGCAGTCTGAGGTGATCCACGTCCTTCCACACAAGCCATTCCCACCAGGTCATACACAGATTTCAGGTTCATACTAAACATTTCAGGTTTAGAACTAAAGCCTAAAGTCCTTGCTGAGGGATCTACTGTGCCTTTGTATACAGCCTTCAGCAGGGGCTGAGTTGCAGACATGTCTGAGGTAAATTCTCCATCCCCTCTTGCCAGCAAATAGGAGAGTTTAATATTTCAGTCTTAGTGCTTCTTATCCATGCCTGCATGAGTTTATTTTAATCAGTGGGGTGGAAAGGGAAGTGTCAGTGCTTGCAAACCAGGAGTTCTTGGCAGTATTGTTGCCACTTTTGATTTATGTTTGATACATAAATCAAATTGTTCTGTTTCTGTTCTCAAGTTGTTAAGTGACCTGACACAGAGCACCCAGAAATCTCTGGGTTTCAGAGCAGGTCTGTGATGGGTTTAATGCATAGACCAAAGTATATTGATAAAGCATGAGATCTTCAGCTAAGCTGAAAGTTTATCCCAAACATTGATCTACATCAACATTACTTCCATTGACAAAATACCCTTTAATATTATGCCCCATCTGAATTTTTCACGGGAACTAGTTAATTCTCCTTTGTAAACCCTGTAGAAATAGCAGGCTTATATTTTATGAGAACAATTAGTTGTACTTATCATTTACAGATGACACCAATCTTTACAATACAGCTTTCACCACTGCATCTTATTTAAAGAATTAAAAATACATAAGGGAAACAGCGTTGGAAATATTGATTTATTTTTTTTTAGGTAGTCAAATGCTGAATCACTATAAAATATACACTGTGCTCTTCAACCTGCTACCAAGGAGAGTGAGAAAGCAGGCTCCTTTCCCATGTTTGTCTGTGTCATCCTCTCATGGTGCCTGTTCTACAAACAGCCCCATTTGTGCATTTCAGCATTGACAGGCTTGCAGGTGGAACTCCTGTGTAAACCAAAGGTGAGACAGATCCTGGCTCAGAAGAGCAGTCCAGGTTTCCTGATCTCCTCTCGAGGCTGCTTTGCTAATATGGGGGTGATGAAGACATTCAGGTAGGTAGGACTATTCACAGTGGCCATTCTGTTTGCCAAGCACAGCCTCTGTGCCCACTGAATATTGATTTCTTCAAATTTGGTGGCTATCTAAGTTTCTGCTTTTTCATAGAATCATAGAACAGCCAGGGTTGGAAGGGACCTTAAAGATCATCCAGTTTTAATCCTTTTGCCATGGGCAGGGACACCTTCCACCAGACCAGGTGCTGTGAGCTCCATCAAGCCTGACCTTGAACACTCCAGGGATGGGGCAGCCACAGCTGCTCTGGGCAACCTGTGCCAGGGCCTCAGCACCCTCACAGGGAGAATTTCTTCCTAATATCTAATTTAAACCTATTTCCTTCCAGTTTGAGTCTATTCCTCCTTGTCCTGTAACTACATGCCATTGTAAATAGTCTCTCTCCAATGTATACATTTTGTACACATTCTTTACTATATTTTGTGCATACTCTTTAGAAGATGTAGAATTTGAGTTGCAAAAGCAGGTCCTGCTTTTGGGTCAGCACTTCTGTTCATTCATTTAAAATTTGTTTTTCTTAAACACACATGTGACAATGCATCATTCACTTTCTACTCATTTACCCCAGAAGACCATAAAAATACTGTTAAGTAAGACGTGGAGCAATATTAATAAGATTTAAATTATAATTACTGCCCACAGGACATAGATACAAGTTAATACACCTCCTTCCACACTACTGTAGGACATATTCTGTTTTCAAAATATCCTAAATGAATTATCTTCTAAAGTCTCTGCTGCTCCCATATGTTGCTTTTAAAATCAGATGAGTTTTCCAGTTGGTTTTAACATCTTATGCTGTGGCCAGCTGATGTAATTTGGCATAGATCCATTATACCATTGGAAATATGTCAGTCTATACCAGCTGAGATTACAGCACAGTTCTAATTTTAAATATACTTAGCATCTTTTTAATGCTTTCTCAAACAATGCTAGTAAAACCTGTTTTATCTCAGTTTCTGTCCTCAGTAAGCATATGTGCAAAAGTTAACATCTTGGAAGAGAGGAAAGAGAACAGGACCTGTCCCTGCTCAAACTTTAAGGCAAATATCCCTCATGAAGTCATGACAGGAGGGATTGACTTTCCATAAGACCAGTGGGATAAAAGAGTATAACTTACTATTTTTAGTGGTTCTGAAAACAAAGCTAAATTCAAAGCATTGAAGAAAATCTTCTTCCATGTTTCAACTCTGGAGCTGCTTAAATTATTCACTGTAAATACATGACCATACTGATTTAGCACTTTTGCTGTTCTTTGTGATTTTGTTGACTGAGATGACCTTGATTTGCTGACTGTTCAGAGCACAGTTTTGCCTATTAAATAATTTTCAAATGCTCACCTTGGACTGCATAAATCTATTACTGAATTGCTCATAACAATTCTTCCCTTGAAGTGCCAGTCTAGTCATACCAAAAAGAAGTACACACACATTGTTCTCATGGGCCCATGCAAAGCCCTGATGTGGCAAAGCTTTCTACTGGCCTGGAGTTGCCACATGCTGGTGGGCCCTTGTGTGGTGTCTCATCTCCACCCCCTCTCAGGAACTGATGGTGCTGTGGGATGGAGCAGTTAACTCCTGTGTTCTCCCTCATCCTGGGTTCATTTTCCCCTTGTCTCTTTGGGATGGTTGTTGGTACCATGAATGAAACCAAGCATCATGAGCAGGGCTCTCAACAGGGACTGCAGGCTGGCCTAAGGAGGGGCTGGAATGAAGCTTTCCCAAAGGTGTGTCAGCTCCAGGGGTGGCATTCCAGCACAGCAAAATCCACTTTCCCTGCTAAGCTCACCCCAGCACTGGGCAGTGCAGTTTAGACCCACAGTGGGATATATCCTGACATGCTATCAAGCTTGGCACTGCAGACATTTCCCACTTCTGTGAGGGTGTTAAGGTAAAGCATGGATAAAAATGGGTGTTGTCAAAGTGGAAGGTGACTTACTTGACTAAATGTACCTTCTGGAAGTTCAGTCCTTGTGGGAAGACTAGCATTTAGGTTGACAGCAATTCTTATTCCCAGATGGTGTGGCCCCTTAGGTACAGGTGTAGGTGGTGTGGGCCCCTTCAGGTGTGCCCCTTCAGGTGTGCAGAATGGGGTTATCACAGCTGTGTCCTCCCAGGGTCAGTGCTGGATCCTTTCCTGAGGAAAAAGTGCCCCTTTTGGATGCTTTCAGAGTGCTTCAGAAAACTGTGTCTGCCACAAAAACCTGCTTGTGCTCTCAGGCATCACATCAGCCTTTTCCGCTCCCTTCTTCCTTCTCTCATCTTATGGAGCACCTGATGCTTTGGGACTTTCTCTGACTTCAGAAGGGAAAATAGGGATTTTCCTTTTTTAAAGCATTTTTTAAAAATCAGAAACCTTTAAATGTTTGTCTCATTCATAATATGTCTAAAAGCCTGTTTAGGAACCTTCAGCTCAAATCTGGTTTTGTGAGAGATAAGTGTGAGAGTGGTACTCCCAGGCACATGGTGTGATTCTTGGGGATGGTGCTGTGCAGGGCTAAGAGTTGGACTCGAGGATCCTTGTGGGTCCTTTCCAACTCAACATATTCTGTGATTCTGTGATATCTGAAATCTGCTCAAGTGTGAGCAAGACGGATGCCACTTGGGAAATGGGGATTTCAACATGAGGACATTACTGTGCTGCTTTTGTACAGCAACAAAATAATGCTTAAAGGTCTCTTCTGTGCATGCCACTTTCAGTATGTTGGGGAGAATATATTTTTACATACATAAAAGCATACATAAAGCAAAGCAAGCTCTGAGAGGCTGCCAGCTCCCTCCAGATGACATAAAAATGCCAGTACCTAGGAAGAATATGTTAAAAACCTAGAGCTGTGAGAAATAGTAAAATGCAGAGCACAGACTAGAGTAGTAAAACTCTTCTCCACAGCAGTTTGGGGATATCTGTGTGCAAGGTCATGCTGCCTATAGCTGTCCTATTTAATGTCTGTCTTGTCAGAGATTACAACACAAAAAGCTTTTGGTAAGTTTTGGGCTGATGGTCATGTCCAAAGGGTGTTTAAAAATTCCCCTTTAGACCTGAAGGAAGCACTGCTTGCCAAGGGAAGTTAAATGTCAATACAAACACAAATGTAAGTGGTAGCACTGGTATCCTTAACCCTCTCCAACAATGACATTTCCAGCACTCCCTGCACAGAATGCACCTCTTTGAGGTCTGAGTTGAGTTCATAAGACATTTGAACTTTATCCTGTTGTAGTTTAAGAAAGTTTGGTTGTGTTGCAGCCCTTGGCAATGCTTCCAGTCTGCACCAGTTGGACACATCTCCCTGGCCATCAGTCTTTGCAGTGTGCTGCACCCAGCAACTGGCAAATATTCAGTGGTTTCTCTGCTGCTTGTATTTCTCCTAATGGAACTCCTAAGTAACCTAATTGGCAATTCCCATTTTAATGAGCTCCTTATTATGGGGTTAATAACCTGCATTATTTTGTGCGGTTCTAGCCATTAGCAGCTTGATGTTAAATGGTTTTAATTTGTTTTGATGCACATCTGTTGACTTAGCGTCTCAAAAAGTAAATAGTTCAGCGCAGATCTGATCAGGAACAAATTTGGCATATGCCCCTGAGGTCCTAAATGCAAGCAGCAACCCTCCCACTGTCTGCCCTCTTTCAATTCTCCTCATTAAGACTTTCTCAAGACCCAGCAGGGTGCATTTTTCCAATATGATGCTCTACAAAGTTGTCCTGCCACTGCGGTAATTGGTGGCGTGCTGCTGTAACCCAGCAGGCTGCTCTCAAAGCATCTCCCTAAGTGCTCAGCACAAGGACTGAATTGGCACTAGCACCTTGGGAAGAAAAAGAGGAAAGAAATCTGAAAAGGGACCTGAATGGGTGGGGGAAGAGTAGGAGGAGGAGGAGCGGTTCCCAGGGATTTCACACACAACTTCTGTTGCTATGGCAATCGCTCTGTCTGTCTGTACTTGCTCAGAGCAACAGCTTCATCCAGAGCCACAAAGTCAGGCAATTTTGGTAGGGCCCTTTTGGGGTGTGGGGAACAAGCGATGGGGATGTTTAAGCCAAAAATAGGTGATGTGTGTGGGGGTGTGATAGAGAGAGAAGAAGAGTTTGAAAATATGCATTAGCCTGGTGCCTGTTCTCACCAGGGTGATGCCAGGGGCATGTTTGTGTACAGCACCCAGCACAGCCACCACCTGAGTTTCAGATGGAGCTCCCAGGCAGAGCCACAGTACTGATAAAGCAAAAAGGTTTGGGTCAGGGAAGTGAGAATTCAGCCTCCAGCATGTGGAGAAGCTACGAAACGTGTCTCCTACCCAAGCGTCTCTTTTACGTGCTCTGAAAACAAGTAGGATGGGAGAAAGTGTTGAATCACAGATATTGTCCTTGGTGAAACACCGTCTCACCCACAAATTGCTTCCAACACTAATAGCAACACGGCACAGACAAGAATCTGTGGGAAGAGTGAGTCACTGGAAATGACATATTTATACAGCACCCCTCAGCATTGTATTATGGCATCTCTGCTTTCAGGCATCCGGTCCTAGAGGTCCTGCTGCACTCCAGACCTTGAGGATATACTCAGTCTTCAAGCTCTGCTTAATCTTGGCCTTTCCAAATATAGTAGCTGGTCAAAGATTCCTCACAACAGAATCACAGGTGGTTCACTTCCACTGACCTCCAAACAGGCCAGATTTCAGCTGTGGTTTGTGATGCTGTATGACCACAGAACAAGAGAGCTGCAGCATAAGTCTGACCTGCCTGCAAGTAATCTTGCTTCTGCAGAAGGTGTTTTCAGCAGGGCAGAATGGAAAAAAGACTCCATACCTTCCCACACCCTTTTCACCGTGTGATTTCAGGAAACTGCTCCCTCATGATAAAAAGCTCCTGCAATAATGCACCCCGAGGTGTTGGGTTTTAAGCTTTTCCAGAGAACAAGATGTGTCCTGCTTTGAGAAGTACTCACCAGGGTGTAGCTTGCCAAGTGCTGGGATTCAGACTCAGAGAATTGGTGGGTTTTTTTCCTCTAAATTGAGCTGGATCAAATCTTCATAAGAAAAGAGTACCTTGGCACAGCCTGGAGAGAAAACAGAGATAATGCCAGTTGTGTGTTAACTTTTCAACTGGCATGTATTTTGTTGTTTAGAGCTGGTATTAGAGGGATGTGATCTCTCTGGTGCCAGAGAGGTTAATGTAACTGTCACTGCAATCATTTGAGTTAGGCAACACATATCTTGGTTTAAATCATGCTTCACATGTGGACTTAGAGTATTGAAAGCATTTAGGATTTCAATCCACACTTCCTCTTTCAAGTCAAGGCTTCTTTCAGCTTCACCAAATACTTTTGAATGACTTTTTTAAGAACCTGAACCAAGTTGATACAATTTCCAGCATGCAGAGCAGTACAAACTCTGCACCCCGTGAGTCTTGCTCTGAGCATGGCAGTGCCTGCATCCTTCCCTGAGCCCTCATAGCCCTCAGCAATGGTCTGGAGGAGCATCTGCTCTGTTTCCCTGCATCTTCCTAAAATGCCTCCTGGCTTCATGTGCCCTGGAGTCTACTTTTATCAGGAAAAAATGTGAGGTGCCCCTCCCATGTCGTGGTTGCTGGTGAATACAGCACCATGAGGAAGGGAGCCTCTGACTGGGGAACACTCCTGACAAAAAGCCCTGCTCCAAATAAATACCAGGCACTGCCCCCATTTTGTCAGGCCACACAGCTTTCCTGGCTTCTGCTGGCTGGAGCCATCTGAATCTCCCTCACTTTCAGTAGCAGGATGGGTTTTTCACAGCTGTTGAAATATTCCACTTAAATACATGGACTCCTAAAGGGTTTGCCTCTCCACTACAAAAGTGAGAAGTAGTAGAGCCTATCTGAAGTCAACTGTCTGCAATCATGTTTCTCTTTGAGAAAAATCTCACTTTTTCCAGAGGGCTCCCCTAGCCTGGAAGCCTGGAGATAAGGAGGGGAAGATAAAGGCTGTGCTGCAGGGCTGTTTGCATTGGAAGAGACAATAAAGTTGATGATAGTAAATGCTGAGTGTATGAGACTGAATGGATGGATGGAAAATTACTGAGATATTATATGCTGCTTTATCTTGGGAACTGAAGTGAATGTGATTTCTAGCCCAGCATGGTGTGATACTGGCTGAGCTGCATCCTAAGATACACAGGAGAAGGCCTGGCCTCCCCTGCCTGCCAGCCCCCTGCTCTTCTCAGGGTTCTCTTCCAAGAGCTTCAGCACATGGACAGAGGGTGGACTGGCAAATCTACCAGGACCCATCCAGCTGTCAGGAATCCTGTCCTACCTGTGCCACCCCTGGGAAAATCATGCAGAACTGTTCCTCACTTTCCTTTGATTTTTATCTGCGTCCTTTTGGGGTTCAGAGCCTTCATCTGCCTGTCAGTCACTCCATGTTAATTTGTTTTTTTTCAGGGCTAACAGCACTTCCCTTCCCACAGCCATGTTGTGTAGATAAACAGGGGATGCCTGAGGGTGTGCACTCCCAGCCTTTCTGGCAGAGCAAACCTCAGGCCAGCACTGGGAGTTGGCCACTGGGGCAGCAGAGCAAGAGGCTGTACTGCTCTTAAAACAACATCCAAACCAACAAATGAGAGAGACACTTCCCTACCATCTAAAGCCTTCCTAACCCTTTCCCTCACAGCTCACAGCTGCCAAAAAAAGTCTTAATGGAGCACTGAGCCAAGTGAATGGAGGCACAGTGACACTTTCTGTCCTCCAGCCTGAGGGTTGCTGTTTTGCACTAGAAACCTCCACGACAGTAGGATGAATTCTGAAATGCAGGATCCACAAAAATGGAAGGTTGCTGATGTACCTGACCTGGAATTAGGGTGGAGCCTCTATCATTCTTTTATATTTTTCCCTTCCTTCTCTTCTTCTCCCCCTCTATTTCAGTGAGGGGCTGACGGGCAGGACTGGGACCAGGCTGCATGTGGGGAAGTGCACACAAAGCCCAGAGGATGCACCTGGGTCCCTCCCAGGGAACTGAGTGCAGCCTGTGGGTCACCTGTACCCAGCAGCCAGATGTGCTCCCCTTTAGCCCCCACACAGGGCTCATGCATCCAAATACAAAATGAAGGAATGGTCTGTGATGAGCTCAACAGCAACCTGCACCCTTCTTTCCAAAACTGCTGCAGAAGCACAATGGGCACTGCAGGGATTACAGCTTTGGTTTGCTTTCCATGAGGTGTTTCCAAAGGAAAGCCCTTGAAGTATTAGGAGAATGGGAAGGGTGGAAATATATGTATGGGTTACATTCCTCTCAGACATAAAGCAACTGGGACCACCAGGAAATAACTTGCCCCTTTGCCTTCTAATCTGAATCAAACCTTTTTTTTTTTCTTTCTTTCTTTTTTTTTCGAAAAGGCACATCCTTTCTAGAGGTAGGTGCAGAGTTTTTCACATGTGAACTTCAGAGCTCTGGATGAAGTTCATCAGTTTACCCTCTGGAGTCTGAGAAAATAGCCCCTGTTTCCAAGAGGACTGGAAAATGGAGACAACTCAGCCTGTCCCAGCAGGAATACTGATCCTCTCTGTGCTTTGGTCCATGGTTCAGAGTCTTCTTGCCCAATATGCTGTTTCCTCACACGCTTGGAATCTGCCTTTAAAAAGGACAAAAATTATACAGATGTGCATTCCAGGCATCATTCCCACAAGAAAGGACGGTGGCCAAATTAGTCTGGATTTACACCAGCACTGTAGGTCAGCCCAGATGAGAACTGAGCTCAGCAGCCATCCAGGAGCCCTGGAAGGGTCCTGGAGACACCACGTGTCCACAGTCGCCTCTGCAGCAGCTGCTGCCTCAGTTTCCCCATTCCCAGGAGGTCTGGAAGGAGGCTTTAGCAGGGCTTGGTTAGTCCTCAGCCCATGGGGAGGAGGTTACCCTGTATTTTCACATTTCACACATAACTGAAAGGCTGGGAAAAGGTTCCAAAGCTTTGATCACCATCCAAGGGGCAGCACTTGTACTCCAAGATCTCACTCTACAGTTTCATGACCCACGTGAGGGTGTTTCTCATTACAGTCTGCCCTGCATATTGACCCTGCAAACTGGAGATTATATATATATGTACATGTGTGTGTACATATATATATGTGTGTGTGTGTGTGTGTATATATATATATATATATGTACACACACATCTTGCAGAGATTGCTGGGTCAGAGCTTTTCCTGGCATAAACACGTGCAGGTCCAATAGGGCCAGATGGTGTATGCCAGAAAACAAGGCTCTGTGTGACTGTGGAAAAATCTCACTGGGATGGAATTGTCTGTGACATTTTACTGCATGTCACATTGTTAGTGAAACTGAGCAAATAACTCGCCCTAAATCATCCAGCCACATCACTGCTCAGAAAGCCAGCATGGGACTGATAAATATTCTTCTCCTGAGCCCCAAATCTGTGCCAGGACATGCTGGCCATGCATGATTGATTCCATGTCCTGCCTCCCCAGTTCACCAGGGAAGGATTCCCTCCACAAGGCTAGAGAGGAGACGAGCTCTGCCTTGGAGTTTGTGTCCCCCCCGGTCTGGGCATGGCCAAATTACCCAGGAGCAATGTCCAGCACTCACAAATTAATTTCCCATGACTCACGATATAATCATTGCTGCTGTAATTCATGGTATGACTCCCAGCACTGTGCTTCCAGGATTCACCACCTGAAATTTGAGGAGAACTGCGAGGGCTTGATTGGATGTGTGGATTGCAGGGCGTCTCCCAGGGATCTCTTGTCCGTAGAGCAGAAGGCGCCCACTTCTCAGCTACAAATGTTCCAGCCCAAAAGTGTGGTGGATTTCCTGTTTGCAGAGACCCCAGATGTTTGCTTTAAAATTCACTCCAGCCCAAATGTTCAGGCTGGTGTACTTGTTCCCTGGACTGTTTCCAGAAAATGGATGCAAAAATGGAGCCGGGACAGGAGTGACAGGCAGGGTTTATTAGTTCACCCTGTGTGAGTCAAATGCACACAGACAGTGTCTGGGATTTGACCAGCCATGGTTGGAAAACTTGTAGGAATCAAGTAATGGAGATGGTAGAGGAAATCCTGTCATTCATTGTTTTAGTCTTACTGATGTCACTTTTATGTCCCTTTTATCCCTTGTCTCGTCCAATGCTTCCAGAGAGAAAGTTGTGACTGACAGTTTTGGTCAGACAACCAGACATGACGTGCAAGAGGTCAATTCATCCTCTGTTTGTCAGAGAGGAAGAGATTTATTTGCTGTAGGTACATCCGGCTCTGCCTTCTTTGCGATGCTCTTTGTTTATGCAAGCTGGTCGGCTGGGGGCACAGGGGTCAAGATCTACATCCCAAGTAGGAAATGGGTGCTCAGAAATAGCAGCCCTGGGAGTTCATGAGATGAAGGTCCCTCCAGGCTCCCTTTCCAGTGTGCCCCGTGGAAGGAAACAAAAGCCCTGTCTTTCTACAGGAGGGCGTTTTTATGGCTTTAAATTGCAAACCAAGCTTTATCAAAATGCAACAAAATTATTGCAGGGCAGATACACAGAGGAGGTGATTGAGAACTATTAGCCACCCATATTTTTCAAATGGAAATTCCAAGCACTTTAGAACATGTTGTGTTTTGATAAATGTTGCCACACCAGCCCCTTTTGCAAAGACATTTGGGGACTGAGACAATGAATCCCTATTTGCTGTTTAAACACAGAATAAAGGTCAGGTTTGTGCCCAAAAGAGCACAGACTCTTAATAAGCCTAATCAGGTGGCTTTCTTCCCTTGAGCTGCAGTTATGTGGTAACCATCAGAGGGTTTTAGGAGCTGAAGGCTATCTCCACATGACACAAGACTTCTCTTTCTTTACAAGTTACTTTTACTACTTGTTTGAAGCTGTGGCTTCTTTCTTGTTTTCTTAACCCATTGCTGTTAAAAATTGAAAGTGGTTCAGGTGAAATAACTCCCTCCACTGACCCTGTTAATGACAGACCTCTGTACTTGCCTTGCACAGTTCACGAAGCTGGTTGGTTTCCTTGTGCTGCCATCTACAGAGCAAGCAACAGGTAGTGCTTGGGGATTATTAACAGCCAGTTAATGGCAAATCCTCCTCTTTAAATCTTCGTGATCAGTGCCTTCTCCAGCTCTGGTAAGGACTGATGGCAACTGGGACTGCTGGTTTTCTCTTCCAAGACTGTCCTTGAAGTGATCACCATACAACCATCTTATGGAGACTCAAGTCTCCAACCCTCAGAGCAGAGATCAAGAGCCAGACCTCAGCTCTAAGAGTTTCTGGACCATCCAGCAAGTAATCTTTTCCTGCCTCATTCTCATGTCATGCTTTGATTCTTCATTCTTGTCTGCACAAGACTTCTGTTCTCCTTCAACCACGTGAGGCTCTGAAATACTCCTGTGGCATCGATCCCCCTGTCTGAGGATGGTTTTAGGTGTGGTACAAAGGAACTGGAGCCTCTGCCACTCAGCTGCTGCAGGATCTTAGTCACCCTGCTCCGCCTTGGTGGCTCTCTGCACAGGACAGAGCTGTGACATCCTCCTGTAAACGAGGAAAATGTTGCCTGGGGTCATCCTCATTCTTGTTATTGATTTCAATGAGTTCAGGGCTGGGTGTACAGAGCTCAGTATTGTTCATGCCAGGCCCAAGTAGTGGACAAAAACTCCTTGAGACTATGAGGCTGACAGGAACCCATTTACTTCTGGTGGTTCAGACACTGCAAAAAAGGTCCTTTAATAAATCCTGATGATACTTAAACTGTGTCTGGAACCTCAAGGTGCTGTGTGGACCTTCTTTTTCCACAGAAGTGAAGAAAGCAGATGGGGAATTTACTGATTTATAATGTGCTAATAGCCTTACAAAATCTGATCCAGCCTGAACACTCTGAAGGTCCTGTATGAACCCCCAACCCGGGTGACTCCCTTTAGGCTTCTGTATGTGGTGCATAGAGTGACTGCAGCTGAAAACTCTGGATGCAAAGTGTAGGGACCTGCCTGAGGTGGGGGTTGCAGAGCAAGGAGGTCTGTCCCTAGGATGGAGCTGATGCCAGGTGTTCCCTTGCAGCAGTGAGAAGGAAGCTCTCCCGCGTGGTGGACTTCTCTTCCCTGTTGTGTTTGCTCCCTGGATGGCAGCAGCCAGGAAAGAGCCAGGCCTGGTGCAACATTATAGGAGCAGTGTGCAGACCAGTCTCAGGGCACACAGTGAGACATTTGCAGACACAGAAAAGCCAGACTCCTGGGAGGCTGCAGCAAGCACAGCCCGTGATTCTTCCAGCCCTGCAGGAAACCATCCTTGGAAGTGTTCAAAAAACTTCCAGATGTAGTGCTTAGGGACATGGTTTAGTGGTGAGCTTGGCAGAGCGGGGTTACTGGTCAGACTTAATGATCTCAGAGGCCTTTTCCAGCCTTAATGACTCTGTGATTCTATGAAATGGTGGGGTTAACAAGTGCCAGCCCTTCTCGGGGTCCCCCTGGCTCTGGAGAGCATCCAGGCACAGCAGAGGCAAGGCAAACATTGCGCTCCTGCAGATTTGCTCCGTGCCCCTTCGTGAGCGTGTCCTGAGCCAAGCAGCAGCCAGCTCGCAGCTCTCGTGCGGCCTGGAGCCGGGGAGGGCCGGGGTGAG